>CABFVZ010001103.1:78479-92798 GCA_902151445.1 Timema monikensis
CACTTGTTGTTTAATTATAATTAGGACAGGAAGTAGCTGCCACCATAATCCACTTGTTGTTTAATTATAATTAGGACAGGAAGTAGCTGCCACCATAATCCACTTGTTGTTTAATTATAATTAGGACAAGAAGTAGCTGCCACCATAATCCACTTGTTGTTTAATTATAGTTAGGACAAGAAGTAACTGCCACCATAGTCCACTTGTTGTTTAATGGTAATTAGGACAAGAAGTAACTGCCACCATAGTCCACTTGTTGTTTAATGCAACTAAACTTATATTTTTCAACGGGCTTTATAACCGACTGGGGGACTAAGTTGGTATGAACAATGATCGTATAGTTTCAAGGAAATGTATCCACATTTATGGCCAAAGAGTGTAAGAAAACATTGAGAAAAAACACATTCAGGACACTTAGCGGGACTCGAAACCAAAGATTTCTGTTATAGGTAAACCAAACAATTTGTCCGCACTACCACTTATAAAGGTTATCTTTTAATGTATCAAATTTTATATATTTATAATAGCTTATTTTACACTTATTTCAAGATTAATGTTTAAGTTTATCTGGTGAATTATCCATATGTATATATAAAATCATATTTCTAACTTGCACTATTAATATTACTTATTTATTAATGTATTATATTGCTTCCGTTAAAAATGTTATTCTTATTTGTAAAAAAATATATATATATTTTTAAATGGTATGGCATCGTTAATGTGACTCACCATGGTATTAAAATGGCAGGGCACTGTTACTAGGAGTGGACTACTATTTTACTATAATCATAGAGCTCTGTTAATTGAAGTGGATTATTAATGTACTATAGTTGTAGATCACCATTAATAGAAGTGGACTACTATTTTACCATAATCAAAAAGCACTGTTAATAGAGGTGGATCTCTATTGTAATATAATGATAGGGCACTGTTACTATGAGTGGATCACTAATGTACTATAATCATACATTACTGCCAATACTGTACTATAGTCGTAGAGTACTGTTATTATTATTGTTTTACTAGTCGACTATAATTGTTGAGCACTGTTACTAGGTGTATTATAATGGTAGGGCTCTGTTATTAGGAGTGAACCACTGTTTATTTTTAGAGAAACTTCCACAATGATACACTCACAATTGTAATAAAAAATAAATATTGTTTTATTAGGCTAATTTTTGACACATTTAATAACATTATAGCCTACGTAGAAAACCTACCAAGCGAAAATGGTCAATATCAACTATTCTGAATTAATCACAACCTTAGAATGAAATGTTATTAATTCTTATGGCACTAGGATTTTGTATTAAAGATATTTTTTGTTATTTCTATGAATATCATATGTCTGGAATACCATAGGATTCAGTGTATTCGTTGAATCAAGGGTTCGAGCATCCACTCTATCATTTTCATGCAAATTTAATGTGTCATTAAATTACCTGCACCTCATGGAAAGATGGAAGATTTCCTTTTTAAGGAAAGTAAATATACGAATTATAATGGCTTGACACAATTTGCATAATCTTATTGATATATTTTACTATCTCTTTTAAGATTTTTTAAAATAAACTATCATTAATTAGGTTTTACTCATAAAAACAAACATATATTCTTGTTAATCACAATTAATTCTATCTATTTATACATTTTAGACCACATTTTTTAAATAAGTTCTAGAAAATTAAAATTTTTAAAATAAATTATAATATGTAAGCTACTCTCATATTATTGGTTATTTATAAAAATAAATGTGTGTTCTCATTAATCATTAGTCTCATTTTGAATTCAATTTTAAATATCAATTTCTAACAATTCCAAATTTTCCATTATTTGTCGTTATTAATTCGCCCTTAAATTAATTTATTTTAGATCAATAATAATGTTGATCATATAATTTAGTTTTTCTACACCAATTTTGAACCAAATTGGTAAAGATATTTAAAAATATTAGTTTTACAAAAATCAATCATTATTTTACTACTATTAATTTACTATTAGAAAAATAATTTATACAACTATTTAAGTGAGAAAACATAACATATTTTTTAATAAATATTTGAATTCAAAAAGAAACACTCTCCAGTAAACTACCTTTAAGCGAGTTTTAACTCAAAAACATGTATAGAGTATTTCATTATCAAACACTCCCAAAATACCTATTTGTAACCAAATCGTTAAGGCTATTTTTAAAATATTTCAAAATTTTGAAAAATCAGTTCAGTTAAACTATTCATAAATGAGTTTCATCCTAAAAATGGGTATACAATACTATTATTCCGGTTAAACACTCCCAAGATACTCATTTGGAGTCAAAACGTGATAGCCATTAGTAAAATATTTTAATCTTTTGAAAAATCGGAACTCAGACCTCACCCACAAATGAGTTTTTATTCTAAAAATAGGGAGGCGTAAGTGTTCTTGATACACAACACAAAATATCTCGAGTATTCGAAAATATCCCAATTGTAAAATAACATTCACCGAGTTTTCACCCAGAAACCAACAATACAGTGCTATTTTTAAAGTATAACAAATCATAGGTTTGCATTTTAAACAAAATAACTATACCCATTTGTTTAATATTTGGGAGGCAATATCTCTCATCAGTAAGCTACCCTTAATTGAAGGGCTAGGGTAAAAATCAACCATTTTGGGGTATGAACCTATAAAATATAATATCAAGTTTGATCAAAACCCATCGAATCGTTTTGGATCCGTGGCCAGGGACAGACAAACATGGATAGAGAGAGTATTGTAAAATACGCTTTATTTTATGTTTGTGTTCACATAGATCGTAAAGACTACACTCTCTCTCGATCGATATTTTTCATGATCACATTATTTTCTCTTGATATTATAATGTAAAAACGATAGTCTATGGCAAACTAAAATAAATCTTTGATGTAGTCTTAATCGTGAAATAAAATATCAAGAGCTATAACAACTTTGGTTAATATTTTAACATGTTGTTTTAGAAAGTTATTAAATATTATTGTCCAAGAATAGCCTATTCTCAGAGAAAAAGGTTGATTTATCTGAATATACTACTGAATATATACTGAATATACTCGTCATGATCTGCGCACAGCAGCTACCGTTATAATTTAAATTTAATGTTTAAACTGATTATTCGATTGGTGTGGCTCTGGTGAAGTTCGAAAAATATATTTTTACATTTATGCATGAAGTGTAATTTTGAATTTAAGCCACGGCCAGACGAGATGTAAAATTCTGCCGAAAACGGCAGTAAAATAAAGCTGCTACAAATTGTAGCATGTGGGGGAAATTTGGTTTGGCGTGTTACTTGTCCGACGTCGGCACCGTCTAAAGAAGAAAGAAAGAAAGTGGTGGATTCATCCCATCATCAGTAACTGAGCAACACATTAGTAATTTGTTTTATATCATTAAAAACTGAAACTGTAACTACCCTATACCATTCATAGAGTATTATAGAATGCCAATTAATTCGTTTGACTACCAAATGAGTTTTTTTCTTTAAAACTCAATCCATCCGGAGCATCTCTTGCTAGAGCATCTATTACGCTAGACCAACATCACAACTTCAAATAGCGGTTTTTGTGCTGTCCACACTTCACGTCATATGTGGATATTTGTGTACCTCAATCATGAGGTGCTCTCAATCTACTGAATGGATATACATTTTGGAACAAATAGTAAATAAAATAGAGAGAACACACGAGGAAAGAATATGACGCCGCCACACAATACTGCTCTCTTTCGCTGCAAACTGTCGCCAGGCCTATTCGTCTGCGACACGACCTTGAAATGAGTTACACCTTCCAACTAAGCAGTAATTTACAGCTCGTCTGACCGTAGCCTAGGTTAAAACGTATCCTTGTTGACAAAGTTCGATAGAATACGATTCATTACTTTATTCAAGCGTGTATTTTATATTGAACAAAGTATTTGGATACCTGTTTTAGTAGCACAAACACGTTATCACTTGATTTATTTCGTCAAGCTTTCGATATATATAAAACAAAATACGGTGAGCCACACAACTTCAGTATTTCCTGGGTACCTATGCCAATTTTAATTTTCTTTGACTCTTGGTTTTGGATTTGCCAGAATCAGTTGTCAGTATTTATAAACCCTTACGCTCTTAATATACGTAAAATAAGTAATTATTCCCAAGGAACATATTTTAGGGTTTATTCTAAATATGTATAAAAATTTTCAATTTTTTAATTTTATTTATTTTTAAACCTATCTGTGTTTCTTGTCACTGGATACAAGTGATGAATTTACAATATAGTTTTTTTAAATACATCTGAGGCGCACACAATGGAATTATCTTTGGTCCATGTACAAAGTTTCAACTTTATATATTTGGTTTTGATTCGGAAGATTTAACATTCATCACATATAAAGTTGGAGCTTCAACTTTCCAAATTATAAAATTCTGGTTTGATACTGGGTCTCGTTACTATTTAGTAATTAAGCTAGCTTTAAAAGAAAAGGTTCTCGAATATCCACTGGTTCGGTAGGTTCACATTAAATACCCAAACAAATAAACAGGTATGCAACATTAGTACGTTTAAAACTATATTCCTTGTAATCTTATAATATTGATGCTGTCCACCGTATGCATATTGACTGCTTCCATTAGGTTACATAGATCACCATGTGCTGCGCCTCAAGTATTGTCACAGGAGCCTCTGGGCCAGCAGTTCATAGCGTGGGGTACAAACCACCACGTTCAGGGGTACGTGAAAATATCTGTCAAAATTTATGAAATTAGCTCAAAGAAATTCTATATTTGAAATTGAGAATATGATTTCAATTTCCAACATAAGATAGATTTATAAAAATTAATAAATAAATAAAATGTTTAGTATTTATAGTAACTTTTGCTTTTTGAATGTAAAAATATATTCCCTCTTTATTCAGCTTACTATCACATTGTTTCTTAATCCCATTATTAGCCCATTTATTTTCAGTTGGTAAAAATAAAACAGAAAAACTACTATTGCAGTAATTAAACATTTTGCCAAAAATTTAAGAGAACAATTTATGAAAATGGGTTACCATGGACTACTCCAGAGAAAAATTATTGGAAACCGCTACTCTAAGCTAAGTAAACAGATGATCTAATATAAAATAATATAAATACATTTTTGATGATTTCCTATTAATCATAGCGAAAATTAAATATTGAGAATTAACAAAACTAACAGAGATTTTAGGAATTCCATTACTTAAAATTATTATCCTGGTAGGATGTAATCAGAATTAATATCCATTATTTGAATTTTGGTTCACCAGGCAGGTTTAAGCCATCTCTGTTTGGAGTATTAGTGCGAATCAATAGTAATTAGTAGCAGTGTATAAATACACTTTTACACATAAAGTTAAAGACTTAATCAAAAATACAATACAAAGACTCCTTACAAGCAAGGTTTGAGCCACATAATTAATTATATAAATAAAAAAAGTTTATTGGTGGGTTATTAGATTAAATATCTGAATATAAGACTAGCACCACATTCTTACACAAAGTGGTAAAGTATTCTAAACAAGAAGAAATAACTCATAATATTTTATTAACCATTTAATCTAAAAACTTCACTACACATTTACACAAAAAGATAAAGTCTCTATACTTAACACTATGCAACAAATTTTAACCACAAATTTAGATTCTCAATATTTAATAAAACCTATAATTACTACCCACCTCTTTAACGTTATCAACCTTCAAAGCAGCCATCACAATTAAGCTAAGAGTATAGTGGTTACCCTTCAGAAGTTAAGTTGTGAGTAATATAACAATAAATCTGTTGCCTTGAAAATTAGGAGAAGTGATCTTATAAACCGACTTACTGATGAGTTACTGTGTTCTCTCTTGAGAATCACCTCTCTCGGTTTCATTCATCTCAAACTCCTCATATTCATCTTTTGAGAGAACTTACAAACATAAAAGGCCACTAAGGTATTTACGATTGGTTTACATTCTCTATGCCTTCAAACTTATTCATTTCAGTCTACTCCTCATCATCGTTATCAACTGCTACCATTCTGTGGCCGCATCAATTTAGTAAAATGCCTCCTTCTTCCTCCGTCCTTACACCATTCTTCCTGCTTTAACTACTTACATTCCTCTCCTCTCACGTGCACACTTTATGTTATTAGCTCAAGGAACCTACATAGAGAGTGCTGGTTAACCTCTCCTACCTAATCCTGATATCACTACCTAGTGGTTGCTGCTTAGCCTCTCCTACCTAATCCTGATATCACTACCTAGTGGGTGCTGCTTAGCCTCTCCTACCTAATCCTGATATCACTACCTAGTGGGTGCCACTTAACCTCTCCTACCTAATCCTGATATCACTACCTAGTGGTTGCTGCTTAGCCTCTCCTACCTAATCCTGATATCACTACCTAGTGGGTGCTGCTTAGCCTCTCCTACCTAATCCTGATATCACTACCTAGTGGGTGCTGCTTAGCCTCTCCTACCTAATCCTGATATCACTACCTAGTGGGTGCCACTTAACCTCTCCTACCTAATCCTGATATCACTACCTAGTGGGTGCTGCTTAGCCTCTCCTACCTAATCCTGATATCACTACCTAGTGGGTGCTGCTTAGCCTCTCCTACCTAATCCTGATATCACTACCTAGTGGGTGCTGCTTAGCCTCTCCTACCTAATCCTGATATCACTACCTAGTGGGTGCTGCTTAGCCTCTCCTACCTAATCCTGATATCACTACCTAGTGGGTGCTGCTTAGCCTCTCCTACCTAATCCTGATATCACTACCTAGTGGGTGCTGCTTAGCCTCTCCTACCTAATCCTGATATCACTACCTAGTGGGTGCTGCTTAGCCTCTCCTACCTAATCCTGATATCACTACCTAGTGGGTGCTGCTTAGCCTCTCCTACCTAATCCTGATATCACTACCTAGTGGGTGCTGCTTAGCCTCTCCTACCTAATCCTGATATCACTACCTAGTGGGTGCTGCTTAGCCTCTCCTACCTAATCCTGATATCACTACCTAGTGGGTGCTGCTTAGCCTCTCCTACCTAATCCTGATATCACTACCTAGTGGGTGCTGCTTAGCCTCTCCTACCTAATCCTGATATCACTACCTAGTGGGTGCTGCTTAGCCTCTCCTACCTAATCCTGATATCACTACCTAGTGGGTGCTGCTTAGCCTCTCCTACCTAATCCTGATATCACTACCTAGTGGGTGCTGCTTAGCCTCTCCTACCTAATCCTGATATCACTACCTAGTGGGTGCTGCTTAGCCTCTCCTACCTAATCCTGATATCTACCTAGTAGGTACTGCTTAACCTCTCCTACATATTCCTGATATCACTACCTAGTGGGGTTCCCCGGGATATGAGCATCCTGGTGGAGGTTGGGTTGTACCCCAGTTGAAACCTAATCAGGTTGCTACGCGCATAAACGGACCTCAGCTAACACACTCACTTTCGTTGCCTGCCTGCATATGACCGTAATGGCTTCGCAAATGAAATGAGGTCGACACGGAATGAAGGTTTATTTTTTCAATATAGTTTGTTGTGATCGTATAGTGGCAGCGTTGTTGGTTAAAATAATACAACTTCATTTATTTAAATTCTTATTTAGTATTCACTTGCACCAATTCTTTACCTATTGTGTTAAATTAATTAACAAAATCCTATATTTAAATATATATTTCTTATATTTGGTTGTCTTATAGTTTTCCAATTGATACACGTCATAAGTCTTGATTAGTGTGAGAGTGGCCGTCAACAGATTTAAGATAAATTCACAATATAAATTGCTTTAACCGTGATGTAATATAAATACTATTAGCTATCATGCCTGATATTTTGTATTATAATAATTAGATCAGAAGCGACTAACATTGCGGCTCACACAGGGTGTCTTTAAATGATTTACAAACACATGGCAACCCAGAGAAAACCCTGGAGCTTCCTCGACCTAATTTCGGCAAGACAAGAGTAACGCGTCTACTAAGAGACTAAACTGATATAACTCACCCCCATTGGTCTTCAAGAGCCAACATGGAAGAACCTAACAGTTCCCCGGACTTTTAGCACGTACATAAAGTTGGCCCGCCACTTTCTCCAAATGAATTAAAATTCATACAGTCTTTTGTGCCACGTTTGGGCTCATATGTGCTCGAATCTCAGCGTTTTTGCTATAAAACTACTCAAATTACAAAGATTTAAATTCGGTGGGTCAACCTGATATCAAAATGGCCCACCACATTTTTTAAAACATTCTATCTTGATTTTGATTAGGCCAGTTCTTTGTGCTCTATTTGTGCTAATATGTACCCAAAGTTCAACTTTTGTGCTATTAAATTAAGCCTGTCACAACTATTTTAACGTAGCGGGCTAGATTGATGTTCAAGTTGGCCTTCCACAATTTCGAAATCAAAATTCTTTCATGCAATTGATTAGTGCTTCGTTTGTGCTCATATTTACCCAAAATTCAGCTTTTGTGCTATTAAATTACGCTCACAGCAACGATTTTAATGTGGTGGGCTAGAGTGATGTTCAAGTTGGTCTGACATATTTTCGAAATCCAAATTTTCTAGTGCTATTCGTTAGTCCTCCATTTGTACTCATATGTGCCCGAAATTCAACCTTCGTGCTATTAAATTACACCCGTGGCAACGATTTTAATGTGGCGGGCCAGCTTGATAGCCTTTAGGAATCTATTGTAGTATAGAGGGTGACTCTTACAATATTCCTTAATACCTGGCTAGCAGGTTATTAACCTTGCAATCCCCGTTACTGCATACAAGGTTGCTAAAACATCTTATTTTCTAACGTGATAATAAATAATTGCAGCAGTGTGCAGACGAGAAGCAGGAGACTGGTAAACAAGCTTGGAACAGGATAAGACTGGGAGTACAAAGGTTGATAGATTGGTAAACAAGCTTGGGACAGGGTGTGGCTAGTTGGCTGTGAGTGAGAGGGTTTATAGACTGGTCAACAATCTTGGAACCGGATCTTTCTGGGAGTGAGAGGGTTGATAGACTGGTCAAAATGCTTGGAACGGGTCCTGGCTAGTTGTCTAGGAGTTAAAGGGTTGATAGACTGGTCAACAAGCTTAGAATAGAGTCTGGCTAGTTAGCTCCCAGCTTGGTTTTTGCTGTAGTATGATGATGAGCTAAGTCATAATCAGCACCCATTGCTTCAGTTAGCTCAGGTCTACTTGAGGTCCTATAAGCGCCAGCCTGCTACTTAAGTGTAGGCCACAAAAGGCTTAGTAAGCCGATGGCCGAAACAAACAAAAGTATCAAAGTATTTGAGAAATTAAAGTAAAATGCTTGGTTGAAAATATTGTTATCAGTCTATTATGTGATTTTATACATTTTTCAAAACGAATTTCTAATAAAAGTTAATATATAAAAGTCTTTAACTTATCAGTTTTTTTATAATTCCTCATTATTTGTCCCTCTTATAAGGAAGTCCCTGGTCTAGGTAAAACAACATTTAAATATTATTCATGTTATATAAACTTATCAGGACTAAGGTAAAAGGAGGATTAAAGAAGAGCAATGAAAAGCAGGCTTAAAACATGAATTATGTATACAAATTTAAGATTAAACATTTATTAAGTTACCTACCTTAGCTTTATGCAATTTTTGATTATGTTCTCTCGATACTCTTAAGAATAGATAGGTATCGAAGAATAGAATTTCTTTTCTCTATATAAAATCTTTTAAGAGATTATAAAACTAATTCATCTGCATAATTCTATGCTTTAAATACATACTTATTAAATATCACCCTACATGCCACTGTGTTCCAATGAAATCAAGACTGAAGTTTGATATAGATAAGATCAAACATTTTTAACAGTTATAAAGTTTAATAACACAATTACCATATACTTCTACGTAAGGTCTTGTGATCTTCCACAGTCACATTTCATGGATAATGTCAATGGTTATGAATTCATGATAATAATGAAGTAAACCATTAACAATATTTACCTTAAAAGGATTTATATATTTTATAAGGGCTTCTCCCTAGCAGAATTTTATTAGAGTCAGAAATTGCTGATAGAATAAATTTTATTTTTGTATTAACGAATTAATGGTTTGATTGTGGAAGATCGTCTGAGTTGATGAGGATTGAGCTATTAGCTGTGACCGTGGAGGTTATATATATATATATATAGTTATAATACTCATTCGGAAGTTTTACACACTTATGGCTTTGATTAAGTTTTTCCGCCAATAATATCTCCAAGCATTTCATGTTAATTTCGCCTTACTACTCTTTCCTTAATTAAATACCTCTTATATGAATTATTCTAAAATCCCTTTATCAACTTTATTTGGTGAACTAAACTGTATTTAGCATAAGATTCAATCTCCCATTGACATAATCTATTTACCTTTTAAGTGAGTAAAACCAATTTGTATCAAAGATATGATAAAAAAAATGTGATTAAGCTTAAATATTTGTGTAATTCTTAGTCCGAGAAAGAGCCTCAACAAAAAGTCGTCAAGACAATCAAATTGGTGGAAGCAGAAGACACATATGGTGGAAATTCTTTGACAGCTTCCTCTCCTAAATGGAGTAAGACTTGGCCTCAGCATTTATCAGCTTTTTTGGGTAAGTTGTATGTATAAGCACATCATGAATCATAATTACATAAATATAGATTAAGATTAAATTTTCAAAACCAATAATCACTGTAGTAAACAAGAAAACAAGAAAAGAATACAGTGGACCCTGACCAATTTGAAATTCCATAGTTCGAAATCGTATTTAATTCGAATTTTTCGCCTGGTCCAATGAATTTTTATATTAAGAAAAGTTAAAAAATCGTGGATAACTCGAGTTTTGTTTTGGTTAGTTCAAACTTTTTGTAAGTTGTAATGTGCTCTGCAGAATTATTTTTCTACTTATAGTTGTGGCTCATGTTATTCTATTTTTGGAAACAGGGTAGGTTACGTTGGAATGCGGTCAGTAACCTTCTTCACGCCCCTGTCCCTCCCCTGCTCAAATATACGTCTTTGTTTACACGTACAGTTATGTACACCGTTAGTTAAGGTTGAACATCTCGAGTGGTTACGTGCGCTGTTCCTAGTGATTCGGTCGTAGTGATATTCTTGTGACGTGTGAGTTTAGTTTGTTTAGGTTTAGTTTTTTTGTACATACTATACAGTAGTGTGTATGTGTATGTGTGTGTGTGTATCGTGATGTCACTGTCCAATCCACAGTCCTATAAATAAATAGCTTTGGTCGAAAAAGTAATGGTGATAAGGGAAGTGGAAAAGGGATTTAAAAATAACTCAGAAATTGCAAAGGCCCTCAGAATCCCCTAACTCAATTTCAACATTTTTGAGAAACAAACAAAAAAATTTGAGCAATGAAATTTAGAGTCGACAAGATAGGAAAAGATTAAGAAGACCGGTAAACACATATGTGGACAAGTGTGTACTTAGGTGGTTCAAACAAGCACGAGACAAGAAAGTCCCAGTGAGCAGCCCTCTTAGAAGATAAAAGGTTGAATATTTCACATCTGATTTAGGAAAAACAGAATTCAAACCGAGTGTAGGGTGGCTAAATGGATTCAAAAAATTAAATGGAATTTACTTTAAAGCTGTATGTGGTGAAAGTGATGCTTTTGAAGTGCGTTAGGCTGATAATGATTGGAATGAAGTCTTGAAAGAAATGATCAAGGACATAGAACTGAAAAACATTTTTAACGTCAATGAGACGTGACTTTTTTTACAAGTGTACTGCTACAAAACTCTTACATTTAAAGGTGAACGGTGCAGGGGGCTAAAGTTTAGTAAAGGTCAAACAACATTGTTATTTGGATCAAATATGGATGGTTCTAAAAAGCTGCCATCTTTAATAATGGGAAAATAGGCTTACCCAAAATGTAAAATCAACTAAACAATCAATGTTATTCATAAATTTAAAATCGAAGCCTGTGGAATACTAGTCAAATAGAAAACCATGGGTGACAGGTGATCTGTTTGAAAAATGGTTTATAAAAATTGACAAACAATTTGGCAAACAAAATCGCGCCATCCTTTTATTCACTGACAATTGCACTGATCATAACAGAGCTCCTCTTTTGGAAAATGTAAAGATTTATTTCCCACCTAGTATGACACAGTTATTCAACCTATGGACCAAGGAATAATTAAGAACCTAAAACATTTCTACAGATGATTGTTGGTTTAAACAATTATTGCTGGAGATTTGTCTACTCAAACAATTTCACTTGACATAATTCAAGCTTAAAGAATGTGTAAGCAAGCGTGGGACCAAATGAAATTTGTGACCATTAAGAACTCTTTTTTTTAAAATTTGGCTATATCAAAAAGGAAATTGGTGGAGAAGCTGTGACTGAAGCTGCGCCAGCTATTGACAACTGGGAGGAAGTTACTCCTGACCCTGCTATCTCCTATGTGGACTTCATCAGCGTGGATGAAGATGTGGCAGTGTGTGGTGAAGTTACTGATGCGGGCGGCGTGGCCGAAGTTCTCAACGATAAAATCCAGGCTGAGACCATCTGATGATGACGAGGACAATTATTCAGTAGTTCAGGAAAGGCCTATCTCGAGTGCGGCAGAAGCCATGGATCATATCCAATAACTTGGGCGTTTTTTTGAAAGTCGCAACAATGTGAGTGATTCAATTTTACAGTCAATAAATCAATTTGAATCATACACTATGACCTAGAGACTTAAATCAGGAAAACAGATTAAAATCTCTAACATTTTAAAGAAATGGTGAACAGATTATGTCCAAATACATTAGATAAAGTTTTTGAGCTTGGTTACAAATTTAACTGTGTTTATTTTTAATTCCTTTTAAGAAAACTATCTAATTCACACTTTTTGATAGTTTGAGCTTTTTCCTGATCCCTTCAAGTTTGAAAACTCCAGGTTCCACTGTATTTCTAAGGCAAACGTTTAGTTATTTAAGAGTAACGATATGTTTGAAATCACTTCTGGCTTTAAAACGAATATTTAATATTCACATTAATCATAACATAGTGACACGTATTGCCTTGATAAGAGGGCTATTGTGTCGGAGTATAGAGGTAAATATATTTTATAGGGCCTTTTAGATGATCAGCTGTTAGCAAACATTTTACTGACAATGGTTGAACTGTACATATTACACATATTACGACCCAAGTAGTAAAATATTATTAACTAGAAAAATTGATAGAAAACAAAACGTCCAAGATTTTATATTTATTAAAATATAGAATATAATAATTTTGTACAAGAAAAATTTATATAAATTAGTGATATATGAAGATTTTTTTATGAGACATAATAACTAATTTTTATTTAGAGTTCAAATTTATGAAAAGTACAAAACTAGTAATATATACAATATATTTTTATATAATTTATTCAAAATTATCCACACTACACCTTTAAATAAAATTGTGATATTCAAAGTAATATTTTTCTCTTCTTTGCTTGTTGTGACTGGAATGAGTACCGCCTGGTATTTAAATATACTCATATAGGCCTACACAAATATTAGCCACCGATGCATGCAATTAAGAAACACGGGGAACTCAAAACCAAGTCAGGCTGGAAATGTGTGGGCGAACGGTATGCGTAATGAGTGACAAGATTGAAACCTATATATGTGGCGCAGAAACTGCCATGGATAGTAAGTCAAATATTGAGCATGGAGGTGTCAAATTTACACTACTCTATGAATACTGAAACAACAATTTTATGGTTCTGTAATAAAACTAATTTAAAAACCATCCTTAGGTCATGGGCCGAGCTATAATAGGCAGTAGGCTGGATCTGGATTGTGGGTGTAAGCTTTCTCACCCCTGAGATAGAGCATATCTAATAGATGGTTTGGTACAAGTTAAGATTCGGATGGACACCTACTATATAAGAACGATAAAGTTGTGCCGGCTATTGCTTAAAAAATATGCATAGTAACAACATGCGGTTTTTTGCATTGCATTAAGCTTGTAAATTTAAAATGAACTATATTAATAAAAAAAGTTACAAGTTAATATTTACTTTTTTACAATAAGACGTAATTTCAATTAAATTTAAATTAAGTAAAACATGAAATACAAGAATATAGTTTTGAAGTTATCATATTATTATAGAGAATAAGATAATGTTCGATCATACACGACAAATATTTACAATACAATAACTGGCAGAAAATTTGATATTTTCAAATTAAATCATGTCTGAACTGTTGAAAAAGTTCAGTAGCTGCCTGGTAGAATGCTCTGTCCTCGGAAGCGCCTCTCCCTCTCCTCCCCAAACCCTCTTTGGCATCAACTATCTTTTCATCTTTTTTTTT
>CABFVZ010001103.1:96719-116351 GCA_902151445.1 Timema monikensis
GTCTGCTTGAAGATTGATTAAATCAAACTGGAACTCATTTGATTTGCTCTTACACATGGAACATTATAATCGAGCTTGCTCACTTGTTCAAATGTTTAAAAACATACACTGATTATCTATTTAATTTGACATTTTTGTTAGTAAAATCACAACAATTTTACAATTGCGTGCGGCCCTCAAGCGGCCCGTGGGCCGTAGTTTATACACCGCTGCCTTAGAGAGCATCATCACGATAGCTTTTCTTTGGTTTTGTAGTAAGCAACAAAATTGAAAGGATTAGGGGTGGTGGTGGCGGCCTGGAGTAATGACACTCCGAAAGGGTAAGGGAGAGTATTAGAGGGTTGAGAGGGGTTGGTATTGTTACTGCCCTAGCTACAGCAGCGCAGCTCCGGTGAGGTGTTAGCACATGGTACTACTTGGAGTAGAGATTTGCCAAACCTCGAGATGTCCATCCGAATCTTAAGCATTGAAACTAGAGAGCTAATGTCAATGGTAAGACTACAACCCGTTCAGTAAAGTTTATTGAAATGATTATAGCAGCTAATAATAAATAGCCTGTGATTTAGAAACTGAAAGATATTCCATGTTCATTATTCACTGAATGAGAGGCATAAGTTTGTCTTTAATTTTTGTAAATATTTCGTATACCAACATATAACGGGTTTGTTTCCCCTTCTTTTGTGGGGCCACAAAACTCGTGGTAACAGATAGTGATGGATAGCCAGAGAAACTTCTGAAATCTTCACAGTTTGAAAATACCAGTCCTCCATTGGTCTTATTTCTAACAAAATTACAAACATCAGGAAGGCTATGAATGTTATTTATTGACCTGGCGAGGTTTTAAAATACGTAGGAGCACGTCCGTGAAGTCTACCTCCTCCCCTCAATACACACATTTAAAAAAATAACATTTCCTCGCTTGCTACAGGTTGTTCCACCAAATTAATTTTCTTGTCCATGCAATTGTTCTTTTACATACCATAAATGATCAAATGGAACTACAGTATGTTAATTTTTAAAGCTTAACCAGTTATATGTTTGCAATCGGTTCCACCCGATTGTTACGTAAGTCTATTGTTCCAAGAGATGTTTAGTTTATTCCGCAATGATGATTGCACAAACGTGAATTGAACTTGTGACACTTTGTTTATTTGTAAAGAGCCAACTTCGCGGCAGCCCTCTTCCACTCTTCCCTCAATTTGAAAATACATATATACTTTTTTACGATTGTATTTAATTGTGCCTAATTTTTTATGGTTTTTTAAAAAGTTTTATTGTTCAAATCTGATAAGCACACAGATTATTACTTTACATTGGGGGTAACGGGTAACTTCACAATAAGATCCACAATTTGAAAAATTCACATTTTTTAAATGCGATCGTTTGTTCCTCATTTGTTCTTAAAACTGAAGTTTACCATCAAATAACTTTAGAGTGACCTTCATATCTAAATGCCAGTTGTAACTGGTGGTTAGTTCTTTTTTGCCCTGAAAGCTCACACACTCTTGAATTGTGTCGACTAGGAAGAGATTGTGAAAGAAAGGTATGTTTATCCGTTGAAGAAATTACTTGATTCTATTTGATCGCTCTGAAAATATTTAACTAAACTTTTCTTTTTCTTTTGTAATTTCACCAACTAGTTCAATCTTCACACAAGTAAATACATTTGTGTATGTTTAAATGTGCATTAATATCAATTTATTTAAATAAATTTCAAGCTAAAAAATAATGTTATGAAAATAGGGAAGTATTAATATAAAAAATAATACAGTTTGACGTAGCCTAGTTTCAAAACAATGGACACATTTACTTGACCTATTAATTTGTTCTATTAGTAAAGTAATGTAATCCATTTAACAAATATAAATGGTTTATTTTTATTTATATATTTTGTAATACATTTAGAAAACTAACCATAATCAACAATCATACGCATATTTGTTTAAAATGTACAACTTATTCTAGACAGTGTTGCCTATTATATATAATTTTACATATTTATATCTGGGCAGAATTTTTTGTAAAAATGTAAGGATAAATGGTGAAATCGACAGACGGGTAACTGCACCTCGGAGAGTAGTTGGATGTATGTGGACTATTGCAAAGAATGAGGTAGTAAGTATTCAAGGAGACAAAGATGGCAGTATATAAATGTGTGTTAACAACAAATTGTTGTACGGATGTGAATCGTGGGTTTGTCAGGAGAAACACAAGAACAAGGTGAATGTGTTTGGAATGAGATATCTATGAAGTGTATGTGGAAAAACTCGTTTGGACAGAGTCATAAATGAATGGCTGCTGAAGGAATGTGGTTTGAAAGGGAATCCCAAAGGCAAACGTGAAAGAAGGGTCTTGTTGTGGTTTGGGTATATTGAGAGGATGAGTATGGATCAAGTCACAAAACAAATATATGAAGGTAGAGTGTATGGATCAAAAGGAAGAAGTAGGTCATGCAAGACGTGGATACATATTTTAGATGAAAATGTGAAAAAGAAAAACACTAAGACACAACCGTGAAGTTGCCCCCTCCCCCTCCAACTCACACTTTAGAAATTCCAATTTTTATGATTTCAATCGTTTGTTCTTCGTTTGTTCCGGATTGTTCAACAAAAATATTCGTTTGTTCCGTTTTGATAAACCCCCAAATGATACGTTTACATGGTTGAGGAGGGGTTGGGGTGCAACGATTTAACTCAGTTGATAAAGTGTCTGCCTACTGAGCTAAGAGTCCTGGGTTTGATTCCCACCATGGCCGAACAATCTATAATTGGTGAAATGCGGGTGATGAATTAACGGGCGCAGACTGTATGTTTAGTCTGTCCTGGTCTTAAGTTAAATCATGAGACATATGAGGCTACGACAGACCTGGTCAGCCGGTAGTGGAGAATATATGGCTGTAACGAGAAACTGACCCAGGCCACAGGCTGGAAACACTAATGGTTATAAAGTAGAGTAAAAAGCCTTATCAATATAAGTATAGTTAAGCCTATATCTTGTGTTTACTTTGAAGTAAAAGCATTTTTTTATAAGATAAAAAGAAAATTAATGGACGGATAGAAAAAGCAACGAAATTTCACCTAGTGTTTTTATCTTCTTGAGTAGGCCTAGCAAAAAAATATCATTACTTGATTTGTTTGCAAAAGTTTTTTGATTATGATTAAAAAAATAGTACAAGCGTAAATATTTACTTTCTAAACGAACTAATGGTTAATTATTCATCCAATTTTTACAAGGCTTTAAAAAATTAGAAAAAAAACAAAATAACATAATATCATTCAGTCTATATACATAATACCTATGTAGGCGATAATCTGTTTTTATTCATCCATTTAGGCTTAACTCACTTCAAAATTATTCTGATAACACAGATGACACGTAACGCCAGTAAATATATACATTGTTTCTTTCTAGAAACAGTTAAATAATGCAATCGTTCTATATTAAATCATTTAAAATAGTTAAAAATTAAAACAATAGCTTACATCTTAAATGCGAGAGTTATTGTTTTAAGTATACAGTATAAGATTGTCATATTTATTCTATAAGCAATACAAAACAATATGTTAGTATAATAGTTGAGGGAAAGAGGAGCTTAGGAAGAAGGAAGATTAATATACTAGATGACTTGAAAGAAAGAAGATCATTCTAGGAGCGGCAAGAGAAGGCAGAGGAAAAGGCGAATTGGAGGTCTAAGTTTCACTGAAAAAATAATAGGTCTGTCCTAAAACAAAACACTTAATAAAAATAAAACATAAAATGATTTGAATTAAAAATAATAATAGAATTGTGGCTGAATAAGTAAACTTCCTAACCTAAGAGTAACAACATCCGAATATTTGAAATCACCCTACGAATGGCCTCCTCGCTACTTCCATAGAAACAAAGGGAAGATATCCTATGATAATCACATTAAGGAACTCTAATCCTAGGAGAGAGCTAAAAGATTAACTCTCTTTTCACCATATTAAGGGCAACTCCTCTTTTCCGTAAAAAATAATAATACCCCAAAATAATATCAAAGTATAGGTAAAAAATACAACACTAAACTCTTTTCCAAGAAAGCCCCATAATTTTGATGGACAGACAAATATTATGCTACTCTCGCCTAATACAAATGGTTTGGAGATTACTTTATTTCACACTAAATTTGCTGTGGTTTTGAGATTATATTGAAATCCAGCGTTAACGATGGATCCACAGGAACTAGTATCAAGCAATGTGAAACCAGGATATAATCCAACAGTAAATTTCATAACAGAGGCTGGGAGATATTAATTTGTCTAATATCACGTGCAGTGTGACTCCGATTAACATTACGTGTAAAGCATTTCCCAAGGGGCACTGAAGAAGATAGTGTCTTAGGTGATGTCGTCTAGCTCTGGATCAATCCAGAAGACTTGATGATATTATTACGCTAATCATCTTTCCGCAAACATCGCATGACATGGATTTGCTTATCCTAGCCACTGTGGGAACAGTGATGCTCTAGGCAAGTGGAGAGTTATCAGACATACGGAGTGGAAAAGCTTTAAAATACTCTTTCTCAGCCAACATAAGGCTTCAATACTAGAATCTAATGAATATATCTCGAACCAGGTGGAGGGTTTACTCAAAAAGACAATGTCTCCGGTTCAGTGGACACACATATTCCAGAATAATCTTGACAACCTTTCCCCCAGCACAATTGTGATTAAGAATCCCTGCCTCTTCTGATATAGCCAGAAAAAACGTTTGGAAGGACTAGCGAGGCAATTGAAATCAACCTACAATTTATTTACAAAATCGTTCCTTTTCCCTCCTAGTGATTAGTGACTAAAGGACACGGTCTTTCTCTACGGCTCAAAGGAAGCATAACTGTTTACTTTATGAATATAAATTAGCCAAAAATCTTGGGGCTATCCCAATACACAACGTGAGAAACTCTGTGCCTACTACAAGCTTAGTCTTGACAATCTATTGATTTCCAAGATAAAATTTAATACGGATAGATTAGAATGTTGATCACAAAGAGGTAACAACCTTAGTAACTCACTAGCTACCTCACTTTGAGTCATAGCAGAAGCATACTGTTGAAGGGGAGCGTGAGAAACAAAGAGGTTGGTTATAAAATCACTGGCCCTCTTAATACTACTGAGTAGGATTTACTATCGTCACCTTTTCATTCAAGAGGCTGGCTCACATCATGGCTTGCATATGAGGTAAGAGAATCCTTGGATTTACTAATATGCTCCTACAGTAAAGTCCACAACATTACTGTCGGGGCATCGAAGGGAAATGAAATGTTTATTTACCTGAGCTACCTGTGTAATTCGGAGCTCTTGAGGCCAACGGTCGTTGAAGTGATCAAGCTTATACTTGGAGCAGTAGCCATGGCAGGCAGTTGGTTCACGAAACAAAACATTAAAATGAATATTATCAGCTGACAATCACTCTGTTATCAGAGTAGTGCAAAGCTTGTGGCCTCCTTTCTTGTATCTAATAAAGGCAATCATACAAGACTTGCTCAAAATATCGGGAACAACAAGAGTCAATCATAAGAGTCTAAAAAGACAATAGTATGAGGGCAAATTGTTGCACTCAGAGATGCGCCACGCACATGGTTTAGGTAAAAGCCAACATTAGTCAAACTCATTTCGCCACAAAAATTAAACATGTAGATTTATTTTAAACTATAGATGTTCCTAAATATATTTATTGAATATATTTTAGTTTACCTATCAGAAAAAGGGCACGACCAATAGATAAAAATGATCAAGTTGATGTAAAATTAATTATTTAAAAAAATTTAAAATCAATAATGTTTGGAAACACATAATATTATAAACATTGACAAAAAATATATACTGAAAGAGACAGCTGATTTTTCAGAAATATTAATCCCCACTAGGTTTATGTCATTTTTGATTTCAAACTTAAGGAAAATGTAATTTTTCAATACTATATACATATTATGAGATATAGAAACTTTACTTTTCATTTATAAAATACAAACAATCTAAACAGGATCGACATAAACGTTTCCCAATACATACAATACATACATGTAGACCTGATTCCAATATGTTGGACTTAGTTAAGAATTTCTACGCTAAGCTACACGAATGCCACTTACGAAAACACATGGCCAGAAATATTATCAAAATATTTCCATTTTCCCTCAAATTTAAAGGTGAAATTAATCAATAACCACAAATCAGGACAAACCTCGTGATTCTTAGCAAACTATTTCTTACCAATTTCCCCATAAAATATAACTAACACTTAACTTGTAACAAAGAATAATTTCAAAATTACTGCCTTACAGTAACCTACGCTGCAACTCATAGCTAATGCATGTACATTTTTCATATTTTTATGTTTCACCAACCAACACCAAGGGCTTGCTCCTCTGAGCACCTCCCCTCAAAACCCCCGCAAGTTCTCTGTAATCAAAGAAATATACTGACTATACTGTCGTTAAGAGCGCTATATAGCTAGCCTCTTACTTCACAGTGAACTATTGGAAACAAAAATGTCATGCAGATGGGCTGGACTAGCCAGCAGAACCAAAGGCAGGTATTGGCTCAGTGATTGGTAACTTGATGTCATTAGTTAGAGGGAGGGGGAGACAGTCACTTCCCCTTCTTTCAGTTTACTTCTGGTCGGCACGCTCGATTCCGGTTCTGGTTCAAATAAAATAAAGGTTACCCAGAAATCATATAAGACCTAATTATATATTTATAAACAAATTCGATTAACAATGTAAATGCGTTTAAATATTTAGTCACAATTATTTTAACTAGCAATAACGATATATTGGAGATTAGGAGAAGAATAAATTTGGGAAATGCATCCTATTACTCGGTCAGTAAGTTGTTGATAATCTCGCCTGCTGTCAAGGAATGTATAGCTCAAAGTAAGCCGAACAATTACTTTATTGGTTGTTCTCTATGGTTGTTAAACGTGTTATCTTATCTTACCATGTTTGAAAAAAAGGAGCTTAAGAAAATATTTGGTGCAAAAACGGATGAGTCTACTGATAAGAGAAGGAAGTTACATAATGATGAGTTACATACCCAATACTCATCACAAGACATTGCTAAAATAAGTAGGTCCCGTAGATTAGGGTGTACAGAACTAGGGTGTAATGAGGTGGACTAGATAGTGCTAGCTCAATAGAGAGATAGGGTGTACTTATGTGGACTGGATAGAACTAGCTTAATATAGAGATAGGTTGTACTGAGGTAGCCTGGATATAGCTAGATCAACATAGGGATAGGGGTATTGAGGATTCCTGGATAAAATTAGCAAAATATGGGGATATGGTGTAATGATGTGGACTGGATAACACTAGTTCAAGATGGTAATAGTTGGTAATGAGGCTGACTGTATATAACTAGTTAAAGACAGTAATAGGGTGTATTAAGGTGGATTGGTTTGAACTGTTTCAAGATAGAGATAGGTGGCGTACTTTTGTAAGTGCGGCAATGAACGTTCGAGTTCCTAATGCCATAGAGTAAGTAAGTCGCTAAGTAAATATGTAAACAACAATAAATACACTGTAAATAATCTAGCACACAATCCAAACGCCCGAAAGATGTAGGCCTAATACTTCTGTTCTATAAGGATTACTTTCCTGTGAACTTAGTTTATGAATTAATTCTGCACCTTTACCCCTGCCAAAACTGTAAAACCAAGAAAATAGTTTTTTGTAGACATTTCAAAAGTAGTTCTAGAAACCCATGCTTGGTAGAGGAAAATTCTTTAGAGTAAACTTATTGACATCCAGATACAGAGATTTATTTAATTATTGTGGTGTCATTGTAATTAATTCAACAACCTTGCATGAATCTACACACAAATAAAATAGTTTATGGGCAGTGTAAAATTTGTGGATTACAGTGTAGACGTAGCAACAAAAAAAGAAATAAGTTTAATGTTAAAAACATGTTACAAAAAGGATGTTTCCTTGTCAAGGGGATGAGATTATTGACTTTTGATGGTGTTTGGTTACACGAAATGGTAATTGAATAGTAATTTTAGTTATGACTACTAGCTGTAATAAAAAAATATTCTAACATTTATGTTTTTAGTGTTTGAAAAATGTAATATCATTGATTAACACTTGTATTGTACCTTTTAATGTGTGTTAGCCTTTTCTTAGTTCACCACATACTTATTTCACAGACTTAATGAAATTCAAGTGGTCTAAGAAAGTATATTCTTGAATGCTATTTCATATTTTTACTTTTCCACGTTGAATGGTTTCATGATGAAAGTTCAAAACAAAAGCTTTTTTTTTTTGCTATGATATGATGGCCTTAGCTTTGAATCTTTGAGACTATTACACTCTAAAAGTGTAAATATCCAAATGTTAAAATTATTTTTCCCAACACAGGTATGTAATAAGGACATTTCTTTTAAATCAAACGTATGATTCATCTACAACGGAGCTGGGCAACTTATTTTGAATGGAGCCACAGGTGTGGTGAATGAGAAGTGAGATTCGCCACTCCATGTAGAAATAAATTGAGAAAATGAGTTGATCAATTGAATATTTAAAACAAAACACTCTGTTTGAACAAGTTTATTTAAAATATATACACTTTTAATACTCAACTACAAACATCTCCAACATAAGTAATGAACATCGCTCAGCTTGAAAAATTTTAGAAATTTTTACGCGAATTTTGACAATCCTCTTGTCTGAAAAATTACATAAACATTGGCTGATAATTTTAATTAAATGCATATGACTTTTAAGGAATGCTTCCAATGATGTTCAGAAAATATCAAGTTACCACAAACACACACTGTCAGAAATAAGTTTATTCTATCATGAAAGTTGGCAAACTAAATTTCACCATACTTTCATGACAGATTCGTCACTTGTGGTGACAGTGTTACCCCCCTTAGATTTACAATGAGTTGGGGCTCCGGAACAGGGGGAAAATGGGGGCTCGAGCCACCCTTGTTTAATATTGGGAGGCTGGGACTATCTTAAGCCCCCTCCCCTCCCATATTTCTCAAGTAAATTCAAAACCCATGTATAAAACATATATCTGTTACCATAAGTTTGGTAATTTTAACTAATAAAGATATACATTTATAATAGATTTAATAGAAAACTGAAATGCCCTAAATTTTCAGTTTATTTTTCTCACACGAGAAAAAACTCTTTCACAAAAATATAGTAACTAATATTAGGCCTGATTGTGATGGGGTGAAACTCAAACAAACAATACCAGAAAATTAAAGCCAAAGGGTAACACACCTATTGACATTTTCATTTCGGTAATAACAAAAATTGTAAAAAAAATTCACATTTGAATAGGGTAAGTTTAATTTTAACACGATGTTGATTTTCAAACTTAGTTCAAACTTTATTTAGGTCATATTTTTATCAACCCTAAGAAATTAAAAAGCTGGACATCCAGAAATATAATACTCTTTCTTGTTTTGGTTTGAATAAAATATTTTATTATTTTTAAACTTACTTTAAATATTTTTGTGATTGTGTAAACAATACTTGTAAGGAAGATAACAAGTATTTAATCAATCCTAGTTTAAAAGTCCATTTAGCTGCCTTGCACAGTATGAGTCCTTACATGGTTGATACGTATACTTAGTTTACCTTGAAAGGTAGCAGTATTGCTTTTGCGTGGTTCAACTATGGCGTAACTTATACGATATAAATATAGCATGGACGTAGCGACGGGGTAATTATGGGGTTTAAATCCTCCACATCTCCCCAAAAATTTCTGAAGTTTTAATGTTGATCACAAGAGAATGTTTGTGAAATTATTCACCTTAATCTTACTCTGCAATCCAATATTCAGAGATAGTAGCTTATCATATAAAAGCTTCCATTTTTCATAAAATGTGTACGAGGAAGACAACTTCAAATAGCTTCTAGAGGCATTTAACTTTGATAGTAAAAAATGTGAGGAGCCCCTAAATAACTTTATTTGGGCACCAAAATTTCTGGAGTATAACCACTATATATTTATTTCTAAGGGATCTAATTTGTTAAAAATCTGGTCTAGCGAAATTTAAAATAACTTTTAGAGAAATCCAATTTTCAAAAATTTGCTGGAGCAGGACTACTCCAAATAGCCTCTAGGAATATACAAATTAAAAAAAACGAGGAAGCTCTACTCTAAATTTCTCTTAAATTAATATAATTTTAAAAAAATCTCCGGTTTGGAGGACCACACCAAATTCGTTTTAGGGCAGCTAATTTTCAAATATTAACTGGGAGGAAGAAAAATTGATAATAAAATTCAAGGGCACCCAATTTTTAGACATTAACTGGGAGGGAGAACATTTTCTAAAATAAATAAATCTTGATATCTTCCCATGCCCCCATTACACTAATAATGTTCCACCACCACTTTTTAAAATAATTTTATTATTTCTCAGACGTCTTAACATCAGGTCATAGACTTACAATTTGGAATACTCCCAAAATTAAATTTTCTTTACGCCCATGAGACTAAGACCACTATCTTTCATAGTAAAGGAAGTGTACATGGAAAACAAAGAAAACCTTTAAAAGTGAATTAATTGGGTGTGACATAAAAAGTCAAGGAGAAGTCAGATGAATTATAAAATGTCATTGCATTAAAAAAATCAATAATTAATGAAATATGGTATGGAGAGCATTACCAAGTCTAAACTTATAGTTTCATCCCAATTAGTGTTATTTCTTGATGAACTTTGGGCCAAGAATATAATAGAAGTCAATGAATACTATGAGATTGTGTATGCAGGCCAATAGCCTTTATTATAAAATACTGTGAAAATAAATATCTTTCGTTCTGGTAAACCTGGGGAAGTAATGAATTTTAAATTGCAGACCTTATCAGTACTGTTTGAAGGTGTGTAGTATAAATACATTTTATCAGCAGAAATCAGCTGGACTTATAAATGTAATCAACATTCACACTTGATAGTATATTTCAAAATGAAAAAAAATCATAATTTAGGGCTAATGTTAAATCTCCCAAATGTTTTAGGCACTCCACTTAAAGTATTTTTGGATGAGTTTGTGATTTAATGAAAATTATAGACTTATTATGTTCCTGCTTCTAAATCATGGTTGGATAGAACAATAATTAATTACATAAAATAAACCTACACATTAAATATCATTAAAGTTATGAACAAAAATGTACTTTCACTGAATAAATACATTGGCGACACACTCTTTTCAGAGTCCAATGTGATGATCTTAACCCTAATTGCAATACAGCTGACATAAATTATGGTGATTGCATCATCTTAACTTAGCTAAAAGCTAATACATTGACAGAGTGGGGGAAGGGGACATTCTTTAATACAAATAATACTTTATTTATTTTATTTAACCACTTCAGTGTTCACGTGGTCTAACGTGCTACTCTCGTGTTGGATTAGACTGCTGAAGATGGGGAGATCCCAGTTGGATGCACTGATGGTGTGTTTTCTAAATCGGTATTAAGTCTCCCTCTACACAAGTGCGGGTGAATTTCCTCCCAATTAAACATTCGTAATACCTAGCCCATTAGTGTAGTTAGTACATAAGGCGTATAACCCAAACGGATAGTAAAAGTGGTGCTATATAAAAAGATAGCTTGGAAGATCCCTCCAATAATCATAAGGTGGAGGCACGAGGGGCTGAGGGATGAAAGGAGATTGGAGTTGTGCCGGAATGAAGATGTTGGAACAAACCAAAGCACTCCAAGAGGGCCGATTCTTAAGCCACCACTTAATCACATGGTTTTAATATTCAGGTCAGTTATCAAATACCGATTCTGACGGGGCCGAGATCCAAACCTGGGCCTGGATTCACTAAAGGGAGCAAATTTGTCTCCGGTGCAAGTTTAGAAATGGCGCAACTTTGCGCCCAAGATGCTCCCCAAGATGCGCCTTATTTATTTTCGCCATTTCCGTATTCACTAAACAAGGCGCAAACTGGTGGCAGGAATAGGGTGACGTCAGCATAAACGTCATCAATTGCTCTCTTTTCGACCAATCCTTGTGAAGAATTTACTTCCAAAGTCAAGACTACTTTATTTTAAATCTGTAATGAAAACGACCGCATATACAGAGATTTTTAAACATTTTTCTCATAAACTAGCTATAAAATTAGAAGCGGCCTCTTTCTGGATGTTTTAGAGAAACAATATTAGTACATTATTTTGTATTTATTTATATTATTAGTTTAAAGTTTAAGTTCCATTAATAAAACATTATTGTTTATAGAAACTTTAAAACTTATTTTAAAGCTTTACTAACCGCCATATTTAGTGACGAGATGTCTTTGAACATTGGAATACAAACCTCTTTGGATCTAGACGAAGATTACACAGTTCATAGTTTTGTTTTATAATAATGCAAGAAATGCCATTGCGTTGTTTGAATGTAAAAATCCAACAATAAAAGGTACGTAATTGTTTTGTTACCACTGTCTAAATTGAAACAAATTTTGTGCTTGACATACGTTTTGTTATTTTAATTAATTCATTATTAATTGGAGTACAGTTATGTAACTAATTGTATTTTAAGCCAATACAATAATATGCCGCCATTTAAATTTATTGAAGTGACAATCATGATTTAATAGTTGCGCCTACTCTTGAGTGGTGGCAAATAAAAGGCGCAACTTTGCTCTCAAATTGCGCCTGCTCCTTTTAGTGAATAGGGATTTGGAACATATTTCAAACTTGCGCTGACGCAACTATTTGCTCCCGTTAGTGAATCCAGGCCCAGATGTTTGTTTCCCCTCTCTCGCCTTACCTGCTCTTGCTGGGTATCCTTCCCCAACTCTAAGCTCCACGTGGCCAGCTAGAATCGGAGTTGCAAGAGGGCGTCACTTGATGGATTCAAAATTACAAGAAAATGTATTTCTTTTTAGGTAAATTAAGGCAGATTTTCAATGGTGACTATACTATTAATATTAATACACAAATTTGTTAAGAATTTGGTAATCTATGTTATTATGTATCCTATATCCATGTTTCCACTTATAATTTTTTTGGAAGAGTATACTTAAAACACTTCATTTGACAATTTTTAAGGCAAAAGAATTATTAAAACACATTTTTCAACACATAGATACAGTTAATAGTCCTTTCTTTTATTGTAGAAAAAATATTAAATGTATATCTCATATTTACGATTAGGTATAACCCTAGAACAATGCCTCCAAAATACGTCACATTATTACCCTATATAGGACTCTTAAACTGCTTTAGGATTGAGGTTAGCGTAGCTGGAGTGAGGAGGTGAGGCTCATCATATGTTCGATCAATCCGTGAAGGGTAGTTGTCATAGCAATCGAAGCACGTAGCCAGATTTCTTGACAATCACTGAGTATGCTTGCATAGTAGTAACAAGCAAACTCACGCTATGTGGCAACTATGCTTCCCAGCATACCCACCACGCAGATACTAAAGCAGTTTAAATGACAAAATATATCCATGCCCCATTCATCAGTTCCCAATTACCCAGTCAGAAGCCATTGTTTCTCAAAGTCTTCTTTTAAAATACTCCCCTATTCAAGGAGTAATAAGCTAATGTATGAAAATAACGTATGCTCCTTTGAAACCAGAGATGATAAGACTTGCCTTTTGTTCAGCGATTCAAATATTACAATACTGCAGCAATACAAATAGTTATATCTTCAAACATTCACTGTACGGTAATAATTATTAGCACCGCGCCTTACCACCCGTTCGGGTTGTACGCAAACTGTAAGGTAATAATAATTCTTAAATTTACGAACCCATAATTAAAATTAAAATTAAATAATTAAAGATCTTTCAATATAACTTGCTAAACCTCAACTACAGATATAGTAATAAAGGTAGAATATTTAAATATATATATTTTTAATATGAAGGAAGCCTCAAATAACCAATACATAATTTCAAACACGTAACATAGTCGTTGAAAGATTTGCTATTATATAATGTTTAAAATAGTGCAAATTTTCTGGTGTCTAGATATATCATCCTACCATGTATACAATACATTTAGACTTTGATTCAGTATTCGGAATATGAAAAGTTATCTACGACATTCATATTGTATGTGGAACTATAGAGATAAAGTATTCATTGAAGATAAGTTCAAACATTATTCTAAGTTTATAATTATGAATGGAAACATTTTTAAAATCACTAAAAATGTTTTGTCCTTATAGTAGTTTTCCACACTCCTTTAGATAAAGTATGTGAAAATAACCTTTGTGATAGCTCGCCCTCGATATATAATGGTATAAAAATAACAGAGTTGATAAATATAAACAAATTTGGCCCCATTATTTTTATAAACTTATTTTGTACCCCACTCGTACGCCGAGTCAATTTTGGACTTTGAATTGGGGGACAGGAATTAGATTCAAAATATACTTTTTACCATATTGTTTTTATTCACCATAGAAAGGTAAAATCTAGAAAAAATCTAGCTCCTCTATAATTTGCCTAGTCAATTGAAAAAAGATAAATTAATAATTTATTTGTTCAAATAAAATATATATTTATATTTTGTTTAAAATATTGTTTAACAACCTACTCTTGTTCTCAGCTGCTCAAGGAGCGACGTGTGCTGGCATAGTTCTCGGATGGACGTCTCCAATTCTACCTTACCTGCAAATTAGCTCGATAGAGAGGGGGGAAACCCCAATCACCAGTGAAGAAAGTTCCTGGATCGCCTCTCTACTTCCTCTTGGTGCCCTCGTAGGAGCCCTTGTAGGAGGGTATTGTGCTGACGTCTTTGGCCGGAAGTGGACCATTCTAGGATCAGCCATACCTTATTTCGTGGGTCTAGCTCTCTGTGCCGTCTCCACCTCTGTAAATATATATCTTACTATCATAATCAACATTATCAACACTATAACATATTTCCATCATTATATTAGCACTAAATTTCTCAATGTGTCGACGGGCCTATAAAACTTAAATTATTATATTAAAAGCTATTTAAAAAAAATATAATATAATAAATCGCATTCACTCCATTTGGTAGTATTAATAACAATTACTGTTATCAAAGAATCGCAAATGACCCTGTCATATGTTTAAGCATTTAAACTTTAGTGAAAATAATAAATCATATCATAATCATATTTATCATCAAATTCATAAACAATATAATAATTATATTTACAAATCAATACTATATTATCATCATATTGTATCTTATTTACTAATCAAACTATCCCAACCACAGCAACAGTGTTATATTTATGAAACATATTTTGTTCATCATTAACAATTCTTAACCAATATCACTAAAACCATAAATATTAAGATAGCTTCCATCTTTATAAACGTCATTACTATCGTAACTCCCCCTGCTCCTGCTCCTGGGACTAATTGTCAACAAATGTTGACTTTTTTTTGTTCCCTGGATGAATTTTTGTGGTTCTTGGTGGATTTTGCATCGTTAAGTCTGAATTTGATTTTAAAATTGCACTATCATCTATGGATTTTGAGAAATACTTAAATACAATTTTTAATTTTTAAGAGAAAATGAATTTGTTTATGGTTGGCTTCAATATTAAATTAAATTAAATAAAAATTATAATACGTCTACAGTTTAAATTCTAAGTTTATAATAAGCTGTGGGTAACACTTCTTCTAATAACAATCTTCCTAATCCCTTACCCATTAGAGTAACTAGTGGATGCGGGTAGCACCCTTACAGGTAATAAGTCACGTTACTGATGAATAATAAAATAATAGTTTAATGAATAACTAGATAGAGCTAATAGTGTTTTATTAATTAAAGCTTGAAGAATGAAACGCACTAGTGAATTGCAAAGTATACCTTTAACTTAACAAAATAAATCCGATTGATCTCCTCTAGTAATTATTGGAAGCCTCTCACGTAAGCTGTCAGCAATAGTCGGCTGACATGCTGGAAGTCTATTTGCCTTGATTGCACTTCTAAATGAGCTATATGTCTTGGTGAAACCTTTCCCCATTTTACCACTGACACTCCCAAGTTTTTTGGAATAAATCCAAACAAGAATAGAGAAAACACATTTTAGCTGCATGCAGGTGACAAGAATTTGCTCTACTAGCTGCCTGTAGATGGTTGCTTTCAAATTGCCAAGGAAGATGATTGTCAAAAACCAATTTAAATGCTTCCCTTGCCGCCTTTTCATTTTGTTAGAGGGATCCATAAAAAAATATTGTCCTACGTAAGCTCCCTTAATTGAGGGCCTACGAAAACCCCTTCTTTGAGTTTTGTGTCACTGATTCTTGGAAACTTTCATTGAAATATCTAGAACCTTCCTCATTCTTCTCTATTGCCTCCACAAAATTCTTCATCAGTCCAAGTTTAATGTTAAACAGGGACAGAAATATTTTATGTGTATTTGCAATTGGTTTGTTTGATAAATTATTTTCTCCTAGGGTAAAATTCTCATGACAAACCCATTCTTTTACTTCATAGTTATTATTTATTACAAGACTGTCACACAAAAACACACAAACACAAAATCAAAATATAGTTTAAAGAGTTTGTATACTTAGTAGAAGAGATACCACTTTTAAGTATTAACAAATATTCCAATTGTATTTAATACACTTTATACCTAAGCAATATCTCCATATTTTTGTAGGTCTCTTTCATATGAATAGCATGTACAAACGGGGATATATGGCAAATAATTTCCGTTGTGAGGCAGAACAGCTTTGAAACTTATCTTGGATGAATCTATGAACAGTCTACACTTTTTCGGCTTATGTTCAATGCTCAATCCATTGGCCAATTTATAAATACTACTATAATATGATGTATTACAATTCAAAGAAATAAAAGATTAAAGGTCTTTCTTATGGTTGGTATAAATACAACCTCTTGCATTTTTATTCAGAAGATTCCGCCCTCTATGTCTAGAAAAGTGGTGCTCCATTTTATACTTCAAACTCAATATCAGATAACTTAATTCTGTCTAGGTATTTAAATTGGGTTTTTCTAAATTTGTTGGCATATAATATATTTTTGAACATATTTTTTTTCTGAAACACTTTGCTATTCATCTGAATCCATCCATTCAGACTCCGCGATTCCTAAATCCTGTCAAAGAGGTACCGGAAAGTCCTCAATATGTGACACTGATCCTATTGCCAATCGAAGGTATATTTGGGTACATAATATAATTCATGGTTTTAGAGGTGTGATCAGAAACGTTAGTCAAACAAAAGTAGCAGGTAGGGGTGTGATTTTTCTGTTCCCTTCAAACCATTGGCACAACAAATTTCATCGTGTGTATTTTTACCATTGAGCCAAGCTCTAAGATCTACAGCGCATGTTGAACAGCAAATAAGGAGCGCCCTTGATTTATCTTGGTCGCCGAGATTACACCACTTTTCAATGCACTCGCACTACGTCTCAAGTTCGTTAATCCCGTTTCCGAGTATAGACTGTTGCCTCACCCAGCTTACACTACCTGAAGTCTGAATCTCTAATATGACAGTCGCGACTGTGATACATTACACCTGGTCCGTCACGTCTGGTTACTTAGGGTTACGGTTACATTTCACAAATATAATCTAATCTAGAAAATACCAACTTTTTACACTGATTAATGAATCCTCAACAATGTTTAAAAGCAACAATTCACAAGTATACTGTTAAGAGTTGTCATTACATTAAGACAAAATTTTGCTATTAAAAAAGCATTCAATATAAACTGTGGGTGATATAAATAAAGTAAGACTTACCTGTTATTGTGGATTGACATTTTATCAGACTTAACTTATTTCATGGAGGATTTAGTTTTTTTGTCTATCAGTGTAACTGTAGGATTTGTTTTGATCTTATTATAAAACCCTCATCACATTAAAGCCGGGCTGGCACGGTATTAGTTGAATATGGCAAGTACATTAGTTTGGCTGCTTACACACAACTTACACCGTGTGAACAGTCAATCAAGCTACTAACAAACAAGTCCAATTTCAAGTGAAAAAGTTGGTCACTTTCCAACTTTACTAATGCTAGTGGACAATTCATATTGCTGGCAACCAAAAAATTGTGTGTGCGGGGAGGGGGCACTTATGTGTGGAATTTAATGTAAAGGACGAGTTTTTGTGGAATTTTAAACACAGGATTTATAAAGATAAGAATGCGAGGATCACTGCTCTAAAATATATTGTAAAGTGATATCAGGTGTAAATGTTCTCAAGAAATGTCCAGAATAAAATATTATATAGATATTGAAAATGTGCCTTTATATCGGTAAACAAATGTTATAAATAATTTGATCAAACTATTATTTCCTACCAATCAACGTGGCATGCGTGTTTTTAAAATATACAATCACAAAATATAATACAACATTGTATGACCGTGATTAGTTCCGGCAACATAATATTTGCGTTATCGGCAATTAAGGTATGAATAGCCGACGGTTTTCAAGTGAAATCTTAGGCACGCTTTCTAATCTCCATATTTGATACTTTAACCAATCTTTATAAATTTTAGTTACTAATGTTCAGCCTATACACTTCAAACACTTTGTAGTAATGCTTTGGAAACTTGAGTATATACACAACATAATATTACTTTATCATAGCATACCAGATAGTTTATATCCAAACCAATCATCAAACTAATTTATTATTATTTAAAAAAAAATATTTTAGACCTAGCTGGCATTTACCAAGATATTTTGTTATTAGTATACCAACATTTAAAACAGGGATTAAAAAACCTGGCTTATGCCTATTTAAAAATACCCAACCGAGTTTGGTTGTATTGGGATTTATTGACATTATTTGAATTTAATTTTATTTACCATTTATCCTAATGTGTTAATAAATCAAACAAAATAGTTTAGTTACTATTTGGGATCAAGTGGAATATAGTTTAATTTAATAAGGAATTATAAAATATGAGACATACTAAACACTAACTTTTTTATTTTGTCTATATAAAACAATATTTTTAAATAGGTCAACTAAATTTGATAAATTGCGTTTACTAAAAACTTTAATTTATCTGGCCACCAATTCTTATTCTAAATTCACCCTTCCTAACCCCCAACACATAGGCATAATTAATGTATACGTATAAATAGCCCGAACGAGAAATTATAGATGCAGTGATGAAAAAAAGACTCCAATAGAGAGATCAGCTACCACCACTTCATTTTCAGCCATGTTTTTGGAAGCGATACTAATAAAAGTGAAAAATGCTTGTCAACACAACTATCATGTTAGTAAGCTAACACCACTAAACTTGCATTGGTCCACAACACCATGTCAATGGGCCTTCACACTCGTATATAATGATTAATCTATTTCAATAAATAAGTTTGGACAAAGTTGTTTGTTCTGTCAGTTTCCCTACTCAGCAGCTGTGCGCCCTCACCTATATTTGGTATTAACAGACAGACTAGTGTAAAACAGCAGGCTGCTCGACTATGCGCGGTTGTTACATAGCTACCTTTCAATATGGTTAGAAGGCTCCTTCATCCGTACTGTACAGGAACTCAAGCTGTAGGATATTCTCCTCACAAGTTACTGTAGCTCTGTAGCTGAGTACTTAAAGAACTTCGAAGCAGACCCTTAACTGGCTTCTTCCCTTGACCCCCCTTTTTAAAGGTCTAAAACTCGCTTCCATCTCTCTCTCTCTCTCTCTCTATATATATATATA
>CABFVZ010001103.1:116358-145641 GCA_902151445.1 Timema monikensis
ATATATATATATATATATATATATGTATATATATATCACAAAGCGAGGGATGTCTATCCTGAGTTACTAGTTATGTCAATACTATTGTGTTGTGCTAATTGATAAAACGCTCTGTTTTTAAAATAATGACCCTATGCGCGTTCACAAATGCTGATATAGAACAATTGGCCGTTGGATTAGTCAGACTTACATCATTATTGCATGCTTTTGATTACCAAAGCCTGCAAGCTTTGACATTATCATTATTTTTAATTTCCTAAAATTATCTATACAAGAAAAATTAATAATTAAACAATAATTATTCTTAATTTTATTGATGAAAGAATACTATTGTTTCAGTTTAAAATAAATAATTTATTTTATAACTGGACCAATAATATTTATCCATTTACTAAGCACGCGTGGTTATAGATCAAACTACTTTGAAAAGAAAATATAAGTGTTTGAGTGGGGTGCTTAAGGTGTTTAAATTAATTAGGTTTAAAATAATCATGTGTGCCTAAAGGTACATGGTATGCTTTGTTTTTTAATTTAAAAACGTTTGAATAGATGTGTAATATTGACGAACATAGGTTTTTATGGTATGATGTTCAATCAAAGATCCATTGATTAAGGAGGTGGCCAAGATATTTGGAAATTGTATTTTAATAAATTATACTAGATGTGTTTCCCTTAAATACTAGGTAATTTATTAGTGAAATAAGTACAATATATAAGTGTTATTTTTACAATTCGTTACGAAAAATGAAACTACTTTCCAGTAAAACTGTAATCAATATTTGTCATTAAGCAGACAAGTTGTTTCATTTTTAGAAAAGTAATTATTCATAATTATTATTATTAATAATTTCTAATGTTTCACGGGGTTTTATTTTCCCTTTAAATTGGAGATCGATAGATTTGGTTCCATCTTTAGTATAAATTGAAATGTCGCACACAATTTGCAAGCTCTCCCTGTTGAACTGATGGTTACATTGATATTTTTATTCGCCTATTGCTATATCACATTTACCATTTAATTATGTTAAATTCCTGACTGGTTTCCTCTATGTTTATTCCTTAACAGAAGTAACCCCAAAGGTTAACAGGGTTTGGTTAGGTGGGCTTATGTTAAGTTAAGACTCCCACCAGCTGCCCAGCTTCATAATAATATCATCACATAATCTCATTGCGGGTATATGTAGACAACGCTCATAGGTGTACGCTGGACCACCAGACCACCATGGCTGTCATGCCCCTCCCGTTAATATATTCCATAAGAAAAATATATAAATACATAATATCTTTATTCTCTAGTCTTTCTACCCTCAAGTTTGACTCTTAGTTTTGCTGTCAACGTTTTAGTTTGCTAAACAAATTTTCTCTCTTATTGTATATTGTTACGTATAATTATGTTTTAGGCTTTGGGTATGATTATTATTATTTTCAACCTAATTCTTCATTTTTAAATGTTTCTGTAATAATTTCTATATTTTACTTGAGATTGTAAAATTCCATAGCTATTTATTGAAACTTTTTAAATGATTTTTACAATCACGTGTTTATAAATTTTCTGATTCATATCTTTACTTTACCAAACCGTATGCCATTTGGTGGAGTATCATTTAAAATGGCTTCTATCAACGGCAATATAGTTTACTGTTTACATTATTCTCGACATAACATCTTGACTATAATAATATGGTTCTTTGTGGACTTCATAACTCCATTAATAATGCTAATATTTAATATTTCCACTAACATATTTCTGTAAGCACTCTTTAAACTAGCAGCATATGATTTTCCTTTATTTAATATATGTCAGAGAAGAGTAATACTTACAAATAATATGTTATGTATTTGAATTTATTTTTACTCTTGCTAATTCTATGCTATGCTTGTTTAATTTAACTGAAAGAAATAATTAACATCACTAAGAATAAGAGAAGATTCCCTACACTTTTCTTTGCAAAGGAGTTTGTGCACTTCAGTTAAAAATAACCACGTTGCATTTGAAAATGTTTCATCCATGGGTCCTTTCTCCAATATTTTAATATTCGTTTATCTGCTGTACGACTCCTGCTTCTGCTTCATTTGGGATGGATAACCTCTCCTGCCAGTTCCTCCAATGGCTCCAGTCAACATGATTTTGATGTTCATTTCTGTTTTCACCTCTCAAGGTAGTCAACTCAAATATATGTATATTAAATTTCAATATTTATGAGCATATTATTTTATAACTTTTGTGAATGGAAACATTTTATTATAAAATAAACATTATTTGAAACGTAATTTTTTTAGTTTGTCACAAAAAAGATTCGTTTATCTTTTTATAACTTCAAACATTACACTAGATTGGGATTTAATTTTGTAAAAAAAAAAAATCTAAAATGATTATACATTAAGTTGTTTAGCATCAATTTGTATACTTAATATAAAAATTACAATCTATCTTTGTAATTAATTTCATAAAATCATTTCTTATTATTAGTACTTACAATCCTTAGTATAATTTAATTGGAATAGTTTCTAGAATGTAAAGCTCCGAAACAACCAATTTAAGAAAAAGCTTATTGTTTTATCTAAAAGTTTCCCTTTGAATGAGGAAAATATTTTATTATCTTCGAGACATTTTTTAATTATCTCATGTATAAAGATGGAAATACTTTTGTTTTAATTTTAAACTCTACAATAATAACTCTGAGGTTTTGTTCCTCATGAATAAACTAATTCGAATTTGTAATAAGTATAGGATTTTCTAAATTTAGCTCTCAAATACTGAAGTTTGTTGGATTTTTACCTATTATTAAATAAAAACATGGTAAAACATACATTTTAATAAATCATTAGCTCTATGCTGTGGCCAAAATCCTCTAGATAAATATGACTCAATTCGTAATTAAAACCAGCAGGATAGCTTTGATCAATTTGAATCCACATGAGGCAAAATTATTTGGTATTATATTTCTACGAAATTGGATGGAATATGAAAGACTAAGAATTATCTATAAATGTGAACCAGGTTGGATTAACCCTATTTTATTAAGAAGTGATGTATTTAAACCGCGGATTAATGGATTCTATTTATCTATATTTTCTTTGTTTTGTTATTTTTTTAACTGGTAAGGTATTTATAATTAATGGCCTCTATATACGGCCTCTTATGTACAGGAGCTATTATTTTGGTGATATTTTAAATTTTGAGTTTTTGGGTAAATTTAGTATGTGTTTTAAAATTTGTTTTGAGTATCACACTTGGTCATTAAATTTAGACAAAATATTTGAAACACCTTCCTGTGCTACATATTTTAGTTCTACTTCATCTGATCAAGCTTTTATTTTTCTAAATTTTATGTGATCTGGAGGATAGAGGGAAAAGTGAGCCTCCCCACCCCAACTCAACACTTGGGTGCGCCCTAGATTCGTGGAATATAGACTAAATTAACTTGATATATTAAAATGGCATCTTACTTTTTTCTCTTCAAATATTTTACCAATCTTAAATTTTGCAATATTAGTATTAAGTTTTAATAAATGTATGTTCATAATATTTAAAAAAAATCCTTTTTAATCATTGTACCATATATTAAACAAAATTTTTAGTTGAAATTCTTCACTTGGAAATATCAAATGAGAGTGAAAATAAATAAGTGAAAAACTTCAATTCAAAATAATTTTATACGTTGGGTATTAAATGTACGTACAATATATACATATTGGTTTGGACATGAAATTTCTATTTTCTTTTTAACAAGGATTTATATTTTTTAGAGTCATGCACATTTCTATTACATATACCTTTATTTTATATTTAAATTTTGATAATTATTGTGTAAACAAAATCTAAATTTTACGTACACAAATTAGCTTTACAGAACTAAATTAAAAAATCTAGAGGAATCTATTTTTATCTCATTTCTTCTAGTTTTTCAACCACTCTATAATTTAATTTGGGTACAATTTCTCTTTAATTCCCTATTAGTCCTACAAAATTTAGGTAGGTTTTTATGAAACTTATCAATATAGAAATAATTAAATATACACTAATACAAAATGATTCAGTTTAATTAATTAAATAGTGACGATTTAGAATAAATGAATAACATAATCTTATTTTTTTCAGGTTCCGTGTATTTACGCAGGAAGGTTTATCTCCGGAATATCGCTTGGAATCACCACGACTATTAACCCAATCTACGTGGATGAGATAGCAGAGGATTCAGTACGAGGGGCATTGGGTATCTACTTAGAGCTGATGTCAAACACAGGAGTACTCTGGTCGTTTGTAGTTGGATCGTTTGCACCGTTCTTATGGTTTTCCATCTCATCTGCCGTCATACCCGTCATCTTTTTCGGAGCCTTCATTTGGATGCCTGAATCCCCAACATACCTAATTGCGACAGGACATGAATTACAAGCTATAAATTCTCTAAAATGGTTGAGAGCTGTTAAAGGAAACGATAATAAGTTCATAGAACATGAGATACATGTTTTGAAGAGTAGAATGTTTAGGCACAAGAAAAAAACCTCATACGTTCATGAAAGTAAAACATTCTCGTCAATTATTGTCGATTTCATTGCAACTCTGTCCTTCCAATCGCCAACGTTCAAAGCTTGTTTTATAATATTAGGTCTAATGACCATCCAACAGATATGTGGCATTGATGCCATTATGTTCAACATTATAGATATTTTCGAATACGCGGGAACCGGTTTCTCTTCACGTTGGAGTTGTGTTATTGTAGGTATCATACAGTTGATCGGTACTGCCATTGCGTTTTTGATAGTTGACCGAGTTGGCAGAAGAATTCTACTTCTTATTTCTCTTTCTCTCATGACTTTGTGCTATATTTTGCTTTCACTCAACTTTGGGTTGGACAATTACAATCGAGAAGTTACATTCTTATCTTTCGTCCCTCTCTTTTCAGTGAGCTTATATTTCATCTCCTTCTCTATCGGGCTAGGTCCCATCCCATGGTTTATGATCGCCGAACTATCTCCTTCAGAGCACAAAGAGAAAATCATCTCTGCCACAGTTTCTTATTCCTGGCTTCTAATATTTTTTGTAACAAAATATTTCGCCTCTATGATTTTTATGTTTGGCTCCATGATCACTTATGGCAGTTTATCTGTGGTTTGTGTCTTGGGAGTCATATTTGTAGCAATATTTGTTCCAGAAACAAAAGGAAAGTCCAGAGAGCAAACTGAATGTCAACTTGCGGAGACACATGTTACAACTAAAAATATAAAAATGACTCTCAACAAAGGATTAACATATTAATCAAAAATCATGTTAAAAATTGTATATTCTTATCAAAGGATTAAATAGTAAAAAAAGTAAGAAGATTACATGAAGAGCCAAACCATTAGACTGATCTCTTTCTAAAATAATCATATAAATTGATTTATTATCCGCTATTGGTTGATGATTTAATGTTTTTTTTTAGATTTGAAACTGTAAAACATTTAAAAAAATAACTTTTATTAGTATTTTAAATAAATCTATAATTAATTTAAAATACTACAAGCATAAAGATAAGTCCATCCCTGAAATGTAGCCTTAAAATAATATCCAAACGATGTTAACTTCCCAAAGTAATACCTAAAAGTGAAGCATTTAATTTAATAAAACTAAGTAGATAATTTTGGATTTTATAATATTTGATTTTATATAAAGTATATATAATTTTAAAATACACAATTATACAAATTTTGCTTCCTTTTTTCGTACGTTAGATAGCTATTTTATTTTTTTGAAAACTCATATTATTTCTAGTTTTGTGAACTATCTTCACATTATTAGGTAAAATATATGGTTGTAAAATAAGGTCTGTATATTTGTAAAAAAAAATGAGATATCCTTATTTTAGCTATACAAGTAAAAATGTGAAGAATTGTAACATAAATTTGTGATATTAAAATCACTATAAATAACGGAATGTTTATTAAATTTGGAAGAAAGAATAGAAAAGAATTGTGGAAACAAAAGAGGAAACGAAAGAAATATTGTTTTTAAAATGAAAATTAAAACACAGTTCACAGTTTACATAGCTGCAACCAAATAGTGTTAATTTCAATGTTAAACCTTTGATTTTTGTTTCCTTTGTGCGTTAATATTCTTATCTATCATCTCTATTTATTATACCTTATTCTCTAAGAAATGAGAGTTAATTTAAATAGGAAAAGAAGGTTTCTTCAAACATACAGATTATATTATGGTCACACCATACGTTTGATATTTGAAGCCAGATTAATTTGATATTTGAAACTAGATTAATATTCATGACTTTTTATTTCATAGAACTTGAACAATGTCAAACATTTTTTTTCTATTTACATATTTAATATGAATGTATTCGGCTCCTAACCACTAAATTCAAACTTTACATCTTGAAATAGTTTTACTTATAATCATACTGTACAAATTATGTCTGTTAATTAAATCGTATAAAAATGATTATAAAATAAAACTTACTAAACTAATTTAAGACAATCATCAAATCATATTATTATTCTTATAATAATTTCTTAGTGAACCACGCTTATAACTATATTTAGAGAGTGAGGAAAGATTTATCTAACTAAATTATTTTTAAAATATACCTTAGTATATTTAGATATAATGTTTATTTTTATGTTAGATGTTGGTTTATGAATATTGTTTTTATTTGGTTTTATATGGTTTGTATCTCTTTTATTGTTAATAGTACTCTAAATAAGTATCATTGGTTAGTAATATTACAGCATGGTTTTACTAACCTTTAATAAACAAATTAGAATTAACACACCCTAGTACTTAATGTATTTTATAAAATTGATATCGACTAGCTAGTGCACTCATTCTTTGCATGGGGATTCTATTAAGTAACATTGACAAATTTTAGTTTATAATTTAAAACACAAAGAAAAATAACCAAATATTAAATAACTTTTGAATATTAATCCTTTATAGACTTGGATCGTGTTAAAAAACGTGAAAAATAAGCTTGATAAAACAAAGTATAAAAAAAGACATATAATTTAATAACTATGTGCTAAAAGATCAAATAAAATATTTGAACTCTTTCCTGTTGGTGCCAATAAAAAAAGAAAGAATTATGAGACAGTATAATATTAATTGATTATGGAGGTAAAACAAAAGTTATATAGTACTATAGCAATGTACAGTCCAGCATAGAAAATGAATGATTCATATTAAACGTTTTTGACAAAGTTGATCCATTTTAAATCCTCCATCAAAGATTTTTGTTTTTGAACTTTTCTAGAAAGCAATTTATCTTAAGATCTATCAGTATGCAAAATTTTAGATTTATAGTACGCTTAAAATTAATAATTAATTATCTTTTGACATACATATTTACAAACTCTATCGAATTAGGATTTATAACATCCGGCTAAGCTCTTTATATACGGTATATTATTCTTTAGAAATATAAAGATAGCTATAGCCATCGTAAACCAAATATGTCAACTTATAAATTTTAAGTTTTTAAAATGTAACATTGATCATCTCATAAACTGTGTAAAAGAATCAACGAAATCCATAAAAAAAACACGCTATTTTTGCCTAAGAGCGATCATAACTAATGATTAATTCTTCAAAAAACTTGAATCATTTTAAAAATGGCTCCATATATTTGGTTCAAAATGGTAGTTTAACAAAGTTTTTTAAGAATGTAAATAATTGTGTCTACTTGACTTTCATATAATTATCCATAAGTTGTTAACTGTTTAATCATTTAAAAAAATCTCATATCATTAACTTGATAAAGTAATGTGATAGTAAATATTTTCGCCCTTGAAATTGTGATTAATCATTTACGTTTAATTTGTGTCCGAACCCAAAAAACTATATCTTGGAATTTTGTTTATATCCATGTTTGTCTGTGTGTATGATTGCTTATCCTCTACCAAGGGTCTCAAATAGTTTGATAGTTTTGTTCAAACTTTATAATTTATTCTATGGTATTACAACTCAGAGAAGTTTATTTTATTTGGAACCCAGCCCACATAGCAGGTATACACCTGACCCATATTCTCCCAGTTTAAATGGGTGCGCTCCTTGGGAGAGCTTGCAGTCCCTCAACATAGGGATAACTGCGTGCAGTTTCAACTGACAACTTCGCTATCAAACAGATATTAAAATACTTCATTTTAAAGATGGTTTTACCGGAGAAAAGACAAAAATTGCCTTTAATTGGCAATGAAATGGCTTTCACAAGGCTAAGTTCAGGTAGTGGCCCAACCTTTCTTCTCATAAACCAAACCCTCAAATGAGATTACTCAGAATGAAAATTACAAATAAAACTTAGAATACAATAATTGTCCTTTTTTTTGTCCAAGCGAATGTTTGATAATTGTCTAGTTGTAAACATTCTTCAAATATGTCTACTAGTCGCTTGTCGGAAACGGTTTGTTCGTTGAAAGGAGATAAGCGAGTGAGTTGTAGAGGGATTTATGGTGGGTGAACTAACCCCTCCCATAGAAACTCACTCTCCAGCTTTTAAATTTTACAGCGAGCCATTTTAAAGTGAGTTGTTGGTTTCATTTGAAGTGCTGTTATCACTGACGACTACACCTAGCACTCTCCAATATACAAGAACTCAGATTAGCTTCCAAGTCTAGTGCATTTCTTCCTATAGTTTGAAAACCTCTTAATGCTGTCTAATTGTGTAATATTATATACTGTTAATAATATTTTATCAGACTACCACACCATTCCCTCGCCTCTTTCAAAGTGTGTGCTTTCACGCCTTGGGAATATGTGGAATGCCAGTCCCCCACCGTGGTTCGGAACCTCCACTTATTTGATGGAAAATGAGGATTGCCAAATTTTGTTTATAGTATTGCAATGCTTAGACACAAAATTGGATAAAAATAGTTTGAGTGGATTTTGAGAAATTCTTAGATACCAGGTTTTAACCCAAACGGTAAAATAGTTTCGGCTCCAGGCCGAGATATAAACAGGCAAAGAAACAGACAGACAGACAGACAGTATTACGAAAACCACTTTAGGTTTCAGGAGGTCATGAAACGTGAACATTTATTGATATATTGAGTTAGATTAGGCGAGGAGCTTGGTGCATGTTGAGGGCATTTAAAAGGGTTTGGATGAGAGACAGTTATTACCCGGGCAGAGGGCAGGAATAGCTTGTTGATTTGAGGTTGGTCCACTTCTGGTGATTTTTAAAACTTTTTTTTAAGTGCATGGGTTAAAGTACTTAATATTAGTTGGAAGTGTGGCCTAACATGGCCAGGAAACTGTTCTGCTCAGTTCACCAGTCTAGATGACAGGTTATTATGTTTTATTTTCATCTAGGGGCAGGAATACTCCATGGACTAGCTCCTTCCATCTTGAAACCACCATCGTATCCTTGTTCATAAAGTGATTTATACTAAATCTACTTCCAACAGATTTATATTACTTAAATTTACATAGGACTCAGGCTGCCTACAAGTTCTCCACTTTAATTATCCTACCAGTTAACTCTGACTTTTTTATTTATTTAAAAATCATTGTTTCCTCATCAAGGCTACGGGGAAACCCAACTATTGACACGTGCATGGCTAAAGTAAAATCAAATTATGCTGGACTCAAATCATATTTCGCCGATTTTTTTTATTGTAACATTGGGACTTTTGGATTAGTTTGTATATATATATTTCTTACTTATAATGAATATTTGGGTTGTTATTTTCAATACCTCCAGGATATTGTAGTGAGAATACATGTCATAAGGATTCTGCATCAGTATTTTTTTATTGGTTTCTCACTGAGTCATTGTTTGGGTGTTAATCAAGGGGTGACGTTTTTGTAGTGCTGTAAATTCATTATGGTTTGTCTGATAATTAGGGTAGACAACATAACATATAAACAAACTAATAAAGCCAATGTGAATAAAGGAACTCTTAGACTACACAATATACATAATTGTTTTCTTTTCTTCTTAATGGTAGCATATCCTCAGTGCCTATAACCTTAGCTGAAAACATGTAAGGTTGGTTTTGGGAATTACAGCATCCTTAAATCACTGCTCTAATCTAACGCATTACGAGGTTTGCCCACATACAACAAAACGTGTCTTCAAGATTATTTAAGTAGATAGCTCTTTTTTTTTTAAATAGAAGTGACTAAATTATATTAATCTAAGTACCCACCATATATTTATCTTAAAGTACCTAAACCCTATCCACACTCACTTAATCCTCTCCTGGTGACTTCTCCCCTTTATTATCTTCGGTGTCTCTTCTAACGTCATCCATGTATGGTTAGTTAAAATCTCCTGGATAGTGTTTATTTCCTATTTTCCTTCTTTCTCTATGTTTGTGTTAGTATTCTCTCTCTTTTCACCTTTTCTCGATTTCTTTCTCTTCTACAACTTCTATTTTTTATATACCATTTTGGTATGCTACTCCCTACTTCTTATTTTACTCCTGACCATACCTTGAATGACTTTATCACTGCCACCAATGTCTTCCTACATCATTTCCGTACACTTCTCCATTCATCTTATATTCACCATTCCTCTTACCCACTTTTCTTCCTTATTCTAGGTCTTATATTTTTCTTTGGTCTCCACTGTCCCTTTATAGAACCACTCTTTAAGAGCTCTGTTCTTCTTGGTTACCCCTTAATTTGGTCTCAAATTTCACCAAAGTGCTTACTTCCATATTCTCTTTCTGTTAGTTCTCCAAAAATCATTGCAACCGTTTCCACCAATGTTGTCCGGAATCTTCGCCATTCTTCCTCTAATGTAATGGGTTCGTCCCTTGGTCTCTTGTTGATTATTATTCTCTAGAATTCTGTCTTAGGTTCATCCTTTTTTTGACTTCCATAACCTTTAATCTCGTCTTCTGATTCTCTGCTGTCCTCTTCTCTTTCCTTCTTATCAAGGTTTCCACCAGTATCTGATAAACACTGTAAAGAGCCTCACATGGAACTACCCAAATATATTTTAAATACTTCCACATTTGAAAATTGACGAGAATATAGTCTAGTATTGACTTTCTTACCCCATTGGTGTTGCACAACGTTACCTTATGCATTTCTTCTTCTAAAACCAGGTATTTTCTAACTTCAACTGATTCCTTTTACACAGCTCTAACAACCTCTCCTCCTCTACCCCATCAATCTGCTCCTAGCACTTCTTCACAACCTTTCCATATGTACCCAACGTGGTTATTGAAGTCACCAATGACTATGTGTTTCTGTCCTCTCAGTTGCTTCTTCAGATAATCTGTGAGCTCCTTCGTCTCCTTCACTGGAAAGCCCAACTGTGGGATTTAGACTTGCACCAACTCCACTGTATTCTACTTGAGTCGTATTTTCATATTCATAAAGCTTTCATTTATTCTCTTCACATCCTCCTTTAATCCTTGATTCCCCACTACTCCCACTCCATTACTTCTTCCCTCCCCATTCCCAATCTAATACAACCTAAGACCATTCCTCGAAGCCTTCTTTCCTTCCCCCTTCTATTTTGTTTCTGATAGTACCAGGAGTTTCATCCTTCCCATTAATTCCACCAAATTCTCCACTTTACGAGTTAATGTCCTTGTGTTCAATGTAACAATCTGCAGTACGTTTTCTTAACTGAGTTGATGTATTTCAAATCTCATTTGCTAGACCTCTGTTCCATTTTTAATATCAAGTTTTATAACCACTACTGGCTTTCTAGGAATATCATACCTTCACCAGAGACTCGTTAGCAGACACCTCTAAGAATTCTTCCTGCCAATCCATAACGTCTCCCATATCGGTAACGGGCACACATTTTCCACATTGTTCCTCACCCCCACCGGTACTCCTCTACTTCATGCCATTGCCCGTACACCCCAACTAGGACAAAGGGTTGGTTTTGTGGGGGATCCATTTTTATTATATATTATTATACATATGTATGTCAAAATTTAGAGAAATGTTGAAATTGGTATAGATAAAATAATCTTCATTTATATTATTAGGAATAACAGGGCCAGACTTTGGTGTTCGAATACCCTAGACACTTTTGTTACACAATTTGTTGAGATGGGGTAAATTCCAATTCTATTTTAACACTTTGACTAGATACAATATCAATTGAAATAATTAAAGTTTCAACTATTATAAAACATGAATCAACAAAATTGACAAAATAATTATTTATTCCGCAATTTTTGTTAACAGAACAGACTATAGATTGAGTAAGAACTGTAAATTGCTTTTAGTTTTTCAGTCACTAAACAATTAAGGCAGTAGAACCATTGTTTCAATATTCAAAATTGATGTGTATTAATAAACAGAGTGATAGTAAAAAGGGAACAAATGTATCACATTTGAATAAAAGATAGTACTACACAATCGCACAAACTTTTTTATATTGGGTATTATTGCTTCGAAGATAATTTTTCAAATTATATTTTTAGTCGACTACTCTTAACTACATAAAAACAAACACACCATTTTGTTAATCTTAGTAAAGAAACTTCATAATATACATCCATTAATGTTTCCATACTGTGCCATGGGTCAATTTCTTATTCAAGACATTTACTTTTCACGATCAGCTTGATAGGCCTGTTGTAGTATAATATACCTTATTAACTTAAGACTAGGACAGGTACCACCTCCAGTCTCCGGCCGTTAATTTACCAATGCGAACTTGTAGACTCATAGTTTCATCGATATTAAACTTTAAACCATACCGGGAATCGAGCCTGGAACCCTTGTTTAATATACAAACACGCTACTGACTTGGCTAATTAAACACGTATTATGTATTAAATTTAAATCAAATTATTTAAATATAATTAAAAAAATTCTAATTTTCAAAGACACATTATTTGTCAACTTCCCTGGAATTATTTATTTGAAAAAAATAATATTTTTATTTCTCATGAAAATCTAATCCCAGATTACATTTTGATTTCAATCTTCAAGGTCAATTAAGTAATCAAATATTCTAGAATTTTTCGTAAATAAACTATTCCTAAATGAAATTATTTCAAATAGTTAAACATGTTATTGACAATATAAAATATTACCCCATTACTAAGTTTGAAAAAAAATCTAGTTTTACATAAATCAGGCATTAGTTAACTAATATTATAGTATTGACTTTATGAAACCCACTCTATAAACTATTAATAGTGAAAACAACATAAATTTGTTTTAATTTTGATGAAAATTGTTAATGTCATATTTTTTTAACTATTAAAATTAGAAAACAAAATTCTTAAGTAAACTACCCATAACAGAATATCCACCCCAAAACAAATATACAGCTTTATTTATAATGTTCATATCACTCAATCGTCAGAAAACATTTTAAGCAAAATAGTTTTAACAGTTTTCCAAATAATTTTAATTCCAAAATTCACTCTTTCTCTAATGCCCATTATAGAATTTGTATCCAAAAACAAGTATACAGGGTTATTTGTTATACACAATCTAACTTGGATACCCTTTTGAAAAAAAAATCTTAAGGTCACTTAAAAAAACTTTTTTTGGAAATCAGTCAGAACTAAAATAACCATTAATTAATTTTATTAAAAAAAAAGTAACACGGTTATTTTTAATGTAAAACAATTCCAATATAATCATTTACAACCAAATACCTATAGCCATTTTTAAAATATTCAAAGTTTTGGAAAAATCACCTCGAAGCAAAATACTCATAAATTAGTTTTTATATTTTAAACAAAATTGTTGGTAATCTTATTTAAATATTTCAAATTTTCAAACATTTCCCCTCAGTAAATTCCTTTTTAACCAATTTTTTTCCCTAAAACAATTTACACTGTACTACTATTTGTTATGTCAAACAACTCCTAGATATGGATTTTGAACAAATTTGCTACAGATATTTTTGAAAAATTAAGTAAAAAGAATCGATAATATGTAAACTACGCACAATTATTGAAGGGCTAGGGAAAGAAATAAAATATTTAAATGTAAGGTTTGAATAAAATCCATTGAAATGTTTCGGATCTGTGGCCAGGGGAAGACTGACTGGCAGACCGGTATGGGGATATAGTTGTAAAATAAATTTTTGGGTTCATTTTAATATAAACATAAAAGATTTGTCATAATCTCGAAACAAATATTTTCACGATCACAATGATTTCATATTGATCTAAAAATGTAATAACAGTGTGATTTTTAAATACATAATGATGTGTTAAATTTTAATATTTTGATTGTATAATCTATTGTGTTGACTCGAACGGGTAGTAAGACACGGTACTATATATATATATATATAGTATGTTGACCAAGCTTGTCCTGGCGTAAAATCTATTACGAATGCAATCGAAAATACACTCAATTATGTCAAAAGGTAAAATAAAACGCTTTGATTAAAACTTAAAGTTAATTACTGGTATAGATAAATGAGAAATACTTTACAGGTGTTCATCATTACTATTTGTCAATCATATCATTTCACTGGTGATATTATTGATCCTATCTCTACAATTGAAAGAATCATGTTCACAAAAAACTGAAGTGTTTTTGAGACAACCTACACATGCGTTGTTGACGGAATTTACGATGCTGCAAGATCATTGAAAAGAAGTTTACAATGAAACTGGTGCAGCACTGATTGATATTTCATAATGTGAAACAGAAGCTACCAATGCTTCAAGAAGTAAAACCTTTTGCATAAAAATATATAGCCTAGTTAGATTATAAAATATGGCATTCATGAGAGTAATTTGGGTAAATCTTGTGAGAAAATTGATAGAATAAATAAATCATCTCAAGAAACTGTAATTGAACTGTGAACAATAATTACAATATTAAATAATTCCATTGTAGATCTTGGTTGATGTTTCGGAGAAGAAAACGAATTTGAAGCTTTAAAAAATCATGATAGTAGCTTATCTCCAAAGTATAATTTCATACAAATTTTATGTGGAAAAGAAATAGAGATACTATTTTGATAAAACACCAGAATCATTTGATACTAGAATTTATTGGATAATATGCTGTAGCGGGCTTAGCAGTCCTCGCTCGTACAAACTACACCAGCTAGAAAAAATAACTTCCCATAATATATATATATGTTATAAAATCATAATTTGTTACATACCACGCCTTGGGAACATTGCCTGGTGAGAATGGCTCTATGGGAAGAGTTGCATGGACAGCCAATGACCTCCATTCATCTCCATTCTCTACTAGACCACCGAATGTACTAAGCGGATTTGAATATGGCTCGCGAGGGTGTGTACGCCATTGCCAGGTGCCTACGTGCTACACCAAACGTCGAGAAGTTTATCTAATATCCCTTCACCGCCCACCCCGATCCCTGTTCGTCAGTTCAACTTGTATAAAACACCAGGGTCCGCTGGGCACAAACACAGTTACAATCTTGTATTTGACGACTGATGTCTCTCATCTCCGTTCAACAGTGCAGCAGCCTAGAAGATATTGGGGTTAAGATGATGATGCCGTCAGTCTCACCGGACAGACGGAAAAACTTAGTGTTGACTATAAAGTTGTATTTACATAAAAAGGAGCCGGAGGCTCTACGTTTAGATTCATGTAATTCATTTAGGATTATTCTTACAAGTTAAGATTGTTTTGTCACTCTAAAATTCGTCTACAATATTATGTATAATTATGTTAGGTTTTGACAGTGAAAGTCATGTTGACCACTTCATGAGGTATTTTCATATCTCTTTTTTTCCTATCTAGTCCGTAGCACCAGTAGTTTCATTGGAGTGTATCTCACTCCCTGGCCCATATGAACATGTTCCGGTCTGCAGTTCATCCTTATAGGAAAGGAAGAGTTTAGTTTATTCAAGGGCCTTTATTGAGATATAGTTAGGTAATTGTTAGTTGTTCTTGTGAACCGATGTGCATTATTGTTCACCTGTTCTGGGGTACGCGACTTGTGGGTTTGTTGCTGCCCCTCTGGCTCAGCCCACTCCCTGTTAGATGTTCACGTTCGACTCCCTTCTGGGGCTGCATGATAGCTTGCTAATTGTTAATAACCTTTATCTGTAATGTAGTTTGAGCCTTTGTTTTATTGTGGTTAAACTAATATCTGACAAAACTAAGTAGTAACAAGCCAGCCTTTACTGTACAGAGGCCTATAATCCTGAATGACTACTTTCTATAAGATATTAGCCTGGTGTTTCTATGGCTGGGACAGATAGACAGTTCTCTGTAACTTATGTAACTAATACCAGATAGTTAACATTCCAACACTATCTTCACTGGCACACATCGTTCTCACCTCTTAAAATAGGGCTATTTAGTCTTAAAGGTTGTATGGGTTCTGGATATGCCCTGCTGCTCAGCCGCTATGCTTTAAAGGATTGTTGCAACTAATTAAATATTGCAATAATGTCGTGTTTGTAGTCTTTGTTTCACAATCGGGTAGTAACTTAAATTAGCCTTAGTTTGGTCTCTCATTATATAAAGTGTAATTATAACTCTTTTAAGAATATGGCAATAGTTAATAAAACCAGCATAGTTTTGTAGTTTGGATGAGGGACTAAATTTATGGTGATTCGTGCCAAATTCACTCAATGAGTGTATCTATATCTAAACTCATTGATGTATTTGGTATTTTTTCCCGTTTGGCTGGTCAACATAGAAAATAATTATTGTGCTTTTTTCACTACTTTGTAAATGTTTGTTTTATTTTCTCCATTAAACTCTTATGTCAACCTGCATTTTAATCTTATGTTTTCAAGTATTATATTATCATGTGTAATTTCCCTGTGAACGTAGTAGTCATATTTAGTGATTACAAAAGCGCCACTACAATGCAATTTATATTCTGCATATTTTCATATTATTGTATACGTACAAGTTGCAAGAAATTACAAAAATTCATACAGCATGATATAATGATACCTTTAGTTTTATTTGCAGAAATATGTATGTAAAATAATAATGTTCATTACAAAGTTAAATAGTTGCTAAGCATACATTCTTCATACTTAGAAGAAGACTTTGTTAGTGAATATATAATGTTTTCACCCTTATACAGGACACAATATAATTATGTAGCATGATGAAATCCCCAATAAAACAAATACTTGCTAGACGTACTCAAAATGTGCATATAACTCTGAGGATATATTTTTCTAGTAAATCAATAGTTGTATTATCTGTGTCAACCATGAGCTAAGATCACATATTATCATTGGATCTTATTTTCATTGAGATATAGATTAACTGTAATATGAACTACGCGGACTTTATCAAAGGCTTTGTTGCAACTAGAAGCCGATAAAAAGGAAATTGTCTTAAGAGATGTTATAAGTATTCTAGATTGTGGATTTTATCTAATATAATTTTAAAGTTTTATTTGAATTAGTATTTATCAAATTATCTTTTTACTAATTTTCAAAGAAGTTCTCTTAGTATTTTTACAAATACTTCTTCCATAGCCCTTAGGTACCTAATGTTAAATATGGCACAATATATGGAAGAATAGTACTTAAAATTTACACATATAATATTATGGAGCTACATTTGTATGAATGTTTGTGAACGCAAACTTCACTAAATGTTAAACCTTGGCACACTTCATTGTCTGATAATTTAGACAGTCGGCCGAATGATCCTATTTCTACAATGTGGAATTCCTTCCTCTTTTAAAGTATGCTCAACTTAAAAAAAATACAGAAAATAATCATTTTAAATAAAGACATTAAAATTTGAACTAAATATTTTTAAATATGACATATTCAAAAATAAAATTGTTATTTAAGAAATAATATTATATTTTAAATGTTAAACTTTATTTTTAAAAAAAAGTTAAAATAAAATATATACTTTATATAATAATAGTTTTTTCCCCCTAGATTCCATACCTTTACGCTGGAAGGTACATCTCAGGATTATCTGTGGGAGTCACCACGGCTATCAACCCTATCTACGTGGACGAAATAGCGGAAGATGAAGTACGAGGCACACTGGGCATTTACGTAGAGTTGATGATAACCGTGGGAATACTGTGGTCATTTATCGTAGGATCATATTCACCATACATATGGTTTTCTATCTCATCAGCTGTCATACCCGTGATCTTTTTCGGAGCTTTCATGTTCATGCCCGAGTCTCCAATCCATCTGCTTGCAGCAGGACGTGACACTAAAGCTGAGGAAGCTTTAAAATGGTTGAGAGGTGTGAAAGAAAGTGACAGTGAGAATATAAAGATGGAGATTAATGTTTTAAAGAACAGACTAAACAAAGGAGATAAGCCAGCTATCGATAATCATATTGAAAATTCAGGCACATCAGAAAACATGTCAACTTATTCTCTCATAGGAAAAATATGTTTTATAGTATTTGGTTTAATGACTTATCAACAGCTATGTGGCATTGATGCTGTCACTTTTAATGTAGTAAGTATTTTCCAGGATGCAGGAACTGCTGTATCCTCAAACTTGAGTTGTGTTATTGTAGGTATTATACAGCTGATAGCTACAACTATATCGTTTCTGACAGTTGATCGAGTTGGCAGGAGAGTACTACTTCTGATATCCCTTACTTCCATGTCAATATGTCACGCTTTATTCGCCATAAACTTTGGTTTGAAAAACTATAATCTAGACCCAGCAACCTACTCTTTCATCCCATTGTTTGCCATGAGCGTGTATTTTATTGCGTTCTCTATAGGGATGGGACCCATCCCTTGGTTCATGGTGGCAGAACTGTCTCCTTCAGAAAGCAAGGAAAAAATAGGTTCTGCTGTAGTTTCTTATTCTTGGATTTTAGCATTTTTAGTGACAAAATATTTCAGTTCCATAGTTCTCACCTTGGGCTCTTTAACAACATATGCAACTCTAAGTGGGATTTGTATATCAGGGATCCTATTTGTAGCTATATTTGTTCCAGAAACCAGAGGGAAGTCTAAAGAGCAAATTGAAGATCAACTACTTGTATTTCACGTCATGACTAACCTAAAACAATGAAAATTCACACTTAGTATCTATATCAATGTAATCTCATGCTAGCCAATTAAAGCTATTACAATAAAATATTTCTATAAAATATACCTATATAAATTAAGACAATAACTTATACTTTACATAAAAGTAGGTTACAGTATACATAACCATTAAAAGTTGTAGAATTACAAGATAGAGAATTAAAGTATAAAGTATAATTATATGTCTACATTTGAAATAGTACAAAGAGAGTTGATGCTTTGAAATAAGTAGCTTGGTTTTGTTAAATATACGAGTATAGCAAATATACTTTTCTCGAACAAGTGCACACATCGAGTATTTATTTGTGTAGTTTTACCTACTAACTTTATATTCTTGATCGTATTGATAATTGGTATTTAGGTCTTGGTTGATTATAGGATTGTTATTATCTCCATCATGGTCCAGTTAATTACTAGCCAATAATTCTTGGCCAATATAGCGCAACAACCCAGTGTAATCAATCCTTCTAGATAGGACCCGTAAATTTCAGCATTGGAATAGTTTATATAACAAATATATAATAACATACAACAGAGATAATGCCAATTTCTAAATTATATTTTCTACTTAAAATCTTACATTACTATCCATTTATAACTAGGGATGTTTACCTCTAGGACTATTGGACAAGATAGTATAACGTGTGATATATGTGATACCTCTATATAAGCTACTGTAAATATGTTTGATTTATTTTATTCATAAGCTGTTTTGATTTTAATAATAAACGATTATTGTATAAAAATAACTAATATATGGTAAATACATAATACTAGTTAAAACCAGATATAATCTACTTTGAAACTCAAATATAATAATCATTATTAATTAAAGACCTACTGCACAAACATTTCTTTTATTTTATATTGGTTCAAGTTTTAGTATATCAGGCCAGTAAGTTATATAAATTTTTAATATGGTATGTTTTATAACCACCTATACAAACCATGATACTAAGAAAATTTGAAATGGCACCGATGCTTTAGAGCAGACGCGGGCAAACTACGGCCCGCTTTGTCAATTTGTACGCCCCTAAGTATTTTGGACTGTTGCATACATCTTATCATCGATAAGAGTTTGATTATTTATTAACACCAATTAGGTAGGCTAAGAATCATTACGGTTTATGACATACTTAAATGTATTTGCTATGATATATTAGATTTTATTTGCTACTTTCTTTGTGTATCAAAGTTATATAAATATATGATCAATAAATGTGTTTTATTTGAAAATAAATGTCATTGTTTATTTAATTAAAATTTTGTCACATGTGGCCCACTAGAGACCTTACAGATATCCATGTGGCCTTCGGGGAGAAAAGTCTGTCCACCTCTTATTTGGAGGACATCTTGTTTTGACACAATATTTTGGATTTGGATCTGTTTGACCAACACGTTTTTAACTATATTTATTAAATTATCAAAGTGGTTTTTGAAATATTTTAATATAGTGTAACATTTAATTATTGATTTAGTAATACGGTATAAGTCTAGCTTTAATTTAGTATCTGTATAAGTTCTTATTAAATTTGCAACATGATCCAACCAAAATACTTAAATATATTAAACCTTTCAAAACCAAATAATACTATTCAAGGTCTAAAAAACTGTCTTATAATGAAAATTAACTAGCTAGAACATTATTGGTCTACAAAGTGTGCCAGATTTCCCCTTTTGACTTAATTAATTACTGTAAATAATTTGATCTTGAAATATCTAAGTAAATATTTGAGTCCAAACTAATTATAGGTTTGATTCAGTTTTTAGTTTTTATTAAAAAAGAAATCCATCGTTATTTTACTAGAATTAATATTGCCAATAACAAGAAAAGTACGCAGATTGTGTTGGGAATGACATGCAGTTTTAAAACAAGGCATGCAAATTATAACTTCAATGACAAATCTAACTTGCCAATCTTCTACAATTAAGTTCTGTTACAAATATCGGAAACACAGAATGGTCCAAAAGATATAATTCAAACAACAACTTTTTATCTTTTTTCCTGAATGGAACATACTTAATATTTCATAAAGAAAGACTTTACTTACAATCATATACATAAACAATGTTGAGATATTTTGCTGATGGGAAAATATTTTAATATAAAGCCTAATTCAACTCATAATCCATGAATACTAGATTCAAAAAAGTTCAGCTATTCACTAGAAACTAATATGATGTTCACCAACTTAATTTAAATTAATAAAAATAACGTAATAATATTTTACAGATGGGACAATATGTTAATTATACAAAAACCTTTCATAGCATATTCCATACTAACTTTAAATGATTAATAGTTTTCTCAATAGGAACTATCAAAAAGTTTAACTAACATAAATTTAAAAAAATAAATTTTCCTGATGGGAAAGTATTAATAAAGTTACACAAATTATATTATAACTTATAACTTATAAAGCTTGCTTCCTCAACAGGAAATATTCAAAAGTTCACTAACGTGATGGGAAAATACTAAGACTTTTTTTTAACAAAGTAAAGTTAAACAGAAACAATATTTATAGAAATATTTAGCTTACATATTTGTCTGATGGACACCACTAGCTTAGCGCCTTGAATCTAAGTGCTGTCAAGAGTGCTCCTTAATGTCACTACGTGGTTTATATATAATGCCCATATCTCAGGAGAGGTAGAAAGGAAAACGGGGTGAAGGATTGACAAGAAAATAAGGATCGGAGTCTCTGTCTCACTCTAGCACTCAGGGCCTAGAATATCCTGGCACATGGCAGACGTTTCAAGATCCATATACTCTATTCTATTTCCCCTGGAATAAACTAGATCCATTTTCGAACATATCCTTTCTAGAAGTGATGTCACTCAGGCTGTCTGGTGAATTGGTCGGTATGGCCCTGTTGGTCAGTTGGTTCCGAGCACTGGACATGTGTGGAGAGAGTGCGTATAAAGGTATTTAATGAGCACATGGTAAACCGGGTAAGTATGCATTTATAATTGTTAGAAACCATATAGGCTATGTTAAATAGCTATTCTATCTAAGATTATTATCTAGGAAGTGAGTATATGTTTTAGAATTGCTTTTGGATTTTATTTTACTATAAAATTGATTTTATAGCTCATGTAGGATGTAAAATGCTACATGTGGGGGACTGGATAGAATTAGCTCATGATAGGGATAAATGGTGTACTTTTGTAAGTGTATTAATTAACTTTCGAGTTTCTAGTGCCATACAGTAAGTAAATAATGAAATATTTGCTGACCGTTAAGCGTCTGGATCCAACAGTTGGCTTGGCGTATGGGCCCCCCTGGATATATTTTAATTAGGTGGTTGATGGAGCTAGCCCAAAACAAATATGGGTGGCGTGATTGTGTAAGTGTTGCAATTATTTCTCTAATGTAAGTAAGTAACATCAAGAAAATTGATTTCAGCAAACGTCTAAATGGTTATCGAGCACTAAATACTACCTTTCTGGAATGTCAATATTTTACTTAATGGCGTGTAATGTGGAAAGTAGAGTCTTAGAAGAAGTATGTTTACATTTGTTGGGTGGTAAAGTAAAAACTAATTTGAGTAAGTCTAACCTTACGATGGTACGCATGAAAAGGATTTAAGTCCCAAAATCCCAATCAGCGTCAAACCATTCAAAATAAACTTGACGTTTAATCTATATTGTTGTATCATATTAGTCAAATATTACCTATTTTATAAAACCACGTTATGCTTTACTTATGACTAAATTATTACTTTTGTAAGAATCCTGACCAAAGAAGATTATGTCATCCTAAATGTATAATTCTTATAAACATTACAAATAAATGATAATCTTAGGTTTGATAACCACAATTCATTTTATGTATGTAAGCAGGTAATAGATAAATAAAATAATTAAAATTAATTACGTATGTGTTTGTATTTAAAATAACACCATAATATATGCCTACATGGATGGTTGTGCAGGCAGCGTGTAATCTCGACATGGGATCATCAACATATGTGAGAGACTATGCAGACACATAGAAACAAGTCTCATGGACTGAGGCAGGAAGACCAATGAAGCCACACAACGCCCCCCCATCGTCCAATCAACCCCCTTGGGTTGGTCGTGTCTTACCACTCACGGGTGTGCACATCAAAACGACAGGGTGACTCATCAGTTTGAAATTACAGCCCTCATCACACATCCAGTCCTGGTGGATCTCTCTCAAATAATAGAAGTTGCAGATATATCAATCATTAGACGGATAAAACATTAAGGTGCCAACAAAAAACCGTTAATATGAGTGTGCCTATGTGTATACTCTAATATTTTTAAATAGTTAAATCACTATGATAAACTTAAATTCAAAACTTAATCAAAAAGGGATGGCCACACTTTAGCTGTACAGTACCTATCAAAGTTGTCCTAGGATTGACTAAATTTACCAAATTATTAAAAAGATACTGATATCATTTAAAAAAAATACAAAGCTTAGTTAGGAATTTGGTGCGCCAATGGTCTTTCTAGGACCCATCCTAGTTTGACATGAATTCAGGACTGTTACATTACAATTGGTATAATTTGGGTTTAAATGATCGTTGGCATTACATTTTATCGTTCGTAGTGGTTTGGAAAGAATTTTGACAAGTTTACTTTCAAATATCCTCATTTGTAAAATTTAGATTTACATTGTCACATAATAATACACTATAGACATTTAAGCATTTTAGAATGACTTGTTAAATTTAAATCAAAATAGTCATTTCAAACAAATATCAACAGTTTAAGTGATTTGAATTAATTTCGATCCAAAACATAAATATTTGTACCAACTGGGTTTAAATCATCACTTAGACAAATATCTTAGCGTTTATATATTTTTAGAATGACCTTTAATCAATTTGGAATATTTTCATGGTAAAATATATCGATTTATATTATTTGGAATTAAATTATCTCTGAACCTTACATTTTAGTCTTGTTCGCGTTAATAATAACTTTTGATTAGATTCGTTAGAAATAGTCGTTGTTGTGTCTAAAACTACACCATTCTTGTGCCACATATTACGATTTGTAAATGTTATTATTATTATTATTAGCACCGCGTCTTACTACCCATTCGGGTTATACGCACTTACGCTAATGTGTAATGGTAGGGTGATTGTGAGATGAAATGAAGGACCTACAGTTTAACGTGGAATCCGAACCACGGTGGAGGCCTGGCATTCCTCACATTCACAAGTTGTGATTAGTACACATCTTGTCAGAGCTGAAGGAAGGGTTTGGTAATCAGATAAATCTGTGCCGGGACCGAGGATTGAACCCCGCCCGCCAGCACAGAAGTCCGACACCTTACCCCTATACCACCAGGTCACCCTTATTAAATATAAAATAAATATTATCAAGCGTATTTTGGACTCCTGTAGGAAAAACTTCAAGGCCGTAGTGAAACAATTTATTTTACAAACAATGAATGATAATAAATAACTAAAAACAAAATATATATATAACTATAAAAAAATTATTATATTAATATTTTGACCCTATAAAACATCCATTCATATCTTAGCTAACATTAAACCTCTTTTATAAATTCGTTTTAGTTGGTTTTGAATTTTTTTCTGACAAAGTTTTTCAGTAATATGCTTAATAGCTTCGGTTCTATGACTACGTATGTAATATTTACTGCTATTTGTACCTTAGGGACAGTATTTGTAGAAATATTTGTGTCTGAAACCAAGAAATCTCGAGAGCACATTGAAAATGATATTCTTTAAATGCATGGGACTAGAACTACTTAAAAAAAACTAATCAATATCATGACACAACAACAGAAATAATAATTATCAAAGGTTTTAGATTCTTCCAAAAGAAGTTTGAGTATATATGGAGACAATCACTAAAATGTCTTATGTGATATCGCGTAACTTTATGTTTGTTTTACAGACAAAATAATACAATGATTTATTTAATATAATATATGTTTACTGTATATTTATTATCAATAAGCTATGTGCTTTATAAGTTAAATGTTGTTTTAAGATTTCAAATATTTTGGGGTTAAAAATACCAAATTAAATCTGCATTGAAGGAGATAATTATGTTGCTGGGCAAAACATACACTCCATTTACTCTAAAGGAAGCGAGCCTTCTCATCTAGACTATTATCAATATGATATTTCCTATAGGCTAGGCCAAAATAATACCCAGAAAGTTACTGGTTAAACTGAGGAAACTTATTGTGTGTTGACATTTCAATTACCACAACAACAATAAATTCAGAATATCAATTAAAGTTATATTAACCTCTCTTGAAAGAGTATGGTATTAATTATAGCAGCCTTGTTGCTATATTCATGTTGAAACATTAAAAATATACTTCTAATTGGTTCAACATACTTTAAGAGACATATACATACTTTTGTATTTATTATTGGAATAGCAAAACTAGAGATTCTTGACTAATACAAACATCATAATATATTTCTAAATTTTAAATCATAATCATATAAAAATGCCATCGTTTATTTGTGGAAAGTTGGATCCATGATATTAAGAATTTAATTTCATCTCAGAATTAATATGTATAATGTGAAATATCGTTGCATTTGCTATTTTATTTTAAAAAAATGATAAACCTATAATATAAGGGGGTTTCATTTATTATATATAGATTTATAGTAGCTCTCACTTCAATTTTGACATGATCCATATTTTAAAATAATGAACACCTTCTTAAAGTATGTGGAATATATTTCAACTGCAATGTGTCTCATAACTCCAATGCATATTTTTAATATAAAGTTCCTGACCTGGATTAATTTCTCAGTTCTAGGAATATGCAAAGCGACCGAAGGAACCTTATAGTATCCACCTGACCAAGTAGAATAACAAACAACAGAATTATCCATCCCAGTTGGTCTGTCCTGCCCCGCCGTTCTCTTGTTGATCGTATGTGACTCTGTTTCCTGTGGCCCGTGACCACGGTCAGTGGGTATGCTATGACATGTAGAGTCAGTGCAATAATCAAGTACTTGTAATGCACGTCAACCACAGGGGGGACACATCACTCAAGGTGGACTGATACGGACCGATATACCGCCTCCTTAGGTGGGGGTGACCCACTGCGACACCCGTTACTCTGCTGTGCCATTTCATGGCCGTGATTTGCCTCAGTGGGTTTCCATAAGGAGGCTTGAGATCCATTCGAACAGCTAGGGAAGCTATAATACTGTATGCCTTGCTGACAATAAGATGGATTATTATCATTATTATTATTATTATGAATTATATTAATAAACGGGGAACCACTCCAAGTCAAAGAACCCAAGATAGTCTGATAAATATACAAAGTGCTGGTTAAGCTAACCTACTCCGTTTTAAAATCTACACTGAAAAATTTTACTAGCTCATTGCCGGATAACTTGTAATTATTACAGTCTAATTTGTTTTAAAACAAATATAATAAAAGTAAATTGTAAACCTAATATGGGAGAGTGACTGTTGTTAATAATTTTAGTTGGATTTGCCACATTATTATGTCTAGACATAGTTTGTTTCTAGACCTATATATTTGAATAAGGAAACTGACTATACTGAAGTGTTTGGCTTACAGATACCTAATATTGAATACTAACAAAAACAAACAAAAAAGTTGAATTTAAATAAAAAACAGATAGTAATGTTTCATAATCTTAATATCAGATAATCTCAGTTATTTCATATTTCATAAACCGGGTTTATATATTAGGTAACTTTAATAAACACTATAGTTTTACAGTGATGAGCTATACTAGTTTTTAAATCTTATTTTCAAATTAAATATGAAACTAAACTAAATGCGTTATTAATATCACTGTTTATTTCAATTTTGGATTTTACAGAAACTTAATCCAACTAAAATTATTAACAACAGTCACTCTCCCATATTAGGTTTACAATTTACTTTTATTATATTTGTTTTAAAACAAATTAGACTGTAATAATTACAAGTTATCCGGCAATGAGCTAGTAAAATTTTTCAGTGTAGATTTTAAAACGGAGTAGGTTAGCTTAACCAGCACTTTGTATATTTATCAGACTATCTTGGGTTCTTTGACTTGGAGTGGTTCCCCGTTTATTAATATAATTCATAATATGTTATTGTATGCATGTATAAAATAGTAATGTAGGATTTTGTTGTCAAGGTCTCTAACAGTTAAAATAAATGGTATGGAAATTTCCACGGATTTTCTCACTCTATTTGTTAAAAATGAAGATATTTACTAAAAATTCGTTATATAGTATACACTAACGGCTCCAAGAACCAATAGAGCTATACATACGTAAAACAGTTTTGACTCACGGTTTTAAATATTATAATTTTATTTTTAAAGAATTAGCGTCTTCTTTTTAATATCCATACCAATAAAAATATTGATATTGGGTCACCAAAGGTCAACACTTCATATACAAATTTAGAGTTCCCGTTTATATTTTAGACATTTTATTAGGGGTTGCACATCTTAGGGTTATCGCATTGCTATTAAACTCCTCTTTTATAAATTTAGACCAATAAAATAGGTATTTATTGACTATTGAGTCTAAAATGAGAGAGCTAGATTATTGCTGTACCAGGGGCAGATCTAGGAGGATGGTGTTGGGGGCACGTGCCCCCTTCAAGGAATTAAACCAATTAAATTAATTTTAAAGTTATTACTAGTATTATTGTCACGTAATCTCATTAATAAGATTTTTTATAAAATGTTATTGGTAATATTATTAAATGTTTAATATACGGTAATTATTCTGAATACTAAGGAAAATTATATTAAGCATTAAAATGGTGAAAATGGGTATTAATGAAACTAACCAAATTTAAGTTGAGCACCTCTCACCTTGTTGTATAAACATTGTTTGGGTTTAAAATTATTTAATCATTTTTATTACTACTATTTCAATGATTAATAATAAATAGAGATCTTTCAAACAATCAATTTTTAAATAAAGTGCTTTAGACAAGATCTTTGAACAATACCACACACATAACGTGTTAATATGGCTTATTGGTATAATTTTGTTTTAGAATGAGAAATAACTAGCTATAATATAGAGTGGATTTAACAATCTATGGTTCGAAATCTGAATAATTCCATATATTTTGTCTAATTACATGAATGGCTAAAAACTATCAACATAATAACTGTTAAAATGATGTTCTTGTTATTTACTTTTAATAAATTTCAATACTAGTTGCAAATTTCGGGTTATACCCTTTATTTCAAGATTATTCTCAAGTTTTGCGTTACACTGAAAAAATAATAAAGGTTTACTCTCTACTTTTGAAATATTTTTATGTCAAATTTTTTTAAGCTGTTTTACACCCCCCTCCCCGACCCTATCCTGATAGAAGCACCCACGCCAACCCTAACCACCTCCCCACTTTCACGCAAATTCTGGATTCACCCCTGCGCTATACAAACATTTCCCCTAAGAGGTTAAAGGAAAAACATCAACATCTTGAGAGACTTACTTATTTGCTTACTCTATGGCATTAGAGAATTGTTGCATTCAAACTGAAGAAGTATCTCTTCACAACTAAAGCTCACAAATTTGTATTGATATATTTACCAATCTTTCAGAAACTACTGGTTCTATAAACTATATTTCATATAAAGGTTTTTTATTTTTAATAGTTCTAACATTGTATAATGGTAAAGCCTCGGTGCCGTAGTTAGCTAACGCGCTTGTCGTGTTGAGTTCGACTGCTGAGGACGGGGAGATTGAGTTTCGTGGGGGTGGTTTTTCATAAATGGTTTTCCACTCTCCCTCCACGCAAATGCGGGTTCACTTCCTATAATTTGACCTTCCCAATTCCTAATCCATTAGCGTAATTAAAATCCATTAGCGTAATTAGTACTTAAAGCGTATAACCCGAACGGGTAGTAAGACGCGGTGCTAAATATTATTATTATTATTATCATCATCATTACAATGGTAAATTATTTAGTATTTCAAATAGTTGCAGATATTTTAAATTTTGGCTTCTGTAAATAACTTTAAAGTAATTTTCATGGGAAAATGAAAATGTCATTTTGTTTATAATCTTAATCAACGCCTAGATACGAATTTAAATCAAAATCGTTAAAGCTGATTTTGAGAAATTGACTTTTTATCTTTTCACCCATTACTAAACTGCTCTTAATTTAAGGATTAGACAGACACACAGACAAATGGCATTAAAAATACTTTTTAGGGTCTGGGGGAGTCATGAGACGTCAACATCCATCAACATTTCGGGTTGAATTTTCTTTATTGTCGCAATACTTTACCTTAAGTTTTTGAAACATAAGTACAGCTTGAAAGTTATTGGTTTTATAAAAAATAACAGTAAACCCTTACGAATCTTTCACATATTTAACCTCCCCTTCCCCCC
>CABFVZ010001103.1:145668-177722 GCA_902151445.1 Timema monikensis
CCCCCCCCCCCCCCTCCTACAAAAAATATTTAATCTTCTGTTGGGTTTTGTAAATTAAATACTCAGTGAAGTGTTTACACAAAAAATAGTAAAGAGAGTTTATTTTCGGTAACTGATACAAAAATTTTGTTAGATCTTACTTTTAACTTAAATTTTAAACAAACGATGTGTTTTAACGTTAACTGAGTGTGCTATGTCAGAATTCAGTAAAAAAAATCCTTTCCACTGATACCTTATTAATTGTTGTAGGCTTTGTATTAGTTGAGTAAAAGGAGGTTGACAACAGAAATAGTATATAGGTTGTTTCAAATAAAAGATTTGAATTATAAATAGATCTACTTATTTACATTTATAAGTTAATTTATATCTCAAATAGTTTCGGAGATATGATATAAAATGAAAATATACGCATCAGACCGGAACCTTTAAAGTCATATTGTTGAAATATTAAGAGTAGCCACTTTGTTTGGAATATTTATAAATGTTTTGAAATGAAATTTAGTCAAACTCGATTATTTATATTTTTGACCTTCAGTTGAGAAAAAGGGATATTTACCACAGAAATAATGTAGGGTTGGATATCAAATTTCAAAAAAATCCTCGGGGCAACCCTATGAAAACCCTTCAAGTTTTTGCCCGATCGGTTAAATAGTTTAGGCTCTAGTTTGAGATACAGACAGACGGACAGAAATTCAAAAACAACTATTTTGGATTCGGTGGGGAGGGGCGGGGGTTCATGAAACGTCAACATTCATCAAAATCTTGAGTTCGATATTTTTAACGATCACAATACCTGTAAGATAGCAAGAAAGTAAAAAAGACTAAAAGTACATTGATATATACAATTTAAAACGTCATGCCATATGATATCCAGATCTAATTTATGAGAGATAATATCAATTGATCTAAAACCTCCTAGCTATTTAAAATGTAATAAATGATAACCATAACAAAATTTGTGTTTAGTAGTGCTTACATGAGTTCTATATTGACTTGTGATATATTATTAGTTTTTATTGTCCTTGGATTGAGACCATATAAGTCGTTAAACCCAATGACACTCGGAGGACTGAAATGTGATACTGGAAACAAATTGAGGAGATCAGGTGGACAGAGTGGGTGACCAATGAAGAAGTCCTAAGAAGAGTGTGTGGGTGAGAAGAGAACCATTTCGGTTGTGGTTCATTGGTGCAAAACAAATTGGATCAGACATTTCCTTAGGAAGGATTGTCTTTTTCACGACATCATAGAAGGAAAAGGGAGCTTAAAGAGACAGGATTCTAATATTAGATGACTTTAAGGAAAGAAATAATTTATGAGAGCTGAAGGATAGGACAGGGTGCATCGGTGGTCTTAGTTCACTGATAAAATGAATGGATATGCTTTAAGACAGAACACCTATTACAAAATGCAAAGATATATATATATATATATATATAGTCCTTAGATTAATAACGCATAAGTAATTGATAATCAAAACAATGGTACTAAAAGCTAGATATAAAACTTCAAGAAAATAAAAAAAAACCAAATTAATACTTTATTGAAATACACCAACATCCGTTTGGAGAGAATAAAAATACAAATTTTATAGAAATAATAATTGTACAGAACTTGTACCTATCCTGTGATATCACTGGTCGTTTGAAAGTAGAATGACGTGGTATCTTTATTCGGGCCGTGCACACCACTGCCATCACTATTACTTTTAGATGCTGCAGGTTGGCGACTGCTCTAGTGTGACGGTCAGCTGGTGCACACTAATTGCACAGCAACCTGTGATCCAATTCAACTCCTTGCTCCTAGCCTAACATAGCTTAGAATAACCTAACATCCATTTTCAATTTTGGAACCAAGTAGTTATGAATTTAATTTTTGGTCCGCAGTTCGTGCAAGGATATTATCATGCTCGGATGAATTGTTCCACAATTTGTGTATTCCGAGAGTGACAGGACATGTCTGGAACATATCAACCAGTCACTTGTCAGAAAGAGAGTAGATTTTACTGTTTTGTTTATTAGTTACTAAGAAAAATAACACAGACCACAAAGAAAAATATTAGGCTTACTGTTTGTTTAAATAATCGAGAGTATAATATTGGTCTAAACGAGGCTCACGAATAAAACAACAAGTATTCACGCATTAAATTAATTGGGCTACTAATACGTTAAACAATAACTTTATATATATATATATATAGCTAATAGTAGTAATGATATAAAATAAACAGGGCTTTATATAATCACATCCGTACCCATAAACTTATACAAAATTAAGCATTTGCCCGAGGTTTTGTTCTCACTAAACGGCACATACAAGAAACTTAAGAGAACCCGTAATGCCCTATTCTGCCCATGTTAAATCCTCATAATCTAAGGAACCTTTTCTCATTTCTTATTTAAGATTTTTTTTTGTGAATCTCTTATTATATACTATACATACTTTATCAGACTTGTCCGAATTGCGCTAATCCACCTAGCTTGGGCCCGAACTGCGCCAATCCACCTAGCTTGGGCCCGAATTGTGCCAATCAACCTAGCTTGGGCCCGAATTGGCCAATCCACCTAGCTTGGGCCCAAATTGCGCCAATCCACCTGGCTTGGGCCCGAATTGCGCCAATCCACCTAGCTTGGGCCCGAATTGAGCCAATCCACCTAGCTTGAGCCCGAATTGCGCCAAATGGGCCCGAATTGAGCCAATCCAACTAGCTTGAGCCCGAATTGCGCCAATCCACCTGGCTTGGGCCCGAATTGAGCCAATCCACCTAGCTTGAGCCCGAATTGCGCCAATCCACCTGGCTTGGGCCCGAATTGCGCCAATCCACCTGGCTTGGGCCCGAATTGTGCCAATCCACCTAGCTTGGGCCCGAGTTGTGCCAACTGTAAACATAAACAAATATTAATGCTATGGTGGGCGGTAAAAATACACAAGTCAAAAAATATTGTTTGATTAAATATTTTAAACTATTAAAATCAAATCAAACATTATAACATCACAGTAAAATTTCTATTTTAAAAACATTGTCAATATTAGCTAAATGTAAACTAAGTTATAATATAATAAAATCAAAAATAAAATATAAACCAATCAAATATAAAAAACAAGTCATACAAAGGTTTTTTGGAGGGGCACACACTTCTCAGAGCTTGATCTATCTATTAACAAAATATAAACCAAGTCAAACATAAGAAACATGTCATACAAAGGACTTTAGGAGGGGCACAAACTTCTCAGAGCTTGATCTATCTATTAACAAAAATATAAACCAAGTCAAACATAAGAAACAAGTCATACAAAGGACTTTAGGAGGGGCACACACTTCTCAGAGCTTGATCTATCTATTAACAAAATACAAACCAAGTCAAACATAAGAAACATGTCATACAAAGGACTTTAGGAGGGGCACAAACTTCTCAGAGCTTGATCTATCTATTAACAAAATATAAACCAAGTCAAACATAAGAAACAAGTCATACAAAGGACTTTAGGAGGGGCACAAACTTCTCAGAGCTTGATCTATCTATTAACAAAATATAAACCAAGTCAAACATAAGAAACAAGTCATACAAAGGACTTTAGGAGGGGCACAAACTTCTCAGAGCTTGATCTATCTATTAACAAAATTGTTAAATATAATTTCAAAATATTTTGAATTTTTTAAATTAGTCATCAGTAAACTACCCCTGAAAGGACTTTGCCCCAAAAAACCAGTATACTGTCTTAATTGTCCTCTTATATACACCCAAAATGTATGGTTTAACCAAAATTGTTAAAGATACTTTTTGAGAAATTTTGAATTCTTTTAAAATTAGTCATTAGTAAGCTGCCTATAATTAGTTTTTTTTGAAGATCAATAATTTAAACAGTCCTATTCACCATTTAAAAAACTCTCCAGATATAACCTTTGCAAATATTAATTAAGCCTATGATTGGGTTCAAACCCTGGTCGAGTGAAGTGAAGGTGATTTTTCCTCAATTGTTTTCCACTCTCCCTCCAGTCAAATTCAGATTAACTTTCTCTACATTCAACCTATCTCATTCCAAAGCCCACTAATATAAATAGCACATATAATTATAACAGTATGTATGTAAGGTTGTAAAATAGAATTTTTTCGCTTTATATGCTTGCACTAAATGAGATCAAGAGATATTGGTTTGTGGAGATGTGGACACGATGCACTCATGGAGCGATTGCTCGAAATAAATACCAATGTATAAAGGTTGAAGGTAAAGTTGTCTCATCTCGCACTCGTCCCTTAGGATTCTCATGGAGTCAATGTATAAAGGTTGAAGGTGAATTTGTCTCTTCTCTCACTCGTCCTTTAGGATTCTCATAGTGTCAATGTATAAAAGTTGAAGGCGAAGGGTTCTCTTCACGCACTCGTCCTTTAGGATTCTCATAGTGTCAATGTATAAAGGTTGAAGGTGAAGGTTTCTCTTCTCACATTCATCATTTAGGATTCTCATAGTGTCAATCTATAAATGTTAAAGATGAAGGTTTCTCTTCTCACATTCATCATTTAGAATTCTCATAGTGTCAATGTATAAAGGTTGAAGGTGAAGGGTTCTCTTCACGCACTCGTCTTTTAGGATTCCTATAGCGTCAATGTATAAAGGTTGAAGGTTAAGTTGTCTCGTCTCCCACTCGTCCTTTAGAATTTTAATTGTGTCAATGTATAAAGGTTGAAGGTGAAATTGTCTCTTCTCCCAGTCGTCCTTTAGTATTCTGATTGTGTCAATGTATAAAGCTTGAAGGTGAACATGTCTATTCTCCCATTCGTCCTTTAGGATTCTCATAAAGCCAATGTATAAAAGTTGAAGGTGAAGGGTTCTCTTCACGCACTCGTCTTTTAGGATTCCTATAGCGTCAATGTATAAAGGTTGAAGGTTAAGTTGTCTCTTCTCCCACACGTCCTTTAGGATTCTCATAGTGTCAATGTATAAAAGTTGAAGGTGAAGGGTTCTCTTCACGCACTCGTCTTTTAGGATTCTCATAGCGTCAATGTATAGAGGTTGAATGTTAGGTTGTCTCTTCTCCCACTCGTCGTTTAGGATTCTCATAGTGTCAATGTATAAAAGTTGAAGGTGAAGGGTTCTCTCCACGCACTCGACCTTTAGGATTCTCATAGAGTCAATGTATAAAGATTGAAGGTGATGTTGTCTCTTCTCCCACTCCTCCTTTAGGATTCTCATAGTGTCAATGTATAAAAGTTGAAGGTGAAGGGTTCTCTCCACGCACTCGACCTTTAGGATTCTCATAGTGTCAATGTATAAAGATTGAAGGTGAAATTGTCTCTTCTCCCAGTCGTCCTTTAGGATTCTCATAAAGCCAATGTATAAAAGTTGAAGGTGAAGGGTTCTCTTCACGCACTCGTCTTTTAGGATTCTCATAGTGTCAATGTATAAAGATTGAAGGTGAAGTTGTCTCTTCTCCAACTCTTCCTTATGATTCTCATAGTGTCAATGTATAAAATTTGAAGGTGATGTTGTCTCTTCTCCCACTCGTCCTTTAGGATTCTCATAAAGCCAATGTATAAAAGTTGAAGGTGAAGGGTTCTCTCCACGCACTCGACCTTTAGGATTCTCATAGTGTCAATGTATAAATGTTGAAGGTGAAGTTGTCTCTTCTCACACTTGTCCCTTAGGATTCTCATAGCGTCAATGTATAAAGGTTGAAGATGAAGTTGTCTCTTCTTCTACTCGTCATTTAGGATTCTCATAGTGTCAAGGTATAAAAGTTTAAGGTGAAGTTGCCTCTTCTCGCTATCGTTTTTAGGATTCTCATAGTGTTAATGTATAAAGGTTGAAGGTGAAGTTGTCCCTTCTCCCATTCGTCCTTTAGAATTTTCATTGTGTCAATGTATAAAGCTTGAAGGTGAACATGTCTATTCTCCCATTCGTCCTTTAGGATTCTCATAAAGCCAATGTATAAAAGTTGAAGGTGAAGGGTTCTCTTCACGCACTCGTCTTTTAGGATTCTCATAGTGTCAATGTATAAAGATTGAAGGTGATGTTGTCTCTTCTCCCACTCCTCCTTTAGGATTCTCATAGTGTCAATGTATAAAGGTTGAAGGTGAAGTTGTCTCTTCTCCCACTCCTCCTTTAGGATTCTCATAGTGTCAATGTATAAAATTTGAAGGTGATGTTGTCTCTTCTCCCACTCGTCCTTTAGGATTCTCATAGAGTCAATGTATAAAGATTGAAGGTGAGGTTGTCTCTTCTCCCACTCCTCCTTTAGGATTCTCATAGTGTCAATGTATAAAATTTGAAGGTGAAGGGTTCTCTCCACGCACTCGACCTTTAGGATTCTCATAGTGTCAATGTATAAAGGTTGAAGTTAAAGTTGTCTCTTCTCCCACTCGTCCTTTAGGATTCTCATAGTGTTAATGTATAAAGGTTGAAGGTGAAGTAGTCTCTTCTTTTTCTACTCGTCCCTTAGGATTCTCATAGAGTCAATGTAGCTCTATCTTTTCTTGTATTTTAAGTAGGTAAATTACTAGAGGTCTGTATGGCTCTTTGAAATACCCGTGTTCAGTAAAGAATTGAAGAAGATTATTTTAATATCGTACTATCGTAATACCAGCCGCGTTGAATGCTTACCGCTTGCAGTTGGGTCTTTACGTGACTGCTTAGCTCACTGATGAGATAGCGTGATATTATATAGCTTACCATGGTTCGCTGAAATATAAGGATTATAAATTAAGAAGTACCTTCTAAACCCATTGAGTACTTTCTGAGCTTATTGACAACAGACATACAGACGAACTGTCAGACCATCAAACGCAAGGACATACTTGGGAGTTTTATTAAAGATAGATTAGTGTAATTATAAATATCTATCATAAGGGTCAGCTGCAGATCACATGGAATGATGTGTGATTACTCTAAATAATATTTATTAACTTTTCTAGAGGTTTGCTATATTCTTATCAAAATTGGACTGTATAATAAGTATTATTTAAGCTCACTGTCTTCATTAGGAATTTCTTAACTCTATAGAAAGTTGTGGATATTACGACCATTATTCCTATAGACCTCTTTACAGCACTAAAGAAAATACCAAAGTTAAATAAAAACCAAAATACATAACCACCAATAATAAAAATAGACACTAAACATTAAATAATAACTAGAAATATCGTCAAGCTCTTCAGCTCTGTGTATTCAACACGTTTTCTGAAATGCCCTATGTATTAAAATAGTGGTTGACTACCTGTGCGTTTAGTTTAAGTCCAGGTTTTTCTAAACTTCCAGCCTACCCACAAATTGACAATAACATAAAAGAGAAAGTTAGAATTTATAAGAAATGTACCCACAGAGGTACCGCACAGTTACCTACAATCATATGTTGATAGTGACACCCCAACAGGTACCAATAGCCCAGTGCTCTCTGCCAGGTGTTTGTTTGAGATGACGCCGATCTATCAGACCGTACATGTGTTGAAAGAGATGAGGAAATCCAAGCGGTAGTCTGCATTGGGTCAAGTTCAGTCAAGTCCAAGGTTGGATCAGCCCGACCCTTGAGTGACTTGCACCATCGATAGGACCTACTGATTCAGAAAACGTCTTCCGCATCACAAGGTCACCGGTCAAAAATAACATAAATTCTACCACAGGTTTGCTTACATCATACCACTTCAGCATTTGGGCACATTAATTTGACAGCATCTGAGAAACAGTTAACTAACTAGGCCTTCTGTTCATTTACAGAGTTCCATCAAACATCTTACCAAACCCGCTTCGGTGGCCGCGTGGTCTAACGCGCTACTCTCGCAGTAGACTAGACTGCTGAGGACGGGGAGATAAAGACTCGAATTTCGTTCGGGTGTGCTGAGAGTGGTTTTCCTTAAATGGTTTTCCACTCTCTCTCTCCACACAAATGAGGGTAAACTTTTTTATAAATATAACCCTCATAGCCCCTAGAACCAATAACGTAATTAGTACACAAGTGTATAAACCCAAAAGGACAGTAAGACGCGGGGCTAAAAAAATAAAACCAAACAATATTCTATATAAAAGATTTTATATTCGTAAAAGGTTTTAGCTATATCTTTGGTTTTATTATTATTATTATTATTATTTTAAAACCGTGTCTTACTACCCATTTGTGTCACACGCTCATGTACTAATTACACTAATAATTTAAGGGATTAAGAAGTTTAAATTCAGTGGAAGTACACCCGTATTTGCGTGGAGGAAAAATAGAAAACCACTTTGGGAAAAAGAGACCTTAGTATATCCGATCGAGATTCGAACCTTGATTGCTCCTTCATCGGCAGTTTAGTCTAATGTGACAATAGCGCGTTATACCACGCATCCACTGAAGCAGGTGTTTATTATTAATGGCACTAATAATATAACTAATAAAACTATTTACCACATACACTTTCTCTTACATCTAAGTTGACGTGATTTCAGGTGTAGGCTTTACCAAAAGACTATATTACGGTAACAAGAAGGCTAGTTTCGAGATATGAGCTATCACTGTGCTTTTTCATAATCTCTCCACACTAATACACACATCATTTAATCAAACATATTTACCCCTATCTCTCTCTCTATCAAAATGATAAAACACGTGTGTTTCCAACAATTCTGGTCATATCGTCCAAGGTGTCACACTCACAACAGACTGGAATGCCGTTGACGGATAGGTTGATACTCTAATACCTACCGGGTGTACTTAGGGTGTTTTTTAGCCAATAGTATAGCACACATCCTCCAAGCAAACGATGGCACATCTCTTATATAGTTTACCTTCCTAATCTTTACCTCTTTAGAGTAAGCATGAAAATAGTTTGGACAGATGCAGAAATAGTGTGCACCGTATCTTACTACCCATTCTGTCCAAACAGATATTTACACTGTTCATGTAGAATATGAGAGAGGTAAAATTGATAGGAAATGTACCAGAATAGACGTGGAATAATAATCTGTACACTCATATGGGACTAAAGATCCACCTCCCTGGAACCAGCGAGCCTTAGTAATACAGGTATATACCAGATCCCAAATGAATACCAAGACTCATTCATTGCATGTGTAGTAAATCTAACTGGCAAATAAATTAACATACGTATATTTATGGTTTTTGTTTAGGTGGGAGGATAAGAATAATTTTAAGAAAATACTATATTTATTAATAAAAGCTATAATTTAAATGTTGTTGGTACAACCCTTACCCTTTTCGGTGGTTGAATGGTCATAGTCTAAATTCCATGTCAGGCAGATTGGGGTTCGTGTCCCAGTTGGGTTTACTAAGGGTATTATTTTACTGAATGAATCTATTATATCCTTACACACAAATACGGATACATATATTCTAGATTCAACCTTCCTAACCTATTTTGCAATAAAGTTTTTTAGTAAATAATATGCGTTTTACACCAACTGGAAGTGAGACGCGGTGATAAAATAAAAATATTCTGACGTCTTTTTTCTTCTAAAAACGAACGAACTAATTTAGTTCAAAGTGAATTAATAAAATCTCTCATTTATATTCTTATTCCATTAGAGTATATTATGCAGAGACCTTAAACTAGTAAAGGTATAAACACACATAAAAACAATATACCACAAACAACAATCCACTATTATGTTTTTAAGAGTATTATATTATACATTATACCATCATAATAATTATTACGAATTTGTTTCAAACTTTCAACAAAAAGAATAAAAAATATAATTATATACTATACGAGTGAAATAAGAGATATTTAATATCAAGAATAATATAATCTGCTATTACTTTTGACAATTAGTGCTCTCAGTGAGCTGGATATACTTGTTTTCCTGAAGTGTTCTATGTGTGGACGAATGTTGGGGAATACCTGGACGCTTGGTTCTGTATTCATGAGATTAAAATGTTTAGTTGATATTGATGTCACTTTTGATAGAACTTCTCATAAAACTCACATTCTTATAAGGGTAGATGTTCTTTAGATTGGATATTTAAAATAGTTAAAGTCAATTAAATATTTGAAAAACTATACTACCTAATTCACAAATTGAGTGCACAAACAATTGCAGCCATCAACAACGCAGTATTTACCTAAATACGATCATAAATCGAGATAAATGAATTACTTGACATTTTTCCTTAGACATTTAGGATAAAAGACCATCACAGCTCACCAAATAGCATAAATCAATATTATCAACTGTTATAAAATATTGCCTAATAAGAATCATGGTTTTATAAAGATCATCACGGCTCAGCGAGCTATGTCACAATAATGTATTTATTATTAACTGCAATGTCACTGCTAGATAGGTGTGAGTTCAACTTTTGATTTCTAGCTTTATTATCGCAAAGTAAATGGATCCCCTTTAGGATAATCTTAATTTTCCAATTAGTTTATTTTTAGATCTTTCCTTGAGTACTTAAACAAAATTCCAGTTTTGTAAGTCTATTTTTTTATCTTTTAGCCATTTATCACCCCCTATTTTTAGGTACCTTCATTTTCAGCTTTATCATTACTGTAGGGTGATGCCAAACAGAAGATTTTATAATTATTTTGAAAAGAGTTTAAGCTACTGCCCTCTCCCCAACCCATTTTTAGGACAATTTTTAACTATTATATATTTAATATTTATTTAGTTTTTTTGATTTATCCCTTTACATTCCCAAATAATTTCAATTTTCTGCTGAAACTAAGATTTTTTTTACTTAACAACCCCACCCCCTGATTCCCTATTATCTACATTTAAAATCTTCAGTCCTTGTAGTTATTTGGAGTGGTATTTATAATCACCTTCTTGCTGAGTTATATGTTTATCACAAATTAGTTATTTCTATTAGTTTTGGCAATTATACACCCTCTGTCCCTACCCCCATTAAAACCCTCCTAATTTGAATTTCAAAGTTTAAGATGATTTAGATTATCTGGAATTGACCTATACTTGCCTGCCAAATTTAAGTTTTCTACCACACCTAAAATTGTTTTATTTCGTTCCCCTCATTTAAAAAAATCCCAATTAGAATTTTAGCATTTTCAGGCCTTTATATTTGATCAAATTAGTGTTTATGCCGGACTCCCAAGTTTTATTTTACTACCACACTAGGAAGTAAATATTTACTATTATTCTTTGACATTTTTAACTCCCCTTTTCTCCAATTTAAACTTTGAAATCTCAAATTTTGGGATTTACTTAGCTATCTAGAACTATCTCTCTACATGTCTGTCAAGATCTAATTATATACCTAGTTTAAAAATATGTTTTCAAATTATATTCACCCAACTTCTTCAAATTTCTAGAGCCCAATTTTAAAATTTCCAGTTTCAAGATTTTTGTTGTTGTTAAATGGTGTATTCCCTCTACAGTCCTGCCAAATTTTTAGTTTTTCAGTTGATCTGGATGTGGGTTTTCTTTTCTAGACAGATATATCTTCAGCTTTATATAGTAAAAATATTAATCTATATTATGTAAAAAAATGTCTTTACTTGACTATGTTATAATTTATTTTACTGTCAAGCGAATATATACGTACATTATAATATTGTGTCCTATTAGAGTGCAAATTGCAGTATTTCTTGCCATGCAAGCTACAAGTTTTATTTATTTAAATACTTGACTACCGTCCAATTTTCTTCTAGAGAAAAGTTACTAGTTGTGTTCATACGTCTATTAATAAGATAATAAACTGTTAAGTTTGATAGCTAATAGGAAATACTTCTAAAACAATATTAATGTAATAGTGAAATGTTTTATGAATGTTAAGGACAAAACATATTTTGGCATATTTTAAAAAACACTTTCCTTTGAAAATTAAACTATAGTATAAATGAAAATGTTACATTGTTATATTATGAAATTGTAAGTGGTTTGGTTTTTCTTACTTCACATCTTACTAAGGTCTGGGTTATCTATATTTTGACTAAGCTAGTTAGTTAAGAATAAGGAAGTAATAATTTTAAAGGAGATTTACCCTAATTTTCTTGGAGGGATAAAGATAAACTATTTAGAAAAATAATCCTAACTAAAACTGGCCGAGATTTGAACCCCGATCACATTTAAACCTCAAAAACAAAAGATAAGCCTCACCTTGGTTTCGTATTCCCACCGAGGCGGGTGTCATAGCAAGTTTTGGGACAATAGTATGCTAGGGCAAAATATAGTAATTTTGAGATATTAATATTTAATTAAATAAAGTGAATAATTAAAACTTGGATGTAGGAATCGAGCCTGATACCTTTGGCTGGATGAATCATTCTGGTGGTTTTTGTATTTAGTATTGTATCTCACTATTATCGGCATAAACCAGGATGGCTCAGTTGTAAAGAGAGCAATGGCACGCAAAGCCAAAAGTCTCATCATTTATTCCAGTTTCCAGGTGTCAATTTTAACTTAATTAAATTTAGTTTATCTATTAGGGCAGATTCTGTAGACAACCATCACTAACATGTGTGTGATACACATCACCTTAATAATACTATTATTTTAGTTTATGTTAAAGATGTCATGATACATTTTTTCTCGATTCCGATTCTCGATTCTGATTTTTAAGTTAAACCTTGATTTTTCGATACTAAATTTCAATTCTTGAACATTTTGTCTTTCATTATTTTCCAAGCATCCAACCTCACGTGAAAACACATTTGTTCAACTTCATGGAAAAAACAAAAAACCACTTAAAATGTAAATAATAATAAAGAAAATTATTTTTAATTTTAACAAAGAAAAACAATCCATTTTATCAAGTAATAAAGCATATTGGAAATAATAACATAACTAGGAATTACAATAGAAAGCATGTGTTTTTACTTATAAATAAAGCCTTCTCGATTACAAATTTTACAAATAATTTAAAAATTATTTAGTAAACAACTGTCAAAAACATATTATTTAAAATTCCCAAATAGGGCCATTAATTGTACCAAAATGCATATCAAATAACGGCAACTATATTAATATGGGAGATAATTGATTACAAATCATTCTGAATTTTGCCCTTCGCTAAGTTGCCAGTACTTTCATTGAAACCTGAGAATCCAGGTATTGAGAACTGCTATATTAATATATATTCTCGATCCTTTCGATATCAGTAGGAATCGAGAGTATCGAGGAATCGAAGGATTGAGTTTGACATTTCTAGTGTATATATAATAATTAGTAATAATACTAATATTAAAGCGTATATCCCAAACGGGTAGTAAAATGTTGTGTTGAGGAAAACACCTAACATTTAAGCTAAAATAATAATAATAATAATACTCTTGCCAATATTTGAGACAGACATTGAACTTTCAGAAATCATCACAAACAAGATTGTTCATCTATTTAAGAACGTATAGGAACACAGAATAATATTATTAATTGTTATTGACATTAAAGTATAGCATATTATAGCAACCTAAGGAGGAACTTTCTTCTGCATGTTGCCATAGAGAAAATGTTAAGGGAAATAGGAGCCTAGGAAGAAGGAGGACTTGAATATTGGATAACTTGAAGGAAAGAAGAACATTCTGGAAGCTTGAGGAGGCAGAGGACAGAACGTACACCTAATAATAATAATAATAATAATAATAATAATAATAATAATAGTAATAGTAGTAGTAGTAGTAGTAGTAGTAGTAGTAATTTTCAATGCAGTTTATACTTCATATCGTGGTAAATAATAATACTCACACTCTATTAACAAAATAATGCAGGTAGTTAACAACACTCTATTCATACAGGGCCTTAAAACATTAATTGATAATTAATTTAATAGTAACCAGTGGCATTTCATATATTTAAAACTTTACAACAACAGTGTCAATAGTTGCGTCTGTCTATTTTAGAAATGGTACAAAGCTATTAAGGAAAACTTCACTCCTCTAGATATAGTACATCCTTGAATAGAAACCAGTCTTCGTAAAACTTGACTGGCCCCCTTGACCATTCATCCAAGTGTACTGACTTCATTTTGTAAAATTTTTAATAAAATTCACGCATGTCATAGATCAATAAATACATTATATTGAGGTCTTAAGGTTAACGCCTCCCACATTTACAAATTTAATGCTCTATATAATATTTGACTATTTAATGGTTTTTAGTAGTTCAACCCTAATTTTATATCCATGAGTTAAAGATAAACTGATTTAAAACAAACAATATATAAAAACTATGAAATAAAATACACAAACAAAGTGGAATAATTTCAAAATACACAATTCTAAATTTTTCACTTTCAAATTACACTAAAAAAAAAAGAAAGATTTTTTTTATTTGTGACTTTTCAAACATGTAGAACCATGTGTGTCATTTTACGTCCGCATTTTGTTCCGGTTTTATTTCACACACTATCGTTATTGTGTTATGTAAACATAAATAACCGCGCAGTCCAGCTCTAACGGTCTGAACAGTAAACCTTGAAATATTGAAACATTTCTCTCGAAGCTAAGAAGATGTATATAGGTTTATAATAATAATAATTATTATTATTATTAGCACCGCGTCTTACTAACCGTTCGGGTTATACGCACTTGCGTTAATGTGTAATGGTAGGGTGATTATGAGATGAAATGGAGGACCTACAGTTTAACGTGGAATCCGAACCACGGTGGAGGCCTGGCATTCCCCACATTCACAAGATGTCTTGTCAGAGGTGAAGGAAGGGTTTGGTAATCAGATAAATCTTTGCAGGGACCGAGGATTGAACCCCGGCCGCCAGCATAGAAGTCCGACACCTTACCCCTAGACCACCAGGTCACCCTATAGGTTTATAATGCTCTACGTCTTCAACTGATACCCAACCTCTATCTATCTCGCTCATTCTAAAGGTGTCCTCTATTCCTCTCGCTTGTATTTGGTTTTATATGCTTTCTCTTCAACTTGTTCTTAGTCTCCCTCGCTTTCTTCGTCACATTTGTTCCCAGACTAAACAAGAAGTTCTAACACCTGATTTCATTCAGTGGAAAATATTCATAATTATCTATTTGTAGAATTTTGATTTTCTGGAACGTAGATAAAACTATAAATTTAATATTGTGTTTATACAAATTTACAGTGCTACAAATTAATGAACTGTGATGTCAATCTGAAATATGATTCTAATAAAATGAGGTAGAATCAGCTTACACGATTATTAAATTAACAATATACCTGTTTAAACATTAATCTAAATTTAAATACATTATTACTATATAACAGATATGAAGATAGTTTGTATAAAAAAAGATAAAACAAAAGTAAATTAAGATTTGTAAAACCTTTACACATTTTTACTAAGGATTTATTTTAATTTAAAAAAATATTTAAATAACCTAACCTACTGAAAACCCTACTTTATGACACTAAACTAAAATATAATTATTATGTAGATTTGATTGAATAATATCTTTGATCATCACTAAATATTTTATAAATAGGGAAAATTATCTTATTTTCTGTTACATCAGTGCAGCTATGAGATTTAAGTAATCCTTTAGCCTTATAGGCCTATCTTTTCTCAAACAAATAAAGTATTAATGTCTAAGGCCACAACGGAATATGTTAAGAAAATTGATATTTTTTGCATTTTGAAGCTTTATAGCTGCCATTCCCTTAAAAAAGATCTGCTTTGTGAACCTTTCCCTTTAAGTTAAAACAGACCTTATTATCTGAGGGTAGTCGTATCAATGACCATTTGGTTATATCACTAGTAAAATTTAACATTGTTTAATCTTTATTAAATAATGAAGAGAATATATCTGTTGATACTTTTGAAAACTAGAAATTCAAGATAGAAAATGAAAGATATTTTAATTAGGATGAGTTGTTAGTTATATATGGACATACTACTCTACTATATATATACAGTTAAATTAATTACTAACTAGAGCTTAGGAAAGATAGGGTTGAACCTCAAAATAATTTCAGGACAGCTAAAAATCTAAGAAAATCATTTACTTTTTTTTTATGGAATATGAAACTCCCCTTAAATTTGATGTAAGTAAAATTCACCCAACTTTTTCTATATATATAAATTTCTTATAGTGGAGATACGAGGACAAGTACTAGAAATATACGAAAAGTACTAGATTAAACTTATCTATAGTATGCCCATATTATGTTGTCCTAACATTAGTAGGTCACACCAACCTTTTATAATATCTGTCATAAGTTTCATGTCCATTTGAAGAACTGCGGAAATATATTAGTATTAATTTTCTTAGTTGAAATTTAAAGAAAAAAAAACAAAAATATATACGAAAACTCGTAATGAGTTCAAATTATTAAATTACATCTATGTTAAGGCTTTTTTCACATAAGGTTAAGCTAAACTCCAAGAAGTTTTGGTTCAAATCCTGGTTGTTTATATTTTAGCATTCCTTTTGGCGATACTTGCTGATATAAAACGGCTTCTTGAATATTAACTTAAACAGAATTCATAGGCCATATTAAACTTTATTTATGTAAGTGTATATTAAAACTTATTAAGAATTATCTAGAATGTGAAATGTTGATCTAGGGGTAAGAAGTCGGACTCTGTACTGAGGAGTCGGGGTTCAATCCTCGGTCCCGGCATAGATTTATCTGATTGCCAAACCCTTCCTTCACCTCTGACAAGACGTGTATTAATCACAACTTAGTGAATGTGTGGAATGTCAGGCCTCCACCGTGGTTCGGATCCCACGTTAAACTGTAGTTCTTCCATTTCATCTCACAATCACCCTACCTACCATTACACATTAGCGTAAGTGCATATAGCCCGAGTGGTTAGTAAGACGTAGTGCTAGTAAAAATTATTATTATTATCTAAATTTTTATTTATTATTTATTATTTATAGAGCGTACCAATAAAACGATTGTATGGTTACAAAATATACCCTTTTTTTACTTTCAATTTAAACTATATGTAACTATTATTGTTAGTTTACATGTTTTGATTTCGATCTAAAGTGATAACTGTTGAACATGTGCTTTAATGCATACGCTTGTTAGAATATATAGTAATTAGGCCAATATGTCAGCTATTGACATAATTTACAATCACTCTGATATGTCTAGAGGTGTTGAATTAATGAACTTTGATCTAAAACTTCAGCTACTTAAATTTGTTTTTTATTTTTTATCCATTCCGAAACAATTTGTAATTTATATTTATTGGTTATCAACAGATTTAATCAAATAATAAATAATTAAATCATTAACTAACTCCTTAAACTACTTACCCACCTATCTATTGATTCCTTAAATTATGTTATCAAACACTGACCCCTTAAATAACTCACTAATACGTTTAATAATTTCCTCAATTATTTTCACATTCCTTGACATGCCAATTTATTTATTAGCTCCCTCATTTCTTTATTCACTCAATCAACAATATACTCAATAAATATCTCATTCACTCACTTATTCAATAATTATTTATTTAATAACTCCCTCTTTAATTAACTCGTTCATTCATTCATTCAATAAATACTGCATTCAGCCACTCATTCAATATATCACCAATAAAGTAAAGTATGTAATTCTTGCCTCAATTATTAACTAGCTCATTATTCACTTATTCAGTCCTTCACTTGTTTACTAACTCACCCTCCCCTCCCCTCACACCACTCAAAAAGTGCTACACTCTATATACAAGAGATAAGTAATATATTCTAAAGAAGTTAAATCGAATAGCTAGGTGTGTGGATTTATGTTAAAACAAGAATGTTTATAGAATTATTATCAACTTAAAATACATGTGTCCCTAAAGTCACTAGCCATTTGGTGATATAAGGTGATCTGCGAAATATTGATTTTAGTAACAGGATTAGACATCTACTTGTATACATAATGTGGACTAATAATGGGAGATCTTCCTCGTACAGATGGCGCACATATTCAATGTTTGCACGTAGCTTCCTGGGTGTTAATATCCCAACTTGTCGTGCACAGGCCAGTTAACTTAAACATTAGGCCTGATTTCACTACTGGACATTCCTTCTATCCCACATAGTACGTTCTTGCACACTCATCACAAATTATTTGAGACTGGAAAAAAAAAGTATAATAATTATCATTATTCTTATTTATTGACTATTTTATGTAAATACCTTTATCATGTTTTAATAAATGCGTTTAGTTGTGTCATTTGTACTTTATTTAATAGATTTATTTTATTCTGCCAACTAAATAGTTACCTTAGGGACATCCATTACACTAAACGGAGAAGTCATCAACGTTTTGACTTTAAATGAAATATCAAGCTGAACTATAACTAAATAATTATATATATATATATTTGATTTAATTTGTATAACTGTTTAAAATAAATAGACAAAATCTTTGTTGAAGTGCTAGAATTAATTTAATTTAATAATACAATATTATTGGAATGTAGTGATACTAGTATTATAATTACTATATATCTTTAGTGTGATGCATCTTACTAACGTTTGGAATATATCAATAATTTATCTTGGAGACTATAATTAATAATTTCTTATCAAATCGGTCATTTGGACTGTGAGTTTATCCATGCAATTAATATTGATATTTACTTTAAGAAGAAACATATTTCATTTCTTTAATATAATTGGTATGTTATTTTTTAATATTCTTAATTCATAATAGTTTTATTTAAATATTGGTTTTGGGACTTTCTCTGCCATTAGAACTCCATCCAAACGTTACTAAATTTGTGAGCGTCTTTAGTAAGAAAACAGTAGGAAGGACAACAGTTTCAACAGTTGCTAAAATTACTTTAAAATATTCATATGTCTTTAGCTTTATTATTACGTTTAATATCAATACATATAAAATGATACGGAAAAGATTTTTGGCAAAAGATTAACAACATTGAACACAAAAATATATATAATATTATAAACTGCCCTTTCTACCTCATTCTAACGAGCCTTAGTAGATCCATTAAAAATAGCTCCTTAGCGCAAGAGTAAATATTAAAACAAGAACAAAACAAAATAAAGATCCAGAAGATCATGTAATGATTATTGACTGGGTCCTGTTTTAACTCAACCATAGTTTGGCATTTCTTCTGTCCAAGGTTAGGAAGTATGCTCCACGATTACTGACAGTTGCATAAACAAGTTTTAAGGAAATTTTGAAGACATTCTTAGAATTTTTGAAAAACATAGTGAAAAGTAGTAAGTAAACAACTTCTTAAATGTAATAATAGAATTAAATGTGGAAAAAATTTTGAAATTGGGAGTTTAGTATCAAGTACAAAGATCAACTAGTATATAAGTTATCAAACACACCGGGTTAACTAATATAAATTAGAATAAATTGACAATTTGGGAACTTCACTAGATTTCTATCATAATATCAAAAGAGTTAAGAACATATTAAAATAATATATGTCCCATATATAAAAAAAACATTAAAATACATATAATATAAACTTGTGAGTTGAAGTCAAGTGTGAAGTTAAGGCATAAAAAGACATATTTGATTTAGGTTAGAATTATAGAAGTTTATAATAAGCAAAATATTGAGATGTGAGGAATATAGGTTGAATATAAATTGAATAAATTGAATTCTATTCTTATCTGTTTTTTAACTCCCTTGTTCCTTAAATGCTGTGCAAATTCCAGCCAAGGTTCAACATGTTTCTGCGCTACATCGGTGCCATCATCAGGACAGTTAGACACTCATAATATGAGTCCTTCCAGCTGTTAATGGAACAGATATTATGATGAAAATCTTGTGAAGTTCCCAAATTGTCGATTCATTCTAATTTATGTTACTTAACCCAGTGTGTTTTATATCTTATATACTAGATGATCTTTGGACTTTATACTTAACACAAATTTTCAAAATCTTTACCACATTGAATTCTATTATTACACATTCTTAGAAACTAGACTTAACAACGTATGTAGAGAGTTTTTTTATCTGGTTATCCGTTTCAAGATGGAAGCTACTCTCATAGTTTTTAAATATATAGCTTATCAAAAATAATTTAAATTTTAAATTCCAAGAAATCAATCAATAACCTTGTAAATATTATTTTAAATTTTTACAGATAGTATTGCAAGACTGGTGTCTTAAGCCAGGTGAACAAAACAAATATGAATATAATGTACTATTGGACATAAGATGCTTACTAATTAGTTTTCTGTATAACTTAATCAAAAAGTAAGAATGCCAACTTTAAATACAAAGAGAAATACTTTTACGTTAAAACTCTTAATTAAAAAGATATCGCACATATCTACTGTTCACAAAACTACTATTTAGAACACAATCTACATATACTAACTTAACCTAAAATTATGTTGCGCTTTATTAGTCAAATAATCTAATGCATCTCTTTTGCTTGACCAGCGATAATGAGTAGGCTTGTTTCGGGGTTGAGTCTCATGTGGGTATACTTGGGGTGAATTTTCCCAAATGGCTTTCCACTTTCCCTCTACACAATTATTGGATCAATTCATCAAAAGTCAACCTTCTTCATTCTTAGCACTCTGGCGTAGTTAATAAATATGCATCTAACCCAGCAAGCTAGTTAGAAGCGGTGACAAAAATACATGAGAAATCAGTGAAGTGTTTAAGGTTAGGTAAAGATAGTTTAGGCTAGTTTTATTATAATCTTGTTACACACCCGACAAGTATTTGTTCTTATATGTGGTTTTGTAGGTATTCTATTTGAGTGCTTGTGAAAAACTGAACGCACAGACACTCGTTCGAACGCCAACCTAAGGTTTATTTCTAGCTTAATACTGACGTAAGTCCCCATCAGGGGCCATGATAGTTAAGGTGTCAAGTTCTTAAGGTCTTGGTTTACGGTAGTGGAGAGATTAACTGGGTGTATGCTTATAATATAATAATATTTAGCACCGCGTCTTACTACCCGTTCGGGTTATACGCTCTAAGTACTAATTACGTTAATGGATTTAGGAATTGGGAAGGTTAAATTAGAGAAAGTGAACCCGCATTGGCGTGGAGGGAGAGTGAAACAATTTAGGAAAAACCACCCCCAGTTCACCTGACCGAGATTCGAACCTAGATCTCCCCGTCCTCAGCAGTCGAGCTCAACACGACAAGTGCGTTAGCCAACTACGCCACCGAGGCGGGTGTGTATGCTTATAGCCTGAACAGGTATTAGGACGCGAGGATAGAAAAAAAAAACGAGTGATATATCGTTAATTATTCTCACAGCATCTATTTATTCGTTCAGGTATTGTCAAAAATGTTAATACCGATAGTGTGCTAGGGATGAGGTAGTTACAAATTTGTGGAGATGTATCCGAATGTGTGTGTAGAGAGAGTGGGAAACTATTTAAAAGAAACACATGTTAGTTTACTTTGTATTTGAACGACAACTTCCCCATCACAATGCAGACCACGCACCACCGGGTTCAGGGACAAGATGTCATCTCGAGATATCGACTCCTCAGAACACTCGATATTGTGTCGACCGTTCCTGGGCGTGATTTGGCGAGCAATCAAAGCAAGCGGAGGAAGAGTTTGAGGTTGATGTCGTTAGGTAGGCAGGACCCGCTAACCTCGTTTCTGCCGGCTCTCGACAGTGAACTTATGACGTTGGTCAGAGGGTTTTCAGTGGTGTGCCAGCGACGGTAGATGACTGACTCTTCCAGGCTTGTTGTAGCTTTCCAGCGGGACCGTGTGTTTGTGTGTGCGCGTGTGTGCGACCAGTTCTGGGACTGGAATTATCTGCTGGTGTCTGCCGCAGGGAGGGCAAACACAACTACAGGTAATTAACTATACATTTGTTATCCCTGCCTCTGTTCATCCGTTCGGGTAATACGCTTACATATACATTGATATGGTGTTGAGGAAATTATCCAGGAAGGCAATAGAGGCAATGCGCCCACATTTGCGTTGTGGGATAGTGAGAAAACATTTAGAATAATACACTGTAAGTACACCCAGCCAGGTAACCTGTTACGGTTGTTGCGTGGTCTAAAGCGTCACTATCGTGTTAGACTAGACTACTAATGGCAGGAATATTGTGGTTTGTATCCCGGTTGGGTATATTGAGGGTGGTTTTCTCAAAATGGAGTTCCTCTCTCCAGGTAAACCTCCTCTATATTCACTCTTCCTCATATCTACCTCAATAGAGTAGTTATTACATAAGTGAACAGGTAGTAAGACATGGTTCTAGAAAATACACAAATCCTGGGTTTGAACCCTGTTATCCTTATTTTTGGCAGCGCGATCTGTTGCGAGTATGACACCTGAGACCATACGCCTGGCTAGGTAAATATTGGTTTAAGTGTAGGTTTTACTTTGCTTCACGTCTTACTACCTGCATCTAATTACGATCTTGTTGCAAGGACGAGAAAGGTATTATTTAGAGAGGGATTCCCAATACTTGCAATAGGGAGAGAGGGAAACTATTAAAATAAACAGCTTTGATTCACAAGGTGGGATTAAAACCCCGACCTCCTCGTCTCTGGGGCGGACTAGACTAAACTAACTTAACGGTTAGTTCTCGTGTTTACCGGTGTGTTTGGTTTTAATTGATGGAAAATAACGACCAAATTTAGGCCTTGAGACATATGCTCCATTCATAAAGCCAAGGTTCGTATCCAAGGTGGAGTATATTTTTAGGATATAAATTGTAGACTTAGTAACATCTTTATGGGGGTGTGGCCTGGATCTGACCTGAGGGCAGGGGTTCATTGCTTACTCACTGAATAAAGGGGTAATTTCTCCAGACACAGCCGTGCGTAAGGGGATGTGGGTTGTGTGCCCAGGTTCAACCTAATGCAGGGGTTCCCAAAATTTTCAAGAGAACACCACCATTGACCTGTCAGATTTTTCTTGCGATGCCCCTGCATCAAATGTTTTTAAAAAATTTCTAAAATTCGATTTGGTGGCAAACTTTTAAAAGAAAAGTTTAATTTACATCACTAGATTGTAATCTTTTAAATGTAAACATACGTAACTAGAACAAAATTACAGAAATTAATAAGAAGGAATTAGTGTATAAATGTGGTTTCTTATATAATTTATTCCATTCTTTAAAATATGTATGAGTACATTTATTGAAAGCGTGCATGTTACATTTCAACTTCAACTTACATTATACGTTTTAGTTTTTCCTTCTAGGCGCGACGCCTTATACCAAGACCGGTGACGCCACAAGGCGTCGTGACACCGTTTGGGAGCCCCTGATCTAGAGATTAATAATTGTTTTTATTAAATATTCATTTTTGGAGTGGTTATATAAAAAGTTATAACAGAATAAACTAAATTTGTGTGAATTTATAAAGTGAAACTAATTTATACAATGCTTTTAAAAAATGTTTATAACCAAAAAACACATTAAAAATAAGATTTTTGTGTAAACTAAACCACGTGAAGATGAATTAACCTATCCTAACCTAACCTAACCTAACTGGCGCTTAGTGGTTGGTTTTCATTTTTAGAACTATAACAATAATATAAATGGACTCTGGTGCCCAGTCTTCTCAATGCCCAGTTCGCAGTAGCCCAGTTTGCCGCACCCGTTTGGGGGCGCCCAAATGGCGGCACCCAGTTGTCCGGTTCTGCCTTAACCCACGCATAGTTGTGTACATAGAACAATTGGCTTCGTTACTTACAATCCAATTTTCATATGAAGAGCTTTTTAGAGAATATAGAGTTCTTATGTAGCCAATTTTGATAATATTTTACGACATTATCAGAGTTATTTAACAGGCATTTTTAATATCACTTATAATTTATAGCAGGAGTTCACATGTATGGATAGGTTAAAGGAGTTTTAGTAACTCTTTTTGGATGTCTTCCGATCAAAATTGGTTTGTTATTTCGATAGTCTGTTTGAATTATTTAAATCTATAATACCTGATGAATGTGGTCTCGTTATGTATAAACTTTGATCTGTTTTAGTCAATTTTAGTTAGCTCATTAAGTACATTACTCATTTCATTTTAGAAATTTATATTTTTTTATAAACTTCATTTCAATTTGTTGATTAAATAAATATACTCATGGTTTAGTTAAGCTTTATTTTATATTGTTTGAAGAGTACAATTATTATTATTATTATTATTATTAGCACCGCGTCTTACTACCCGTTCGGGTTATACGTACTTACGCTAATGTGTAATGGTAGGGTGATTGTGAAATGAAATGAAGGACCTACAGTTTAACGTGGAATCCGAACCACGGTGGTGGCCTGGCATTTCGCACATTCACAAGATGTCTTGTCAGAGGTGTAGGAAGGGTTTGGTAATCAGATAAATCTGTGCCGGGACCGAGGATTGAACCCCGGCCGCCAGCACAGAAGTCTGACACCTTACCCCTAGACCACCAGGTCACCCTCAAGAGTACAATTAGTGTTTCTTATAATTTACATGCTCATCACCCCTCTCCCCTCACATCCATGACCTTGGGCCCCCTTACTCTGGGGGACACTAGTTATTCACACCTTAATGAACTGTGCCACGCTCGACTATATCTTAATGTGTAGTATGTTTCTCCAGGTGGATATCAGTGTGGTTTTATTGCATACCACTGCGAGTAGTGACCGTGAGATAAATATCCTATATATCTTTAAGTGATTGGACCATTGTTAATAGCTATTTTTAAATAATTGCTATAGCGTTTTATGGAAAAAATGGGTTAAACAAACTGTCCAAAACCCTCTCCCGCTAAAGAAGATCCAGAAAAGACCCTCAATATCCACTCTCCTAATTCTTCAAATTCTCTAGAATTAACCTTCGTGTCATTATTCTGTCAACTTTATATCAATTGTTAACTATCTTGCTATAAATGGTTCAAAACTCCATGGCTTATTGAACGGAAGCCAGTCATTAAAACCTAGCCTAAGACACCTCCATCCACGCTGGCCGTCATTTTATTGCCTTTATCAAATATTTCAATAAAACCCCTAGTCTGACACCAAACCTCCTTCAAATATAGTGTCACATGGTCTTCCCACAGATGTCTCGGCCTAACAAGGGGTCTTGCTTGTATCTTCACGTTTGTCAATTAAAATCTCATCCCCCATAGACACCACATGCCCATCCTGCGATATGATCATTCTTAACATCTATGGGAAATCATACAGGCCATGAAGCTCTTCATTACTTGTCTTTATCCCTTCTCCTCTCTAAATGTGATGTTCATTAAGTTTAGCTCACTGGTGATGGATAACCTAGGTCTTGGATCAATTTCAGCTTTATGCGTTGAGAGCGATTATCTTACATAGCTTTCCCAATCTCTCTCCATGAAAATGTGATTTAAATTACTTTAAACTCCACCATCATCATCCCTCTCACTCTAGCTTAATAATAAAATACGTAGAGCAGGCTATTGAGATACGACGGAAAAAATACCAGTAATCACCAGCCAACTGATGTCAATAGAAAGTTCCGCAAGAAGCTAAACCAGATCTATTTGAAGCCACCCTAGCCATAAAGAAGCCTAAGCCAAGGAGGAAACCGGTGGTAAAAAGTTAAGGATTAACATTACTCAGAGTTGGTTTCACGGTGGGTTTTTCACGATTCAGTTATAGCTTGCTCATATTAGCTTTCGCCTTTTACAACAGTTTAAATGTGACTGACTTAAAAGACAGTTTGGTATCAGTATGTTTCATTAAACAAGTTCGGTCACTTTGGCAAGAGAAAAAAATTCAACTTCCAGTTGGAAGGATGAATAACTGTATTAATATTATTTTATCAGGCCCTTAAATTCATATAAAATTTATTAGATATGCTATGATATTCAAAATTATACTCTATTATAACATTCTCTTGGCAGTAGGATTGCAAAACATTCGCTTGCCCAGACAGGCTAGAGTCTTCTTTGGAAGTAGACAAATGTGGATTGAAGGAGTAGTGAGTTTCAGAGAATTCGAGAAGAAACTAACTCTGCTAGACACAGTACGTCTTACAAGCGGAAGATCACCACCAGTTTTTTGCTAGTTTCCAATATGTGTCAAAATTCCATCAGACATATATACTAATCAAATTAAACCTCTAGTCTCTGCAAAGATGTTGCGAAGGTGACACGCTCATTATGCGTAAGGCACCTCATTAACTTTTTATTAGAATATAATCTAGTTCAAAATATTTCTACGGTTGGGTAGCTGGTGAGAATCAAGAACTAGTATAACTCAACGAATATATGCTTGTTTAAACTTGTTGGAAACATACGTTGTTAAGAATAATATCGGGTTTGAATCCGGTCAAATACTTTTAGTAAGGCCAGAGAATATAATAAATAATATTTTTGACTTCGTTTGAAGAAATATATGAAGCTCTGTAAAACATCGACCATTCGAATTAATTAGGACCTAGGCTAGTCCATATGATAGAAAATACGGATAATTTATCTTATAGAAAAAAGGGCTTAACATTAAAACACTTTATTGAAAATACAATAAAAAAGTTAGGTATATACAACTTTATTGAAAATAAATTGAACAAATTTAAAATCAGACAACGTATCCACTAGTATGCAGGCCTACATTACAGTACTTATGTAATTCGCAGTTATACAGTAGTTACCTACGACACATCAAAAATAAAACAAATTACATAAATGCATAGTACATAAATATATTTACTATACAACACAAAATAAAATAAATCTTTCCACTTCTTAAAAACAGTTACATACCATCCATAGCATTATGAAAAGTTAGGAAAAGGTAAAAAAAAAGTCCGAATTTATTGAAAACAAATGTTACAATACGAATCTGGATAGGCAGTGTCCTACTGTACTGATATTTATTATTATTATTATTATTATTATTATTATTATTATTATTATCATCATCATCACTGTGTCTTACTACCCGTTCGGGTTGTACGCACTCACGCTAATGTGCAATAGTAGGTTGATTGTGAGCTGAAATGGAGGACCTACAGTTTAACGTGGAATCCGAATCACGGTGGAGGCCTGACATTCCACACATTCACAAGTTGTGATTAATACACGTCTTGTAAGAGGTAAAGGAAGGGTTCGGTAATCATGTAAATCTGTGCCGGGACCGAGGATTGGACCCCGGACCCCCAGCACAGAAACCCGATACCTTACCCCTAGACCACCAGGTCACCTCTTGACCTTAGTTATCTAACTCCCATAGAACTTAAAGCATATTATTGAACTCACACGAGTATATAAAACCAGCATCGGTGTCCGCATGGTCTAAGGCCTCACTCTCGCAATATAGCAGACTACCAATGAGAGGTTTCGAATCCCGATCAAGTGTACTAATTTGGAGTTATCCTAATATTCGTCCAAATCACTTTCCACGCGATTAAGATTATTTTCTTCTAACTTCCTCATCCCTAACACATTAGTGTAAATATCCCCGGAATAGCATTAAGATGCTGCATACAATAACCGACTACCTAGAGTTTTGGAACATCTATTATGCTATTCATTACATATGTTTATGGGGATATTAATATTATTTAAAGAAATCTTAGCACGCCATACTCATATATTTACTTTGGAAAGTGAGTTTTCCCGTGAGGGATTATCTCAACATGAAAGATAAATCATTTTTATAATATTGAGTCTCCTTAGGATAAATTTAAAGTTATTTTTGAAATAATTGGTGCTGTAGCTACTATGAATTCTATCTATAATACTATATCATTAAATTATGTGGAGAAATACAAAACTTTATTATTAATAATACCCTAAGGAGGGAGTGTATGCCTATGTGACTATTGATTCAAAGCCGGACCAAGCAGGGGGAGAGTAGTCTTGGTATTTTTAACACACACTTTTAACCTCTTCATCGGTACCTATTCATGAATGATTTATATTAAGATGATAAATCAATTACGTTTTATCGAGCATGATTTTGTCTCTGAACTGTATATTGAACAAAACAAAAGATAATGTATTATAAAAGATGGTTCAAAAACAGATGATAGATATGGCTTCCAGTTGCAATAAAATATGTAAGAACTGTTATGTTATTATTATTAGCACCGCGTCTTACTACCCATTCGGGTTATACGCACTTACGCTAATGTGTAATGGTAGGGTGGTTGTGAGATGAAATGAAGGACCTACAGTTTAACGTGGAATCCGAACCACGGTGGAGGCCTGGCATTCCCCACATTCACAAGATGTCTTGTCAGAGGTGAAGGAAGGGTTTGGTAATCAGATANCTGGCATTCCCCACATTCACAAGTTGTGATTAATACACGTCTTGTTAGAGGTGAAGGAAGGGTTTGGTAATCAGATAAATCTGTGCCGGGACGAGGATTGAACCCCGGCCGCAATCATAGAAGTCTGACACCTTACCCCTAGACCACCAGGTCACCTAACTGTTATGTAAACTATGGCATATTGTCACACTTATTTTTCTCCATTTTTATTTTACGTAATTCATTTTGAATTTGGTCCTTGCCTTAACAATTATAATGAGATTATAATTTGTTCACTGTATTTGTACAGCCATGGCTTAGATTAATCTATTATTTACAGCTCTTAAACGTGTTGAGATTTTTGGACCCAGGAGCAAAGATTTTAGCTGAGGCATAAGATTTATTTTTTTAAATTTGTTTCACAATATACTTAACAGTTTTATTTAATCAATTTCCCTATACATAGACAATATTTAGTACCATTTTATACCTTTTGTATGCCCATATTTAACCTTAGCTATTTCAACCAGTATTGGTAACATTATTGCAAGTTATATAACATTTATATTTCCTATAAAAAATTATTCTCTACCATTTGTTGCACGATATTTTACATTGTATTATTTACAGACCTGTAACCTCATTGTACTATTCGCTAAAGACTCTTTTATTGACTGGCCTTATGAAGCATGTATCAATTATTTTTAATCATTTTGGAATATTTTCTTAGCGCCACGTGTTACTATCGGTGTAGGTTATATGCATATCAACTAGTTATGCTAATGAGTTAGGGTTGAATAAAGTTGAATTTGAAAGAAGTGTACCCGCATTTATGTGGAGGGGTATTGGTAAACAATTTAGGAATAACCATCTTTAGTAAATCTGATCGGAATTCGAACTCTAATCTTCTCGTCTTCAGCAGGCCAGACTAACACGAGAGGGATGCCTTAAGCCATGCAGCCACTGAAGCAGAACCATTTTGTTTATAAATAATTACTTATTTTATGTTTATACAAGTGCAACATTTAAATATTATTTTCTTTAATACATGTGAATAATAAAGTTTAATAAAACTATAATTATTATCGTTTCTCTTGAACGCAGTATTTATTTAATATATTCTTGGGCAACTATGTTTGTTTTCTATTGACGTACTTATTAATGTATACTCTGAGGTCATTCACACTATGACGTTGAGTAAGGACAGTACACTCAATAACTAACATTTATTATTATTTTATTACTAGCGTTTGATATTTTAATATCTTGGTTAAAGTACGAAATCAAACAAAAACACACCACTACTTCAGAAGTACCCGCACCGACGGGTACGTGCCTTTGGGCACAGTCATCAATCTCCTTGTGGTTTGATCAGGAGGCTCGGATTCGAATCCCATGTGAGTGTATAAATGTGTTTAGTTTTTAATGGTTCCCCCTCCCCTTTAAAATTGTGGTATTTTATCTAAAATCTTTTTTTCCCACTTTTATTTATCACTTAGTCTTACTACCAAATCGAGTTATACGCTTATTCACTAATTATTACGCTACTGGGTTTGGAGTGAGTAAGGCTGAGTTTAAACAAAGTGTACCCCCATTTGCGTAAAATTAAATTTGAACGCCATTTATGGATAGCCACCCTCAGTAAAAAGAACTCATATTTCAGCGTCTTCCGAAGACTAATCTATTGCAAGGCTAGCACCTTATACCATGCGGCCACCGAGGAGGGTTTTCTCCACCTTTACCTCAATAGTGTGCACAATCAGATAGCCCCAAGATTGGTAGGCTGGGGTTCATGGAGATAAAGGTATATTTGTGTGATCTACGGGAATCAAACCAGCCTCCTTCTTCCTAACATTGATCACACACTTGCTGAGACAAACATTCATCTTGTCTGAACTGATCATGTGATTAATATATTTACCAAACAGGGCATGATTAATTAATATTGGTCTCATATAAACTTTGAATAAATTATCATTTTTCTCACCGTAGGTATTTAACGTGTACATACATTATGAACCAGAAGATAATATCACAACAAACAAACAAACTCTATTCTTTATCAGCCAAAGCACCCAAAACTCTAGTCGCCAATCCATCACTTTGGAAGGGCAGCTCTCGTCCCAATATTGAACATTTTTCACCCATGCCAGGAGTCAATCTTGAGACCTTAAGTTAATCAAACAGACTGCAAACAGGTGGCTAGTTTTCACAAACATTAGTACAGGAGACGAAAGGGTATCTTCACACACAGAGGAGAGCACATGAAAGTTAGTAAACACACTCGAGAAATGGTGTAGTTCAAATCCTGGCTGGGTGAATGAGTTTATTACCCTTCTAATGGGTGTTACAACTTCCCTCCTTGAAAATAGAAGTATTTTTTTCTCTTTATCTACATTCCTCATTATATCATAACATAATTATAGCTAGATATTTGGATGGGGTGGGTAGTAATATGTGGTGAACACTCACGCATATATATATATATATATATATATATATATGAGTAGTCAAATTAAGATATAAACGTGTATTTGCATGATCTAAGACTGATGTTAATAATTTTTCTTGTTTCGCTCTTGAAAATGAAAATGAAAATGTTATTTTGAATGCGACATGATTATACAATGTATATAATTGATGATAACTTATGGTACTCACATAGATAAATTGTAAACTGTCTTTAGAAAGTCATCAATGACCCGACACAATCCGGAACACGATAGTCCGTCTATTGTCTAGCGAGAGTCGAAAGCTCACTTAGTGCAAGGTTAGTTATCCTGGTACCAACGCTATTGGGCACAAATTATGAATGTCAAGCACATTTATTATTTTCTTTCAGTGATGGGGAGGTTAGGGTTCTAACCGGTCAGATGCATTAAGAGTAGGGTTTCACGAATGTTTTTTCTTCTCTCTATTTACATAAATGTGAGTACATTTCTTTTAACTTTACATATCTACCTTATGCTTACAACATTATTAGCGTGCTTAACAAACACAGGTACAAACCAAATTGGTAGTGAGATGGCATGAAAAAACAAAGCTATCCTTGCCTTGTATAAAATATTTGCCAAGAAAGGACCTACATTATTTCAAAAGGACAAAGTGATTGCGAGGATAATAAGAGGTTGAATGTGGATCGAGTGGCCAAGCAAATATATGATTGTAGAATACGTGGACCAAAAAGAATTGGTAGACTATGAAGACTTGGCTAGATGTCGTTGATGAGCGTGTGAAAAAGAGAAACATTAAGTGTTTTAAGAATTAATTAGCATGTTTGACTCGGCGTATGAATGTTGCTGAAGCGAAGGTATTATGCAAAGACAGAAAATAGCGAGGAAGTTTTTGAGGATTAAGTATGAGTGGTTTTTGAGGTATTTTTACAGTTTCTTGCCTACCCAGTAAGGGAACGGGGTGATTCTGTGATTATGTATGTATGTATGTATATATGTATGTATGTATGTATGTATGTATGTATGTATGTATATATGTATGTATGCATGTATGCATTTATGTATGTATGTATGTATATATGTATGTATGTAATGTATGTATGTATGTATGTATGTATGTATGTATGTATGTATTTTTGTATGTATGTATATATGTATGTATGTATGTATGTATGTCTGTATGTATGTATGTATGTATATATGTGTGTATTTATGTATGTATGTATGTATGTATGTATGCATATATGGATGTATGTATGTATGTATGTATGTATGTGTATATGTATGTGTGTATGTATGTATACGTGTATGTATGTATATAATGTATGTATGTATATATGTATGTATGTATGTATGTATGTATGTATGCATGCATGTATGTATGTATGTATGTATGTATGTATGTATGCATGTATGTATGTATATATGTATGTATATATGTATGTATATATGTATGTATATATGTATGTATGTATGTATGTATATATTTATGTATGTATATATGTATGTATATATGTATGTATATATGTATGTATATATGTATGTATGTATGTATGTATGTATGTATGTATGTATGTATGTATGTATG
>CABFVZ010001103.1:187045-234267 GCA_902151445.1 Timema monikensis
TTTTCGCTCACGAAAGTCACGTCGATGATGGAGCTGTTGCCGTTCCTCTCGAAGGTAGGAGTGATACCGATATTCAGTATCACCATATCCATCAGAGAGAGTGCATCCAGAAGGCTCTCGCCACGTCTGTCGGTCATTATACTGCCCCAGGCTGTAGCCCAGGCATTAAAATCACCAGCTAAAATAACAGGTCTTCTGCCTCGTAGTTCGTCAGCGATTTCATCCAGCATGTGCTGGAATCCTTCCAGGGAGATGCTAGGTGGAGCGTAGACGCTGCAAACGTATATGCCTCCCACCTTTGCCCAGACGAATCCATCTTTTTTTACTGTTTGTCTTTCTTCGATGAACAAACCCCTGCGCATCCAGATAGCGGCTTTGCCACTACGGTCCGGTATCCAGGACGACAAGTTGTCTAAGTTCCGGTACTTAGATATATGTATGCATGTATGTATGTATGTATGTATGTATGTATGTATGTATGTATGTATGTATGTATGAATGTATGTATGTATGTATGTATATATGTATGTATGTATGTATGTATGTATGTATGTATGTATATATGTATGTATGTATGTACATATGTATGTAAGAATGTATATATGTATGTATGTATGTATGTATGTATGTATGCATGTATGTATGTATGTATGTATATATATATGTATGTATGTATGTAGGCATGTATGTATGTATGTATGTATGTATATATGTATGTATGTATTTATGTATGCATGTATGTATGTATGTATGTATGTATGTATGCATATATGGATGTATGTATGTATGTATGTATGTATGTATGTATGTATGTGTATGTATGTATATGTATGTGTGTATGTATGTATAAGTGTATGTATGTATATAATGTATGTATGTATATATGTATGTATGTATGTATGTATGTATGCATGCATGTATGTATGTATGTATGTATGTATGTATGCATGTATGTATGTATGTATATATGTATGTATGTATATATGTATGTATGTATATATGTAAGTATATATGTATGTATGTATATATGTATGTATGTATGTATGTATGTATGTATATATGTATGTATGTATATATGTATGTATGTATATATGTATGTATGTATGTATGTATGTATTGGTTTTTTTTTAACGAGGAGGGAAATCCTTTTTACGGAGCCTTCAGATCCTTCTGAAAGGCTGTGGAACTCCACTAGAGAAGATGACTCTAGGTGTACGGCAAGAATATTCCATATTCCCGACGTACCGAACTACAAAATGTAGAACCCTACCCACTAAAACCCCCGGGGTACAGCCCTGTACCCCACCTCAAGAGTGTTCTCCAAAACACCCCACGCGGAACGGCCGTCAGGCATTACTTCACGTGAGGCTGGATGGCTAACTGCCTACTCCGTCGTTGCCATTATCTAGGTGGTCTACTCCTTTCTCTTTCCTCTACCCTGAGGTTCTTCAAAACGCGCGAAGCCATGTCTGCCACAGCCTTCCAGTTGTCCTCGTTGAGCAGCATCAAACTGACGATGCTTTCTGGAGTTGATCTCATCTGGAGTCGCCTATCTAGCTCCTCCTTCTCAGCAGCGAAGCGGGGACACCCAAAAAAGACGTGCTCCGCAGTCTCTTCCAACTGTGTGCAGTTAGGACAGGATGGTGAATCATCTAGTCTGAATTTCTCCAGATATGACCTGAAGCATCCGTGGCCTGTCAGGAGCTGGGTGAGGTAAAAGTCCGTCTCACCGTGTTTTCTCGTATTCCAGAGTGACACTACTGGAATAAGACGGTGGGTCCATCTACCATTCATCGATGAGTCCCAGCGTCTTTGCCACATTTCCATGGTTTTCTTCTTTTCGTCCCTCACGATGGTTGTTTTCGTGAGCTCGGAAGGAGTCCGGGTCTGGCGGTAAATCCTATTTCGCTCGTCTGCCAAGAGGTCGATAGGCGTCATATCTGCTATCACGCAAGCAGCATCGCCAGAGACTGTGCGGTAGGCACATGCAACACGCAGTGCCATTCTCCTATGTACCCTGTTCAACATGTGGGCATGCACCGCCACTTTCATTGCCGGTGACCAGACTGGTGCTGCGTACAGCATAATGGAGCTTGTGACCGTAGAAATCAGACGTCTGCGGCTCGGCTTTGGGCCTCCCGTGTTGGGCATGATGCTTGAAAGCGCATTTGCCACCTTTGCTGCTTTTTGGCTGACGTTCCGAAGATGGTCGTTAAAGCGTAACTTGGCATCTATTTGCACGCCCAGGTACCTCAGTGAAGGTTGAGATATAATGACATTGTCTCCTACATTCAGGGTGATGGATTCTCTGATTTTCCTTCCTGTCACTAGTACTGCCTCCGTCTTGTGATCTGCTAGTTGCAGGCCAACAGAAGAAAGCCACTGACGGATGTTGGCGATAGCTCTGTTCGCTATGTACGTAACCTCGTCGAGGAACTTTCCAACAGCAACTATAGCGATGTCATCGGCAAAGCCCACTATCGTAGCTCCGTCTGGCAATGGAAGCCTCAGCACCGCATCGTACATGATGTTCCACAGCGGAGGACCAAGAACTGCTCCCTGCGGCACTCCTCCGGTTACCCGGTACATTCGTTGACCCGTCTCGGAGTCGTAGGTCAGGACTCTATCTGAGAAGTAGCTAGCGATCATCCTCCGAAGATAGGCAGGTACCTCCATCTTCCGAAGCGCTTCCATGATGCAGCTCCATTTAGCAGAGTTGAACGCATTTTTCACATCGAGGGTCACGATGGCGCAATATTTCTTCGTGCCTTTCGACCAGCTTCTGCCTGCTATTGCGTCCCTGGCAATGGTTACAACTTTATCAATCGCATCAATCGTAGACCTGCCTTTACGGAATCCTAGTTGGTTTTCAGAGAGGCCCTGGGGCCCCTCACTGAATACCTCTATTCTGTCAGCAATGATCCTCTCCAGCAATTTGCCAGATGTGTCCAGGAGGCAGATTGGACGATATGATGATGGTTCGTCTGGTGGTTTGGCCCCTTTCGGAAGGAGAACAAGGTGTTGATTTTTCCAGCAGTCAGGGAAACGCCCCTCTCTCAGACACGCCTTGTAGACTCGGATAAATAAGTCTGGTCTCGTCTTGATTGCGGTTTTCAGAGCTACATTCGGAATTCCGTCTGGGCCCGGAGCCTTGTTGTCTCCTATTTTGCGAGCTGCTTTCAGTAGTTCTTCACAAGTGATTGGTGGCACTTCTTCCAGGTCATCTGATCGGTTTTCGATGAGCACTACATCATCCGTTTGTCGTGGGAAGAGGGTGTTCACTATCTTATCCAAGAACTCCGGACAAGTAGGTGAAGCCGAATCCTGTTTTCTCATCTTAGCCATAACCGTCCTGTAGGGTCTGCCCCAGGGATCCTGGTCGACCTCCTTACACATCTCCTTCCAGCACCGTCGTTTGCTTGCCTTGATGGCTTTGCCCAAGGTTCTCCTGGCTTCGGCATATTGGTTTCTGAGAGCAGAGAAGGTCGAACGACCCCTTGCACGCTGGGCGTTTCTCCTAGCTCGGAGACATCTTCTACGGAGTTCAGCTATCTCCTCGTTCCACCAGAACGCTGGTTTGTGTCGGTGATTACAGGAACGCCTCGTCATAGCAGCGTCGCAAGCGTCGGTGACAAGCGTCATTAACTGCGCGACTACCTGATCAAGCGTATCCCTCGGCTCAATGTCACTGTCCTCCATCAAAGCGATGAAGGTTCCTCGATCAAAGGAGCGCCCGTTCCAGCCTCTGGTCCTCTCCCTACCCGGGTTTACTGGTCTCTGGGTGGTTATCATCTCGAATATGATCGCCAGGTGGTCACTCTGTGTAAGGTGATCACTGACTTTCCATGTCACCATGCGGGAAGCCAGGTTTTCGCTCACGAAAGTCACGTCGATGATGGAGCTGTTGCCGTTCCTCTCGAAGGTAGGAGTGATACCGATATTCAGTATCACCATATCCATCAGAGAGAGTGCATCCAGAAGGCTCTCGCCACGTCTGTCGGTCATTATACTGCCCCAGGCTGTAGCCCAGGCATTAAAATCACCAGCTAAAATAACAGGTCTTCTGCCTCGTAGTTCGTCAGCGATTTCATCCAGCATGTGCTGGAATCCTTCCAGGGAGATGCTAGGTGGAGCGTAGACGCTGCAAACGTATATGCCTCCCACCTTTGCCCAGACGAATCCATCTTTTTTTACTGTTTGTCTTTCTTCGATGAACAAACCCCTGCGCATCCAGATAGCGGCTTTGCCACTACGGTCCGGTATCCAGGACGACAAGTTGTCTAAGTTCCGGTACTGTTCACAGAGGATCGCCAAGTCAATGCTCAATTCACTTGCAGACTGCCAGAAGAGGTCCTGTGCTGCTTCACAATGATTCAGGTTTAACTGAAGGAACCTCATCGTCTTCTCTTGTGCAGTAACGCCATTGCTTCCCTGTAAGCAGGGCACGCACTACTTCCTGTTCGATGATTCCTGTCCAAATTCTCACTGCACAGGAGGCACTTCATCTCGGCTTTCACACAGTCCTTGGCAATGTGTGTGGTTTCTCCGCACTTGGTGCACTGTTTCGACCGATCCGGGCCTTTGCACATCCTGGCCAAGTGACCAAACTCTAGGCATCTAAAGCATTTCAGGGGAGAGACTCTCTCTCTTACTCTGCAAACAACCCATCCTATCTTCAGTTTGTCCTTTTGTAGGACGAGTTTCGCATGGTTAGCAGTAAGGACAAGTAGCGCGATCTGCGTTCCCCCATACGCCTGTCGAAGGGATTTTATAGCATCGGGTTTGACGTCAGTCCCCTCTACTTGTTGACGGATAGCATCACATATCTCGTCTCTTGTCGTGAATTCGTCGAGGTCCTTTATTTCAATGGACTTCATGTCTGTCCTGCTAGTGACCTCAGCTGAGTTCACCAGTTGCTCCTGGATCACCTGACGAATATCTCCGGTTCCTTGTTTAGCTTTGCGGTTCAAGACCAGCAGGAGATTCCCCGCAGCATCTTTCCGCATCTTGCTAACGTTTTCCTTGAGGTCCTGTAGTTTATATGTATGTATGTATGTATACATGTATGTATGTATGTATGTATGTATATATGTATGTATGTATGTATGTATGTATGTATAAATGTATGTATGTATGTATGTATGTATGTATGTATGTATGTATGTATGTATGTATGTATGTATGTATGTATTTTTGTAGCCTATGTAATAATCTAGGTACTTTAGGTATACTGGTCACCACAAAACGAGTGTTATTATTTATTGTCCAGGTATATTGTCCACCACAAAACTTATTGTATTTATTCGTCATACAGGTTTTTTGTCCACGACCACACTAATTTAATTATACTAGCTAACAATTAAAAGTATATATATAAATATATACATACATACATTTTTAATTGCTGGCTCTATATATCTAGAACGTAAGTGAACCATTCTAAAAGAAACCGATGAGCTGATCCCCAAAATACCACTAATTTTTGTGTGTCCCCTCGTCATAAAACGATATACCTACTCAAGTTTAAGATTTTTATTGGAATAGTAATAGCATATAATAATATGCAATTATAAGTTTGTTTGCTATTTACACCTTTTTATCAATTTATATTACCATGCAAGGTAATATGTATATTCTAAATTCTTAACAAATTATTACCATCGATATTTTTCTGCTTTTAGTCGGTTTTGCATTCCATATTAAGAAACCAACAGTATCCTCCCATCATGGAGATATACACGTTACCTTGATATCGTTTTCCCATCATTGTAATAAACTTAACACCAGAGATGTATAATAATTGTCCTCTTTTCTGATTTCGAGAAATCCATTCACAATTTCTTTAACATAAATGAAAGCCAAGATTTATCAGTTACGTACTCAGTAGCTTCATCTCAAGTACATGATATTTGAGAATTTCTTTAATTGGGTTTCAGTAATAATTCCTTCTTTCAGTTTTGGCATCTGTTACATTGGGGGAAAACGTCTGCGAAGCAGGTGAATCCCCTTTCTACTTTATCAAATGCCTTAACGAAACTCTTCACTATACCAAGCTTTACATATAAAGGTGGAAAAAGAGAATTTTCTGATTCTGACAATTGAACATATTTACATCACTCTTCCGGGTAAATGTTCACTTGTCCTTTTCAACTGTTGCTCAAGATTTTGTTGGCCAACTGTCCCATGGACTGATAAAATGACAATGTGTTTTGAAACCTCTATGTAGACGTGTAAGCAGCCCAATAGTCGCAATATCACCCACTTACTACCAATAGTAGTATTGGTACTTTACTGAACTAATAATCTTCAACATACTTTAATACGTTTATTTCAACTAGCGGCATGAAGTAGAAGAACTGATTGATAGTTATTTCTACTATGCATAATAACAGCTATCTAATTTATTTTAAATTCATCAAAAATATATGCAATTCATAAGGGTTGTGTTCAATCCATAGTTGTTTCTTAAAACCATGAATATACTCGTCATACTGACTTTCAAAGTGAAATATTTGAAATAGACTTCATTGTCGGTATAATATTATCCATAGTTCTATTTCAAATATGTTCCATTGCTGTAACCGGGAACCAAGATGTTGGCTAAGTTCAGAACAGGAACTAAGTAATTTAAATCCTCCCGCATTATTAAATGTAGTGTGGCATCAGTTCCCGGTTTGTGGTTCATATCCCTAAAAGTGGATAGTTAAGAAATGTTTGTTTGTAACACAGTATTCATCACTGGTACCTTCATCCCATTACTCTGGAAGAACTGCTACCGGTAGGTCCTCCAGATGTGGAAGCAGACTTATTGTAGATAAGATGTTTGGATATTTAAAACTGTGCTTGCTATTTTTTGACATTCCTGATGGTTTTGTCCTACAGAAATAGCAATCATTACCGTGGTTACGTGGTTCTCACCACACCATAGCTACAGCAAAAGTCATACCTGTAATTCCCCCCCCCCCTTCCCCCCCAGTTGCATCTGTACAATCGTTGATCAGGTTATACAACATATAATTAGAGCCCAGTACTAGTCCTGGTCACCTATGTTGCTACCAGAATATGGACGTTTATTGTTGCCAGAGATTTTTTTCCTTCAAAGTTTTCACTGTAAATTTATCACACGCTTAACATAAATTTCCAGGGTGAATATTACAGTTTCTCTGCCAATGTTAGGAAAAACCCAGATAAAAATACTCTTCAAAAAAACACTAATTAACTGTTAGGGCTATAGATATTTCTTAATTACTGAGAGAGTTATTGTGTGAACTTTCACGCAAATTAAACTATACTCTTCAAAACACTACATCCATCACAAAATGCTGTGTATTGTCAATCACAAAACAAATGTAATAATCTATAGCGAGGTGTATTGTCCACATCACAACTAACTAACAATCTATTAGTGAGGTTTACTGTCCACCACACAAATAGTGTATTTATTTATTAACCTGTTATAGATTTAACCAAACCTATCTTGTTCTTATAGTCCCAATCTGGGAGTAACGGGTGTGGGCTCTTCAGACGAGTCAACAATCTCTGTATCGTGACCTCCTTCAGTCTGGAGGAAGCAATGTGTGGGGACCAGTTTAGAAGCCCACAGGCCGAGATGATTGAGTAATTTTTATCAAGGAATAATTAAAAGCTACGTTCTAAAGTGTGCTCCATCTACTAATTAAAAATACCTTGAACATTGTATCAAGCGCACACAATGGTGAACTACTACCGAGAATCATCCAATAGTTGTTAATATTATGAAGAAATATTTTAGCGCATCGTGATTTACTTGGACTCGGGAAGTTGAGATTTTGTTGGCTTAAAATGTATGGTTATTCCAAAATGTTCCTGTACATATTTTCTACAGGTGAGATTTGGAGCATTACACTTAAATAATCAACCTTTTAAACATGTTTTGGTTCTTACTTCTTATCTGGGATATTTGTATGTTTACATTAGTTGGACAGGGATTATGTAAATCTGGTCGGTATTTGATCTCCAACCTCCCAGTACCTGTTTATCAGGAATGTGTTTGACGTCCATTACACGTGCCACTGGAGCGGATACCACCTGTCAACGAATATACCATAGATAGAATATATATAGGAAAATATTTTTAAAATAATCATTGTCAATTGTTCAATTTATCTTAGCATTTTCAGCATATTTGGATTTTGATCCTACTTTTGCAAGATATATCAATTTTTAGGACAAAAGGAATGTATAAAGCAAACAATATGTTAATAAGCAAGTAATAGAGCCTTGGGTGAAATCTATTAATCATTTATGATATCTTGTTAATTAAATTTTTCTAAGAGCAAGAAATGTGGGAAACTAGTTACATAGTAATGACTAGTTATATACTTTATTGAATTGTACAAATAGTTTTTAAAATACAATTTCGTAAAAATAAAAATAATGATACCACCAATTAATTGACTTTAACATATTGCATAAGAACCACATAAAATACCAAGAAAATAGTGAAATAAATCTGATCTTTTGAAATAGTAAATTAAATCATTGTTGTCCATTTAATGAACAATCTGAATGAAATAATAGCTACAGAAATGAAACAATACTGAGTGTAAACCAAAGCCAACGGTGTTTAAGAGGAAATTAGTTTTTAAACCTCGACGGTCGTGTACACGGATAAAGTGCGTGACTACTACTCGGGTGAACGCCTGCTTTTGGGTGTTATCTTCTAGAATGTTGTTTTCTATACTTATCTCCATTCAAACACTTGTTGAATTCTGTAAGTTTTACCTCCCCCATCCTGTTTATTGAGTTTATATAGTCTTTGAAACTATTACTGGCAATGGAATAGTCAAAACAAAAAATAACTTAGAGAAATATAATGAGAAATACATGAAAGCGGCACTAATTTTAATTTGTCTTGTTTTATGAAGATGGAAAGTTAATTGTTTGAATCCCAGTTTAGTTTACTTGGGTATATTTCATGAATATGTTCCCACATTCCTCCACAAAAATGTAACTACACTTCTTCTTATTTCTACCTTACTCTTCTCTAAACCGTTAATCTAGGTGTGGAGGGAGATATCCCAGACAGGCAGTAAGACGGGGAGAACGGATGTTCTAAAGCTTATCTCGAAATTAATTTCACATAAAACTTACAAGTCTCTATTACTGAACACAAACATAAGTTTGACATATTAGCTCTGTTGGTAGCGTGTCTGCCTCCTGAATTGAGGATTCAGGGCTCGACTACAAGCAAGGCTGAAAAGTTAATCAGTAGTGAAAGTGGGGATTCCCCTTTCAAAGTAATGTATTAATTACAGTGAGACCTGGTGTTGAGTTTGTTCTAAGATTAAGCTTGTTTGTTGGTCGTGTGTCGATATAATCAGTCGGCCCATAGAGTGCCTGCTAAGTGTCCGAAACTACAACAAAAGAAGAATTGACAATCGTACGTGTATTTAGCAAGTGTGTTAGTGATGTCTTCCCGGAGGTTATCACCATTTGCTCCATCACTAAACACACATCCTGGCCAAGGTGATAACTCAACCTAGAAATGGGGGGTCTAGGTCAGTGGGGAAAAGCCCACAACATCCGCGGACAACAAGGTGGGGCTCTCACATCTAGGAAAGTGTTCCGCGACACATTTTCAAAACACAAGTCAAATAAACCAACTTTGTAGCCTAGATGTTACGCAATCATCGCTTGGATTTGACATTTAAAGTTTCAATCGATTTTTGAATGTGACTCTTACGTCATAGCAATGACACTATCAATGGTAATGGGATGGTAAGGATAAAATAATTCATAATAAAACATCTAAGTACAATAATCCAGTTTTCAAACACCGGCAAACTAAACTAGACAGTGTTGACTTTTAGTCCGCGTGTCCGCCGAGGTGGGCGCTAGGTTTGCCTACAAGTGTGTTCGGTCTTCCTAAACAATCAAGTCCATAGAGGGCAAAGATAAAATGTAAGTCCTTGTGATAATATAACAGTTTCTCTGTGATGCAAAAAACAAAATTTTACTCTTACAATAATGTTATAATAGAGTCTCATCAAATTTAATGGAAGACATAATCGAAAATATATAAGGAAATTTTAAGAAGAAATTTATCATGGCTTATATTTAATATCCCTTATTTTAGTGAGTCGTGCGTGCACTTACTAAATCAAGGTCCATGGGTAATATTCTCGACATGTAAAATAAAAATACCCTCTTCGGTTTCCCATACCCTGTGCGGCAACAATTACCCACAGGGTGGAGTATATTTTATTTTCACAACGGAGCTACGTATGGAATATCTGTCTAGCCCTGGCGGTGAACCCCTTATTTTCCCCGACCGACCCCGGTGTCTCTCCTTTTTCCTGTTATATGTTTTACGTTAGCGTTAATATTTCTTTTCTTTTCTATGTTTTCTTTTTTCTTCCATTAATCTGTACTATTGTATAAATATTTAATGGTCCCTGATGACTCCTTAAAGGCGATGGGGAGGGTTTTTTCATTATTTTCCCTCCCCTCAACCACTGTAACTATTTATCAGCCCCTTAGGGCGCCACATGTCATCGTGTTGAGTGTTTTTTTGTATCCTATGTCGGATCACAAACGAGAGCCTATTAGAGGCTGGTGCTCGTGTTGTAAATATGTATAGAGTAATTGCTTTAAGCATGTATCTGTGTTATGTGTTACAAAAATTAAACGCCTAACAAACAAACAAACAAAATAAAAATATTACGGGTGAGATTCGGATTTAACACTTTATTACTCATTAATTAATTAAAGGCTGAGGGACTATGTGTTGAGCTTGTTCTGGAAATAAGTTGGTTTGTAGGTCGTAGGCTTATATAATAACTTGGTTCATAAAGTGCACGTTACATACCCTTGATTTAAAAACTAAGGTTCACATACACGCATCACGTCCCTCACACATGTGACAAACCTCGATCACAAAGTGTCCAGTCATATGACCGTATTTTAGCAGTCGAGAAAATCTAGAGTAAAAATGATGTAATGAGAGGTGAAAAAAACAGAAGAGGGAATGGGAATAGGAGGAGTAATAAGTAAATAAATATATACTAGAGGTTCATATATCAATACTCAGAACAAATAAAAAAGATAAACTTTCATGACCTTAATAACAACCCAGAAGCATCAAACTTGTTTAAACATTTTTTGTGGACTGCGTTGTATTACTCATCTGGGCTATCCTATTCACACGAATGGGAAAGTAGGAACTTAGAGTAAAGCTACCAGAAACTGTGTGGAAATATGCTAGTAAATACCACCATGAGACCACCTGGTGGAGATTAGCCTGAGTCACCCGGAACACTAGTCAAGATGGAGCCAAAATATTTGTCAACGAGATACCGCTGCGTGTTACATAGCTAATATATTTGTCTTCTGAGTAAATATTGTGTACAATATTCTATATTAATCTAAACATGATTTGAATAATGTATTAGCCTTTAAATAAATGAAACTACACAATCGTACATACTTTGTCAACGTGGGTATTGTAGCTTTTAAGAAAAGTTAAAAAAACAGGTGTTCAGTAAACAACACTTAAGTAAGTTTTCCTCATAGAAACAAACACGTATTGTTAATCACAAGTATTCATTGTTTATTAATAATAAACAAAAGAGTTTCAATAGTTTTAACAAGTTTAAAATTTTCTTAAATAAGTTATTCAAATACTAGCATAAAATAATTTGTAATTTGTAAAAATATAACTATTCAAATACCACAATACCTTTCACACTCAGGGTATTGACCTAGTGTGGCCCATAGAAAAATACGGCCCTTGTTTGAAAACATTTAATATTAACTGTGGCTTTCTAAAATATTCGTATTGATTTTATTACTTTTATCATGTATCTATCATAATATAGTAAAACCATGACACAAACATTGTTTATGTAGCTTACTGAAAGTTACATGCATCGCTGCTGTGGTAACTAATGTTTATTATCTTTATTATTATTATATAGGTTGTACTATTATATTGGTATTTATAGCTGTTAAATACTCGTTAGTTTGTGTATTATCTTTGTCTTAAAACGAATATTGATAATGTCGGAGTTTAAGAAGTAATATTCCAGGAATGAGTTCTAACTGGCAACAATATTACCTTTCACCGGGGGCATTAAATTTTGGAGGGGTTGGAGGGAAGGTTAGTTCTCCCCACTCTATCATAATTTATCACTTGAAATTTAATTCTTAATAAGTCCATTTTTTCAACTACTGTAACACCTTTAAATGCTTCCATGTAAATGATGACTCAGTTCCTCAAAATGTCACCTCCTTCATCTCAAACCCAATAGTGTAGCTAAAATGTGTTTAGCCCGGACATTACGTGAGACGTGGTGGAGAAATCAGCCAAACCAAAAATATAGCTTTTACTTTGTACCTTCAAGATAGAGAAAGTATTGTGATCGTTAAAAAAAATCGAATTCAAGATCTTGATGAATTTTGACCTTTCATGACCCCCCGAGCCCGAAAAAGTGGTTTTTGCATTTCTGTCTGACTGTATGTATGTCAGTCTGTACCTTGGAGTAGAGCATAAACTATATTACTGATTGGATAAAACTAGATAGTTTGTGTTCTCAGAGGATTGCCCCAAGGGATTTTTGGAATTGGATATTTAGCCCTAAAATCAAGGATCTGATTAAGGGCGAAAAGAGGAAAAATCAATTTTATAAAAAAATGTCTGTAATGATTTTTATTAAATATCATCTCAAAATATTGATAAATATTACAAACAAAATGGCTATTCTTAACTTTTCATCAAAATGGATTTAAGGTTCTCGGTATGATGGGTAATTTTTTTTTGGTACTATATCTCAGTAACTCTTTGAGATATGAAATTACTTATCATTGTAAATATGAAGGTCTTTTATATTAAAAATCTTTTATTTGAAACATACTCTGTGTATCTATTTAATCCTAAAATTAATAGTAGCTTAGGCCTGATAAAGGCCAAAAAGAGAGAAAAAATTGAATTTGATTAAAATTCTTATAAACTTGTTGATTAAGATTATAAATATAATGGCTATTTTCATTTTACCATGAAAATAAATTTTAGGGTATTTTACAGAAGCGGTAATTTTCGTATATCCGCAACTATTTGAGATACTAAATTACCTAACATCTCCGAAATGTAGTACTATTAGAAAAAAAATTATATGAAATATATTTTTATAAAACCAATAGTTTCCGAGATATTGGCAAATATATTAATACAATTTTTGAGTTTTAGTTGTAAAGAATTACTACTTTAGTTTTAACGTAATAATTATCTAATTCCATATAGTAAGTAAATAAATACATCTCTCAAAAAGTTGATGTTTTTTTCCTTAAACCTCTTAAGGGAAATGTTTGTACATCAATGATCTATCCCTATCTCTTTGGACTCAATAATAAATATTTAACTTTTTTATTAGTCTAAATTTATAAATGGGGAATTTAATAGCAGTGCGATAACCATAAGATGTGCTGTACAAACCCTAATGAAATATTGAATATAGCTCGGTTTTGCTAGTGTATATTATCTCGTTTCACATATATTACGAACTTTGAGTAAATATCCTCCATTTTTAAACAATGGAGTGAGAAAGTCCGTGCGGAGTTCTCTGCCATTTATTTATGTATAAATAGTTTCTATTATAATTATCAAAAGAAAAATAGTCAGCTGGTCTAAAACTCGACTTTGAGAGTATAGGTAAATTTTGGTTGGAATAAACATTTGTAAAACAAAAACATGTTTTTTGGTAAAAATTATAATATTTTTAATTAATAGTTAGGCCTAATATTTTCATCAATCGCTTTAAAGTTATAGATGCTGATAACACGACTTAACATGAATTGGAGAGAGAATATCTAGTTCCGTTTTATTTTTGTAAAAAAATAACTAACACATATTTGGTAGATTGGTGACTGTGTGTTACCTCCCATCCAAGATGTAAGCATATACTTTAGAATGAAGATACTGTGGAGTGGAGGATGTTACATAATTATGAGTACATATACAAAACTGTTCACAAGACATTCTTAAAAATAGCAAATCTAACAGATTACGGTAGGAAGTGCATGAAGTGTGAATGTGATAATATAGAACCGTGTGCAGGATAAAACTAGCTCAAGATAGGGATAGGGTGTAATGGGGTGGACTGGATATAACTATCTCAAGATAGGGATAGGGTGTAATGAGGTGGACTGGATAGAACTAGCTCAAGATATGGATAGGGTGTAATGAGATGGACTGGATAGAACTAGCTCAAGATAAGGATAGGGTGTAATGAGATGGACTGGATAGAACTAGCTCTAGATAAGGACAGGTAGCGTACTTCTTAAGTGCGGCAATGATATTTCGAGCTCCTAGTTCCATATAGTAAGAAGTGTGTGTCCCTTGTTTACCCAGATAGCCACACTCAGTCACGGCAGATGATCTGTCTTAACATGAAGTGTTTACTGAAACCTGGTAGTTAACTCTTTTAAATTGTTAAGAAACGAAGGTGTCAACATTGTTAAAGAGTGGTTGAGACTAGTTAGTGTAATTTCATTGTATTATGAATGACAAAGAAACTGTGAGACTCGAGAAATAATAACGAGAAGTCACACGCACGTCTGATTTCTTCTCTAACCTATAATCAACATTTTAAAGTGTTTAATATATTATTAAAAAGGGGGATACAATGTCACCATTAGGTATTTTTAATATCTAGTTGGTAGTTGGATACTTATTTTTTCTTCTTTATTGAACTAAGTGTTCCGAGTTCAATTCCAATATATGACCAAAACTATTATAACTGGTAACTATTGTCTTCATCTTTCACAGTGATAAATAATTGACCGAAAGCCTGTATAGAGCCTTTTGACGCTTACCACTTTGGACTACACGCACCTACTTGATGGTTTTTTTAAGTGGACAAAAATAATGTATTTAAGGAAAACATATTTCAAACAAAATTCCTTGGTTTTGAGCGCTGATAAAAAGATATATTCTATTTTTTTATTTAGTGGACATTTTCAAGGTCATCTCAAGGTCAACTATCGTTTTTATAATAATTATTATAATTATTATTATTATTATTATTATTATTATTATTATTATTATTATTATTATTATTATTATTATTATTATTATTATTATTATTATTATTATTAGCACCGCGTCGTACTACCCGTTCGGGTTGTACGCACTTAATCTAATGTGTAATGGTAGGGTGATTGTGAGATGAAATGGAGGACCTACAGTTTAACGTNAATGTGTAATGGTAGGGTGATTGTGAGATGAAATGAAGGACCTACAGTTTAACGGGGAATCCGAACCACGGTGGCGGCCTGGCATTCCAAACTATCGTTTTTAAATAGTAAACTGTATGTTTTATTGCAGAATCGTAGTTTACGAAAATAAAAAAAACCACCTTTGACTGAAATAATTTTTTACCCGAGGTATATTTTTTATATCATCTAATGAAGTAAAGGAATACGTATAATATTTTGGAACTGCTCTTATTTTATTTTCGTACCTACTATTTATTTTAATATTTAGCACCGCGTCTTACTACCCGTTCGTATTATACGCTTTAAGAACTAATTACGCTAATGGATTAGGAATTGGGAAGGTTGCATTAGATGAAGTGAACCCGCATTTGCGTGGAGGGAGAGTGAAAACCATTTAGGAAAAACCACCCCCAGTTCACCCGACCGAGATTTGAACCTCGATCTCCTCGTCCTCAGCAGTCTAGCTCAACACGACAGGCGCGTTAGCCAACTACGCCACTGAGGCGGGTTCGTACCGACTAGAATCAGCAGAGTGTAAACAAATATGAGCAAAATGCTCTCACAAACAAAAAATAAGCATTCATTTACCATTTCAATTAAACAATTTCAGCTCCCTAATTCTCCTTCAATGAGTGGGATATTACACTATCATATAGGCCTCTCCCTTATAAATAGATGGTACGATACAATAGCACAAAATCATCAGTATAATGTATTATAGTTTAGAACAAAATTTAAAAAAAATATTATTTCAGTAAGCTACTCTTAAATAATAATAATATAATATTAGCACCGTGTCTTACAACCCTTTCGGGTTATACGCTTTAAGTACTAATCACGTTAATGGATTAGGAATTAGTAAGGTTGAATTTTAGGAAGTGAACCCACATTTACGTGGAGGGAGAGTGGAAAACCTTTTAGGAAAAACCACCCCCAGTTCACCCGACCGAGATTCTAACCTCGATCTCCCCATCCTCAGCTGTCGAGCTCAACACGTCTAGCGCGTTATCCAACTACGCCACCGAGGTGGGTTACCCTTAAATAAAATTTCCTCTGGAAACCAAAAATAATCTTTTTAATCATAATAAACACGATGTATATTATATCAATGTTTAACAAAAATTTTGAAATATTTTTAAAAAATTTAAAAAATTTTAGAATCATTTATTTGTATACCAGACTATATTATTTTTTATTTATTTTATTATATTATTTAATTATTTTTAATTCTTGGAAAATTTAAAACAATAATTCCTATTTATCATGAAAAATAATTCTCGAACATTGATTTTGAGCTAAATACTCAAGACCATTTAAAAAAAAACTAAACTATTCTTTGAATTCCTTTAAATTATTCTATTTCAGAAAAAAAAAATTATTTATCACATAAAATAAGTACAATATAACAATCTTTAAGTATATCGTTGAAGCTTTTTATTTATTTAACTTTTTCAAAAATCAGTCAGCAGTAAACTCTTATAAAATCTTTTGTAAAGAAAAGAATTTTAAAAATAAAGTATATCTTGGAAAATTAATCAGATACATATTTCAAATTGAATTTTCAAGCCATTTCAAATTATTCATATCTAAATAAAAAACGTCATCAGTAAACTGACTGTTAACATAATTTTTCCCCCAAACAAAAGAGTAGGCCTTTAAAGTTTTATTTGTCATATCAAACGCTCCCCAGATAACACATTTAATACAAAATAGTTTGAACCAGTTATTTTTAAATTATTTTTTAAATATCATTAATCATTAAACTACCCTTAAATAAATGTAACCTATTAACCAAATATGTAGTGTTATTTGGGAAATAAGACAATAACAATATATCAATTTTAAACAAAAGTTTTGAAATATTTTGATGAATTTAGGATTAAAAAAAAAACACTCTATAGTAACTATCACTTAATTCAAGGGCTAGGGTCAAAATAAAATACTTCATGAGGTATTCAATATCCCTATAAATATAATAAAACACAATGCAATACAATACGATATCTAAATAACAAGTTTAACAAAATCCATCAGAACTTTTCAGATGTGTGGCCAGGAACAGATACATACAGACAGGAGGATAAAATAATTCTAAAATATAGTTTGTTGAATTTGGGGCATACAAAACATTGAGATTCATCATCGCCTTGAGGTCGAGGTTTTCACGATTACAATAATTCCTCCTTAGATAAGAGCGTAAAAAGTTATTTGTTTTATATTTTAGTTTATAGTAAAAGAGTTAACACAACTTTTGATTAAATATGTTATAATTCATTTCATCACATATTTTTAAATTTTGTTCAATATATATTATTTCACCTAAGAAAATGGGTGTAGATCATATCAAAATAATTAACGAATGACCCATGAAATCTTTAGAAACTCGGTCACAAATTTTGCTCTATTAACATACTTTGGCTAAATCCTAAGTACAGATCTTGTCTTCAAATTGGATAATTAACTTTTATTTACTCAGCATGTAATGGCTAAACTTTCTGATGGACCATTTTCTTTGATAAAGCCATGAAAAGTAACAAATGAAAGATTACGCAAAAGATTATTATTCTATAAAAGAGATTTGATTGATAATTTTTGTTCCATCGTATATATTGCATCAAAGAAATTGTACATAAAACATATGAAGAGTCCAGGCCCAGTGTACCATGTGGTCATCAAACTTTACCTCTATCTCCGTATGTCCTGTGCTCTCTCCTGATATCAGTTCCTGTGCAGTCAAGGTACTCTTGCAACCCGTCCACCCAGCCTTACCTCTATCTCCGTATGTCCTGTGCTCTCTCCTGATATCAGTTCCTGTGCAGTCAAGGTACTCTTGACACCTGTCCACCCAGCCTTACCTCTATCTACGATATGTCCTGTGCTTTCTCCTGATATCGGTTCCTGTGCAGTCAAGGTACTCTTGACACCTGTCCGCCCAGCCTTACCTCTATCTCTGTATGTCCTGTGCTCTCTCCTGATATCAGTTCCTGTGCAGTCAAGGTACTCTTGACACATGTCGCCCAGCCCATCTCTTCCTAGGCCCACCAACGAGCCTTCTAGTCTCAAGTTCTTCACACTTTTCGGCCAACATATGTCGTCAATTCATGCGACATTTCAGAAGTGAGTTTTGTTATGTCCTACCAAACTATACAACAATAAAGAGTTTACTTCTTTAATACTCTCCTAATTACCTTCAGTCCACTAAGTTGGAGGTCCCGGATTCTATTCTGGTTTTAACTGAAAAACATATTTTTAGAGGTTTGAGTCGGGATTCTGGGTGATGTGTCTTTTCTAGTATTAACTTAATTGGTGGGTCATGTGCTGACCGAGTTGAATCAAAATGTCTAGCTTAGTATCCCTGATAATATAAATATTGTCTAAATTTACTCAAAACGGTGGTAACATGGACTAAGGTGTTAGTCTCGCCTGGTCTGAATAGACAGTAACGGATAGGTTGAAACTCAAACTTCGTCTGAATGTACCGGGATGGGTTTTTCTAAACTATAGTATGCTCTCAATCCATTTAAATGTGGGTGCACTTCCTCATAACTATTTCTTCTTCAAACCTATCCTATTAGTGTTAATATGCTGATATTCAGGTAACATGATAAGATGTGTAGTTTGAAAAAAAAATCTAAAACTAACCTCGATTCACTACTTATTTTAATATCAATGGATGAGGAAGTTGATATCTAGGAAGTGCACCTGCCTTTGCGTTGGGATAATATAGAAAAATCAAAATGATAAATCACAAGTGGAATACCACATTAATCGCATCCATCCAACCATGAATCCAACCTAAACCTCCCCAACACAGACAATCCTATATATTGCCTTAGACCGTGCGACCACCAGGGCGGGTATCTAACTAACAATCAAAATAGCAATGGTTCTAAGATATCACCATTACAAAGTAGTTCCCAGACCGTGGGAAAGCGTAACTTAATATATTAATTACTCTCCCTTCCAGCCATCAGTTCTGTATTCACGGTCTCACCTTAACTTCCCAAGGCCGAGAAATTTAGGCCAAACTTTCTCCTTGATTCATCGGCTAACATCAAGCTAGTCCTCACCCGACCTACCGGGCAACCTCCCTCCCTCTTACACTCCACAGCACCTGAAGAATTCAGGTCACCTTGGGAAGACTCTCTTTTTCAAGTCGTACTTCCACCTTTCATGAGTCGAACCGACACTTCCGGAATGAGACACGGTCCATTACCACCCCCGCCCCTTCGCCCCAATGTTTCTGGTCTTTTAGCTATATTGATGCTTATAGGTCAATTCCATTGGCTGATCTATCTAGTGGGCTTAGACAGAGGACTTAGTCTCGTCTCATCCGAATTACAAGACCTTGTCTATTAGTAACACTAAATAGCCACCAACACTTCCTTCAATACAAATATATATCTTCTCAGTTCTACTTTTCTTTTGACTATTAGTGTTGATATGTGGGTAACACGGGTAATAAGATGCTGCAAACCAGAAATATCATCCAAATTATGGATAGTGGGTCCTGCAATAATTAGGCGTTGAGAGACTTGCTTGGAAGTATGGGTACCCGTTTCACCTTTCAATGAGTTGTTAAAATAAATTATTTATATATATTCGTATGTAACTAAAACTTTCTAAAAAAAACTCTATGATTATTAGTAATCTTAAAAATATTTTAAATAAATTGTTAAAAACATCTGTATTGATTAACTAAGAAAGTAAATAAAAGCTTACGTACGATTTTTACACCTCTGTCTAAATTACACGCCACAATGTTTTAAAACAGTTTGGCTCTAATGGCTTTCTTCCTTAGTTGAGCACGAGACTAGGATTTATTAAGACAGTATGTTCTTAACACATTGATCTTTAGGTGTATACGAGGACGGGGAGATCGAGGTTCGAATCTCGGTCGGGTGAACTGGGGGTGGTTTTTCCTAAATGGTTTTCCACTCTCCCTCCACGCAAATGCGGGTTCACTTCCTCTAATTCAACCTTCCCAATTCCCAATCCATTAGCGTAATTAGTACTTAAAGCGTATAACCCGAACGGGTAGTAAGACGCGGTGCTAAATATTATAATTATTATTTAGGTGTATAAAGGGGGCAGCTTTCGGTAACGTATGGAAGTCGACAGCTGGTAAAATGATAGGCCTCTTCGTATCTTCTCTGATAATCGTCTATATTAATGTAAGGCAAGTTTATTTTGTTACAGTATCAGGAGCTATTTTCAAGTTCACATGTTTCATACTGGTGGTAACTTGTTAGGTTAGGTTGATTTTGTCTAGCCATCCGGGAAAGAAGAGGTCAGGCTTCAAATCCCAGTGAGGTGTACTGAGAGTATCTTTTCCTATGTTGTTTACCATTCTACCTCCACAAGAATAAACTGTCCTTAAATACAAACTTCTTAGTTCCAACAACGTTAGCATACTTATTAATGTATATTACAGTCAGAATGGACAGTGAGATGTGTTTGGTAAAGTAATATAGGGGAAGTATTAATTACTTACTTATTAAAATCCCTATTGATCATACAGTTTAGGCTTTGCCGTGAAATAGCATTAATATTAGAAATATTACAGAAACCTATCAAGAAGTTGAATAGGTTTCATCAAACTTCAATAGAGGTGTCTTTTTTGTTTCAGTTTTTATGGCCCGCGTCCTACTACCCGTAAGGGCTAATTGCATATTTACAGCCATAGGGTAGCGGTGAGTAAGGTGAACATTAGAGGAACTGTATCTGAAGTTTCTTAGAGCTAGAGTGGGAAACTATTTTCGAAAGTCCACTCTCGGTACACCCGACTAAGATTTAGAACCCCGACCTCCTATTACTGTCAGTAATCTCACTTGAAAATTTACTGCTCATATCATCCGACCACCGATGTGGGTCAGACCGTGTACAGCTCATAAAAGCTGTTGGGTGTATATAAAAATGGTGTCTTGGAATAGTGTCTGAGCTGTGAACTTATGTCTAACTATATATCTTCTTTAACGGCTAAATTATTTAATTTCTTGTTTACAATAATATGACAGTCGTAAATTTACCTCACATAGCCTGCCGACTAGCCGGCGTCAACTTGAGTCAAAGGTACACTGTTTATCTATCTCTCAAAACTTACGCTTAAAATATATTAAAACTAGTTTTGTCCAGAAGATTTCATACTTGAGTTTACATTTTTAAGTAAAATAATCCAACCATGTATGCTTTTGAATGTTCTCACTATATTCCTAATGCCCCCTCATTATGTTACTGTTAGTGTCATTTAGCCCGTGTCAATCTTATCAGATTAACTAAACCTGTACACATAAACACTGATTTTTATAGGAAAAACAACTTTTGATCACCAAAATTGTTTAGTCTTTAAATTTGTCATTCTAGAAATGTACAATTTGATTTATTAGTTAAAAATTAATTTATAAATTTCTCAAAATCTTCCAAAAGATATGGGGAACATGGGCCGACGTATAATTTAACTCTATATTATAAATTTAACGGAATAATATATATTTTATTATCTTTATTTCCATGAATTTCCATTTATCAAATGACGGGATTCATTTCAAAATTTGACTGTACTTAGCTGTTCAAACAATCTTTTGTTCAAGGCTGGGCACAAGCTAATTTATTCTGGTTTCCTGGTGAGGCAGGTCAGTGAGCGATTCCTGTGGAGGGGTGTTAGGGGTGACTCTTATATGGTCTACCATTATCCCTCCACGCAAATGCAGGTACCTTTACTCTCAATTATACCAAACTCATCTCTACCACGTCTCCTCATCATCAGCAGTTAGTCAATTGGGAGAGACCCGCTTTAGTGGATGCATGGTTTGAGGTGTAGCTCTCGCAGTGGATGGGAAGATCAAGGTTCAAATCTCGGTCGGATGTGTTAAGAGCAATATTTCTAAAATATACATTCCACTTTCACTCCACGCAAATGTTGTATACACTTGCTCTAAATATAGCCTTCCTAATCCCTACAACCATTATCTTAATTAGTACATGAACGAATAACCGGACAAGGCTCTAAATTAAAAAAATATAGAGTGCGATAACTTAGACCATTCTATCACCGATGGTGATTGTGTTAGAATTTAGATATATATTAAGCTGTGTGGATAAATATTAAAGATTTAAAAATTGCAAGTTAAATAAAGAGCTCACATGGGCGTGGAGAGCATCTCTTTCAAGTTACGGTTGGCTTAAAGCTAATTCCGTGGTCTGAAATCATAAGTTCAGAGTTTATAAGTTCATAATAATTATATTATATTACATTACATTATAAAGTTCAATGGGCCTAATAGTTTCTAGTGCCTTAACAAAAAATAATAAATATTAAGGGTGACACCTACTTGTAGTAAAACATCCTCTCACTGCGGAATTTGTTATTGGAATAACTAATGTTGAGCTTCATAAATACCAAAATCAGCCACGTTAACAAACAAACAAAAAAATTTGAATGAAGGAGGCTAAATTCATATTAATAGAAATATTTGATGTCAGATCAGCAACATTTCATGTTTAAAATGAGATCATCCAACATATTTTGTCAAATTATAAAACTTAAACGTAAGGTTGTTAAATAGGGACATGGGAATCACCTTATTAAATTTTAATTTTGGCGGTAACCATATTTTAAAACAATAACCCACCTGTTAAATAACACAAGGTTTGTGTAAATCTGTAACACGTCTCGGTGCTAAGGCAGGCAGTTAGTTCCCTTTAAATGCTAATTTAAGTCAGAAAGGAGACGATAGGATCTTCACCGAGATGTTACTTGGGAGCACAGTGGGACCCGCAACCTCCGGGTCATGGGTCGGAATAACGGGAACTTTCCGGACACTGAGCTGTTAGATATATCTGCTAGAATCAAAAGAAATTCAGATCCAGTCACCCGCGGACGAACCATCCCACGAAAGGAAAGTGCGATTTCCAGATTTTGTTGTTGTTTTCAAGTCGTAATATGAAGACTCTCGTTCCGGTTCTTTGAACCGACGGTAACGGACAACAGATGAAACGTCAAGTGAGAGAACTGGTCCCAAGTGTAACACTTCCAGTTGTTTGAAACATACTCAGCAACTAATACTCGTTTAGGAAACTACGTGGTTACATGAATCACTATTAACACTCGTCTCTAATGGACACATCCACCTTTACACACAACAACACAAATCAAATAAGAGTGCTTTTGGGTTTTCTTATTTTATATTCTCTACGCGAGTAAAATAATTACAGTCCAAGAGGAATGAACAGTTTTTTTTTTTTGTATTTGGTGTCCTACTACCCATCCGTGATATCTGTATATCAAACCAAATGAGCTCTGATGATCAAGGCAGAACTTAGAGGATATGTACTCGCATTTGAACGAAGGGAGTGGAAACCACTAAGGAAATATGACCCTGAGTACATCCGGTAACCAGCCTTGGGGTGCAGTGGTCAATGCACTTGGCTGCGAATGATGTAGCTCAGACACGCAGTATATTCCATACATCTGGTTGGTATTCGAACTCGTACCTCCTCCTTAGTGATATAACAGAAAAACCATGGTTGACTCCTTAGTCTGCATGCCCACTGATGTGAGAGAACCGAACTTTGATAGATATCTGTTTAGTAGCCGGATCTTACTGACATGGCGGGTTCAGTGAAAGCGAACACGACCGGGTGTCTCAGTTCTTATCCTTGAAAGGACAAGACTCGAATCCCAGCCGGATGCACTGGTGGTCCTTTTACATATAACATGAGTGTCGACACATTTTATTGATACTTCTACATACTTTTAAAGGCCTAGGTTTTCGGAAAGCTCGAATAAGTGTTACAATATGCAATAAAAACAATAATATATAAAGATGGCCGAGTATCTGGTATTCAGCTTATCACAACAAACTGGGAAAAAATAACTCCGATCCCCATTTGAAATCTTTCAAATAATATGTCGCTAGTATATGTACATATATATCTTTATATGTATATATCTATTCATAATATATAGTGTGGGAACAAAACAATTAGATGGTTAGTAACTTGAAAACCAACACTTTAATTGGACTAAATATTCACTGCCTGAATAAAAGCGAACCGCCCTAGTACTCTGTTTCACTTTTTGAAGGTAATGTCACTTAGGTGAGTTCCCCGGACGTCAGACAAACCTCAACACGTTGTCCATCACTTTCCTTAGCAGAGATAGTGCAGTTGTTTCCATCCCAACCTGTACTTTTACTAAGCATAACATGTTTGGTTAATGCTACATATTATTATAGGACTGTACAATAAAGAACAATATTTAATCTAAAAAAGAGATAAGCAAGTGGGATGTTAGGTTCATTTTACACGTCTTCTTTACATTTTTTATATTTCATGACTATTAATGTAGGATGGAAGGGGAGGAAAGAAATGGTCAGTGTTTTTATAGTTTTATTAGCAAACTACTTTTTGTGTAAACTTAAATACAATATTGGTGTAGTAGAATCATTAAGTTTAATGTTATTCAAATTAATCTCAACAGTTGTTGAATATTTGTAATGCACATATTAACATTTGAAGATAAACTTTTAAATTGATGCCAAAGGTTCTCATAAAATAACAGTACACTCTTGGTCGATATTCAACCACTGTTGAGAATACAATACGAAAAAAATTAAACGTAATGCTACTATTGGAACAAAATGTTATTTATTTTTTAAATTTTTTTGCTATAAAAACTGCAAAGATAATGCCACCAGCACGCAATTCCTGCCTACTAACCTTAATATTTTTTAATTTTAATCTAAATTTAATAAAACTATTAATTTATAGTGATGTAAAGCAATATCTAATTAATTCTAAATTTAAATAAATTAAAAGTGTATATATTTTATGTTAAGTTATAAAATATTAATGATTAGCCACTAGCTTAGCATTTAGGGCTTGAAATGAAGGTCCGATTCTAAAAGGGTACATTTCTACAGTCATATTTTACTTTCTACCTAGTTCTCAAGTGAGTGATGATCATTTTATCCTGGCATCTTTTTGCTTCCATTTGTCTAGTTAAACATATTTATAAGCCCTCCCTAATCTATTTAAATAAAAGTATCCATCAATCGATGAGCTGCATTTTCATATGTAATAAGATTAAAAATCAATTAGGAAATGCATTTAAGCACTTACGTGTCACATTTTTGCAACATTATACTTTTTATTAAGGAACTTAGAAATAAAGCATACATTTCCTAGATATAGCAAAGTATTACTCAGATTATACATTTTACTACTAAACACAATTCCTCGTGTTATTAAAATAAAACTTTTTTTTGTTGCTTTCCTTAGTATAATTATTTCATGCTACAACTTCTCTCAACGAGGTGACACTTTTTCTTATCCTACAATAAGTATCAGCTATGCAAACACCTTTAGAAAACAGGTTCGTTGAGACTCTAGCGGTTCTTTGATATGTATGTGTTGTGTTACGAATAGTCAGTGTCACATGTATTGACTATTTATTTTTTCTCGTAGTACAGATAGTTGAGGAGCCTAGCTTACAGCCTGTAATAACCAACCATCTTAGCACATTTCTACCCGACCTCCTCCACATGTTATATTTGGCTAGACAGGTGAAATATTTTCAAACCAATACTGTCCCTGATATGTACAGTATATCTACCAACATATGTTAACGATACCATGTTGTTTTCTTTCAGACCCGTTGAGTATGAAGGGATTATGTGTGAGTCTTCTCTGATAAGAGACTCGCCATCAGAGGAAGAGCCGCCACATAGATCCCAACGACCATGAAACGACCACCAACGCCGTGGGGCCATGTCCTGACCACAGTAGCGATTATATCCATCGTAATCGCACCACAAGTATTTAGTTCTCAAGAGCAAGACTTGTTCAACGCAACAAGTTCATCATTAACGAGCTCACACTCATCAAATCAAACGGTTCCGATTTTACAAACTACCAAAGATAAGCAGAGATCCCTTAAAGACAACGGGCCATATGGTGTGTTCCCCAGATTAGTCGGTGCTTCTAGCCGGGCTGGGATCCCCAAAAGTGAAACAACAAAGTTTTCAAAAGGTGATGAGATTTTGGTTAGTAACTCAAGTTCTAAACAAAATAATTCCATCATTGACGTGATTTCAACAGTATATAGATTGTGCTATACAAATGGAACGTTGAAGTGTGTTAAAGATAATATGCTAGAATCTATCAATAGTGTTTTAAGTAGAGATTCGTATGAAGTGTTAAATGGTGTTACGATTCAGAAGGTGAAAAGAAGGACATCGAAAATGTTAAGAAGTGAGGAACACGTACAAGACATTGGAGATTTCATGAGCAATATCATGGCCTTATCAAAGAGTCACGTCTTGTCCATTGACCTAAAAAAAATGTTGGGATCATTTGAAATGCAAAAGAGATCTTTTAGTACTGGAAGAAAATGGTTCGGTTTTGCCCAACCTGGTAAGTGTACTCTGTTTCTACTATCACTGTTTTAGTTTATTCTTTCTCATCTCCATTGGTGATTGTTAAGGGCCGCTATCTACATGTATAAAGGTAGAGGTTTGTCTCACATGTGGTCTATATTAACTCAGGAGATATATGTTGACATTTTATACATGATTAAGACCTGATGAAACATCAGAGATTAAGATAGAAAATATTTTATAATATTAATATAATATTTTAAAATATTTATATAAGCCTAAAATATTTGATACTAAAATATTTTTTGTATTTCACTAAAAACTTCTAGCAATTTTAAAATCTTTAAGGGCGGTAGGTCCAGTTCAAACAATAAAACTTAGTTTTTTAACATATACAAATGTATACGGCTGAGGCCTGGATCTAACCAGGTGCACTATTTTTGTGTTTATATTAATATTTAATTTAGAACTTTAATTCAGAAAAAATCCAGTGTTTTGAATAGAAATAGTCAGGTTTAAATTTATCAACAGATTAATTGATATAATTTATGGATAATGCTCATAGGCCTCAAGGAAAAAAAGAAATAATACGCTTGATAAAGTTTCAGACTTAAATTAATAGAGAATAAGTTAAGTATTAAGTTAGTTTGATTCCTTCAGATTTAATGTAGTAATATTTTATTTTATGTCTGGTATATTATAGTGATGTATTAATGTTTGTGAAATTAAACTTTAAACCAGTGAATAATCTGATAGTATAAATGTACATTCCAACAACCGACCACAATCATGTCAAGTTAGAAAAATGTACGTAATTATTCAACATGATGGAGGAAGGAAAATGAACGCAATAATTATGGAACACCGTGGTTGGGAAAGGATGGGAGCAGAAGATCATAGAGCCAAATGGACATGGGAAGAGAAACAAATAAGGGCAGAAGCTCATCAAATTATGCCAGTGGAATGATCTAGTGTTGACAAAAACCTGGTTCTAGAAACGGAAGACAAAACTGTACGCAAGGAAAAGCCCAGAGGCATCAGCAGTTACAAACTAGAATGCATCCTTGTCAAACAGGGATTTAGGAATGGAGTAAAGGATGCGAAGACATTGACAGATGCCAGAATCGATTTGGACACTAATCTGCTGGTGGCATACATTGAAATAAGTGTCAAAAAGATCAGGAATATTAGCAAGAGTAAAATGATGCAGGAATTAGAAAGATTAAAAAGTGAGATTTATATTGTGAGGAATTAAATTGAACAAAAGTTAAGAGAGGTGAGAGAAGTGAGGTGAGAAGAAGGGAAGTAGAATAGTTTTGAGAATTTATTTTAAAGGTGCTAAATTACAATGTTGGAAAATTAAGTAGAACTGCACAAAAGCCCTGGGTAACGACATTAATGCTTCAGAAAATGAGTGAAAGAAATAACCGGGAAAAGGTCAACAAACAAGAAAATTCAAAGCTAAACAACGAGTTAAGGAGAGAAACAGACAAATTGAAGAAATACTGTAGGGAGAATACATGCGTTGAGATGATCTAAAAGCAAAGATAATGCAAGTATGACCTCATTTATCAGAAAGTATTGAATCTTGGAGGAGGAAAATCAATAGCTTGCCAACAATAGGCCATATGGTGACGAATCATAAAAATAGTTATTACAATTTTGGAAAGATATATGAAAACATTTTATGACAAGGAAAATTAAACATGAGCTTCAGACATTGATACAGAAACGATGTAGAGGAAGATAAAAAAGGACACAGCAATTTAAAGAAGGAAATGGTGAGAGCAATAAGGAACATGCGAATAAGGAAATCTGCTGAAGATGAAAATATACTAGCTGAAAATCTGAAGGAGCTGGGAAACAAAGGATTAATGGCGCTGACAAAAGTTATAAATAGGGTCTAGGAAACAAGTGACTGGCCCAAGGACTTTCTAGACATAAACATGGTGCCTTTAGATAGGAAGAAACAAGTCAAAAAATGCAGTAACCATAAGACCATCTGCAACAAATCTCATGTGGGGAATATTGTGGCATGAATAACATAAAATAGAAAGTCTTATGGGAGGAGACCAATTTGAATTCATAAAAGGAAAAGGAAAAATGTAAGCCATTTAGATGCTGAGAATAGATATTCTGAGAAACCAATATTTTAAAAATGACTAACCTTGATCCTGGCTAGAAACAGTTGATGATGAATATGTGTATAGGCTTGGTTAAGTTAAGTTAAAGCATATTGGGTGAACAGAGTCCTGGAAACTTATGTTTAACTACGCGAGTACCAAGTTTGGTCAACATTTGTCAAAATAAATTATTATCAAAAAGTTTAGCCTTTGCTGTAAAGTATTAAGAAATCTCTCTTACAGTTTTATTTAATACTAGCTGAAGTAACAGCCACTGACCTGGACAACCATGCAATGTATTGCTTGGCTACCCCTGACAACACTTTTCTTTGCTTCAAATATACCTTTTATTTCTTCCGAATCAGTTTATAATTAATTTAAAAAAATATATAATCTAAGTTTTAAAAGTTCGGTCTCGTTAGTGTACATGATCTAACCATTTTTAAATTTCAGATATTTGAATGTAATAGATATCGCGCAAAGCTCGTTACAGACAGATACAGACACTATTAATTTTATTATATTAATATAGATAAACTTAAGTCTTTAAATTAAAATGTACCTTATAATCAATCGATGTTTCATACAATACACAACATACAACATACAACAAAAGATATAGCTATTTTTCAGCATTTTACTACCAAACACGGGTCACTGTAGTACGGATCGCACAGGTAAATTATTTTTTGTATTAAGTGATAACTGATTATTTTTTTAAACATTCAAATATAAAAATATTCAAGATATATGTTTAAACTCATGCATACTTTTTATATATTATATTCCAAAAAGATAATATTCTAAAGAAAATGTTGTAAGTGAAGTATGTTGGATAAGGACCACAAGGGAGGCCAAGAAACCGATGGGAGGAGTAGATAAAAGTAAGTGTGCAAGCGAGAGGAGAAGAATGGAAGAAATTAAAGGAGGAAGAATGGTGGACGACTAGAGGAAGATGGAGTTATTTTATTAAACTTATCCAGCCAAAGGTTGGAAACAGTTGATGATGATGATATTCAAATAATTATTTTTAGCACCAGGTCTTACCACCCGTTCAGATTATACAACTGTGTACTAGTGACACTAATGGGTAAGGGTTAAGAAGTCTTAATTGATGTTTAATATACCCACATTAGCATGGAGGGGGAGTGGAAAACCATTTAGGGAAAACACCCCCAGTTCACCCGACCGAGATACGAACCTCGATCTCCCCATCCTCAGCAGTCAAGCTCAACACGTCTAGCGCGTTAGCCAACTACGCCACCGAGATGGGTTGGAATTAGTTGAACTAAAAGATTTGAATATAATATTGCTCCGAGTCTGTATCTAAAAATATTGCAATCTAAAAAAAAAGTTAATCATTCCATAGATTTTCGATGGTAAAACTAGTTTTGCAGATTAAATTAAATGATTCTCCCACCTTGAGACTGCCAATCCTTTATAACGTAAGATTAGTCAAAACACTTGGTTTTTAAACTATTTACTGTGCAACAGAAAACAAATTAAGATTAGTGAATTTTATATAAATGTGATTTAGTCTATTTTGTTTAGAAATAATAGCTTAGAAAAATATAAATTTAGAAGAATAATATTTTATTAAAATGACTCCAATTAATTTTAATATAAATGCTTATTGATCTGCATGATTGTATAAAATTATTTATGTAGCTATTTAGTTGCTAACCACTGTAACTCAACTTTTTTTTAAAGTGTAAACAAATGAAACTCTGTCAGAATTTTACACAGAATTACATAATAACAGAATAAATTTAAACGGAAAATATAGAAAAAGTATAATAAACGTAAAGGTTTTCAGTTGATAAGCGTTTACTACTCCTTAAAATCCACGTATATACACCGACGAGATAAAGATGAGGCAGGTTTGAATTAGATGAGGTCCATCCACACTCACTCAACCAAATGCTTGATACACAAAACTCCTGAAATGATACACCCCTTTACAAACACTGGACACACCCTACATTTCCCCTTAGGAAACAAATCCCTTTCGTTGGAATTCGATCTCATAGCGTTGGGAGAAAAACATTCTAACGAGTTCAAACGCTACTATCCCCGTGATAAATAGAATGTATAATAATAGTTTTTAAAATCGAAAGTATGTTTCAAAGTATGCATCGCAATACCAATTTTATTATGGCTGCTTTTATCAAAACTTCTGGCTAGAATATATCAAGATGTTGGGTGTGTGTGAAGCTAAGCTATCATTTATTCCGGTAGGAACACGTGTCCTTACCACGATGAATAAATAAGTCATTCATTGAATAAACCAACACACGCACGCCTCTGAGAACGCACGTAACTGCACCAGTGGCACGCGGACAAAGACACCAATACACACTGGTCAGGTTTAGTGACTCTCGGCTCGGGGAGCGGACAAAGACACCAATACACTCTGGTCAGGTTTAGTGACTCTCGGCTCGAGAAATGAAAAAGACACCAATACACTCTGGTCAGGTTTAGTGACTCTCGGCTGGGGGAACTGACAAAGACACCAATACACTCTGGTCTGGTTTAAGTGACTCTCGGCTCGGGAACTGACAAAGACACCAATACACTCTGGTCTGGTTTAGTGACTCTCGGCTCGGGAACTGACAAAGACACCAAACAATACACTCTGGTCTGGTTTAGTGACTCTCGGCTTGGGGAACTGACAAAGACTCCAATACACTCTGGTCTGGTTTAGTGACTCTAGGCTCGGGGAACTGACAAAGACACCAATACACTCTGGTCTGGTTTAGTGACTCTCGGCTCGGGGAACTGACAAAGACTCCAATACACTCTGGTCTGGTTTAGTGACTCTCGGCTCGGGGAACTGACAAAGACACCAATACACTCTGGTCTGGTTTAGTGACTCTCGGCTGGGGGAACTGACAAAGACACTACACTCTGGTCTGGTTTAGTGACTCTCGGCTCGGGGAACTGACAAATACACCAATACACTCTGGTCTGGTTTAGTCACTCTTGGCTCGGGAACTGACAAAGACACCAAACAATACACTCTGGTCTGGTTTAGTGAACGGCTCGGGAACTGACAAAGACACCAATACACTCTGGTCTGGTTTAGTGACTCTCGGCTAGGGGAACTGACAAAGACTCCAATACACTCTGGTCTGGTTTAGTGACTCTCGGCTCGGGGAACTAATAAATACACCAATACACTCTGGTCTGGTTTAGTGACTCTAGGCTCGAGGAACTGACAAAGACACCAATACACTCTGGTCTGGTTTAGTGACTCTCTGCTAGGAAGGGGACAAAGACACCAAACAATACACTCTGGTCTGGTTTAGTGACTCTAGGCTTAGGGAACTGACAAAGACTCCAATACCCTCTGGTCTGGTTTAGTGACTCTCTGCTCGGGAGCTGACAAAGACACCAAACAATACACTCTGGTCTGGTTTAGTGACTCTCGGCTCGGGGAACTGACAAAGACTCCAATACACTCTGGTCTGGTTTATTGACTCTCGGCTGGGGGAACTGACAAATACACCAATACACTCTGGTCTGGTTTAGTGACTCTAGGCTCGGGAACTGACAAAGACACCAATACACTCTGGTCTGGTTTATTGACTCTCGGCTCGGAGAACTGACAAATACACCAATACACTCTGGTCTGGTTTATTGACTCTCGGCTCGGGGAACTGAGAAAGACACTACACTCTGGTCTGGTTTAGTGACTCTCGGCTCGGAGAACTGACAAATACACCAATACACTCTGGTCTGGTTTAGTGACTCTCGGCTCGGGGAACTGACAAAGCTTTTCAAATAGTCTGCTATTTCACACTCTCCTCTATTGCAAGTATGGGTGCACAGTATTCACTCGGATTGGTATTAATATTATACTCTACGCACGCACACACAGACACATACACACATACACAAGAACACAAGGATATATATATGACCAAAATTTATAGCGTAACATGTTAAACTTTGTTTTAATATATCGATATAATAAAAAGGACCATTTAAATCAATGTTATTGTCACATACTTCGTGTTTTCGTCAATGAAACATGAAACATTTGCAACATATATAAAAATATTTTTATATATATATTTTTTAAACATTCTACCAGCATTATTTTATTACAAACGTTTGTTGCTCTACTATACAACAATCCATTTCAGTGTCCGCATGATTCAAGGCGTTATACTCGCAATAAACTAGACTTACGATGATGGGGAGATTATGGTTCGATTCCGGTAGAGGACACTGAGGATGGTTTAAAAAACTCCTTTTTCGTGCAGATGCGGATACACGTCTCTGATTTAAGCCTTACTCATACATAACTCATCAGCGTAATTAGTACATAAGCGTATAACCCTATTGGATAGTAAGATGGGTCCTAAAACAATGTTTATTACGCAACACATACAATTAAGTATTACCTATTCTGGAAATCACTTGGGTTTATATAAAAGTAAAATAAATGAATATTTTTTTCCCAGCGATATTAACCGTTCACATTATATACATACAAGTCCCTACGTTAAATTTAAAATAGTATTTATGAACAATAATTATCAAACTTTTTTTACCACAAAACGGATTGTTTGTGGAAGTGTCTTTAGATTTTCTGTTCCATTTTAATTTTAAATCTTAGCCTATGTTTGCTTATCGATTTGATTACAGTTTATTTAAGAGATACCAGAGCTACCCTTATCTTTACATATACTTGATCATGTTGCACTCAAAAATGAACTTGATATTGCTATCTAGTCAAAACAGAAATAATACGCGTATGATAAAACTACCAGTACTATAGATTTTGGATTATCTTGTTAAAGATGACCTCATAAAGGGCCGGATGAAGCATACACAATGCTTTAAAGCATAGCACACACTTCAGTGGCCTCAGTGTCTAAGGCGTCATCCTCACAATAGACTAGACTGACAATAACAGGGATATCAAATTTCGATTCCCAGTCGGGTGTACTGAGGGTGGTATTCCAAAATTGTTTATCACTCTCCAAGCAAATTCGGGTACACTTTCTCCAAATTTAACCTTACTCATTCATAGCCCATTTGAGTAACTAGCACATATGCGTAAAACCCGAACGAGTAGTAAGACAAGGTGCTAAGAAATTATAGCATCAATGTCATACCTATAGAAAATAAAAATACCTTAATTATTTAGATCTTAGAAAAATAATAAAACTATATACTTTCACGTCTGTAAAATATAAGAAAAATGATATTTTGATAAAAGGCAATTTTTTCAACGTCCATGGTGGATTGGACCGTCAGCACTTTTGATGAGTCGATAATATACGAGCATATTGTTGCCTACCCATCCTCAGCCTATTCTCTATTCCTCCTTTATTGTCATTTCCTTTAAGAACAATGCATGTGAGCTAATTGATTAAAGCTAAAAATGGTTTCACCGAAAATATTAAGCATTTAAATATTAGGTAAAAAAAAAATCAATTTAATTTAATTAAGACTAGGCTGACCGGACAACTTATCAGTAGAGTATTGTTTGAACTTACGAGATAATGGCATTCAGTTTTATTAATACTTTAAAAATTAAAATTATCTAGTAATTACATTATTGAGTAGTCAAATCTTTTTATTAATTATAATATAATGCGACATCATAATTCAATTAAATATAGCTTATTAATCTACTTGTTCTCAAACAATTAGAGTTTTCACAGCCTGGCAATGAATGTTTTGTAGAATTAAGAAATAAAAAGTCTTCAAAATAAGATATAAATTGGTTTTGGAATGTCATAATTCAATTACATTAGAATAATTATAGTTTTTAATTTAAAATTTAACTTTTACATTAAATATTGATGATAATAAAAGATGTGATGAAGATTCAACTTGTATCTTTATTTAACGTGTTTGCTAATTAAACTTAAATGATTTCATTTCATTTTAGTTTTAATTGGTAAAATGCCAATGCAAATTTGAGTTCACCATTAGTGCACCCGAAACATTAAAAGAAATGTTCTCGTTCATTTAAGATATTGTAATATGTTGGTAGTTTAAAGCTAGCTGACAATTTAAAACCAGCTCATATATATTTATTTATGTTTAGAACAAGAAAGAACTAACTAAATATACTTAATTGTAAAAGTTAAACATAAAATGTATTATGAGTAAAGTTGAGCAATATATTTTATAAAGCTAAATGCAATATTGCTCATTAAAACCAACAGGTGTGTGCGGGAAATTTACTTTTCTTTTTTATAATATATAAAAGATATATATATATATATATATATATTGGACATTTTATCAAAGGTAGGCTTACTAAAAATAGAGAAAGAATATATTTTATTATGAAATCTGATAATATAGTTGAGATTATTTTAAAAATTGTGGGGCTATATTATTGTTTTTTATAAAATTTAATAATATAATACTTAATATTAAGAAAGGGATAGTGTTGAATGTTTTAAATAAAATCAAGCTAAAAAAATCTTAAAACATTTCTAATAGTCCAAGAAATATATATAGCCTAATATCATATATATGACGAAGTTTACTTTTGAAACTGATGTGGAAACATAGAAGTTTATAAAATATTAACAGCCAATAATTACGGTGTTTGTAAGATAGATCCAACCATCCAACGCTTTCATGGCCCCATCAGAAAATCTACTGTACTTGAATGTGTGACAAATGATTATAGGCACAAGATATTACAAGATATATCTGTGGTCAGAGTATTGTTACATCAAGTCAGAGGTCCTCGTTTTGACTCTCGGGTCAAACATAAGATTATTATACTATATAAATTATTTGGATCAGCCTTAAACAACCAGAAACGTAAATTACATTAATATAGCCCTGATATTAGTCTATATATATATATATATAATTATTTGTTATAAAATTTATATATATATATATATATAAGTTTTATTTGTTATAAAATTGAACTCTTGTGTCAAATGAGAAATTTAAATTGAGACAAATTCTTTCTTGAATCGCTAATTGTTTGGGAGGTAATAACTTGTAACAACACTTTTTTCTAATAATCCTGTATAAATGTGTCTTTTGTCTACAAATAGTTGGATGGAAATATAGATATGTATGTATTATATATAAAAATAATTTTTTTTGATACGATATCTAACACTAAAATTAGGTTAGTTTACAGGATGGTGGGAAGAGAAAATCTCAACATCCAGTCTAACGATTTTGACTAAATTTGTATCTAGACACTATTTAACTTTAAAAATATAATTTCAAATCACACTTTCCCATGAAAATGGCATTAATGGTACCTGACATAAACACAAATTTTCAATTTTGACCGTATCTACGCCACTATTTGAGGAATGTAATATCTTATCATTGCAAAAATGAAGCACTAATAAAATTAAAATATTTTATTTGAAATATATTTTTATAAAATCAATAGTTTCTAGTCCAAACCATAATTTTTGTTACCAAGGTCATTGAAATGTGAAATTAATTGTTATTTTCTTTGGTGGACAGAAAGAGCTGTTCTTAATTTCTCATTGTTTGTGTAACAGTGTGTGATATTTCATTTATACTTTTTGGCAAAGTGTATTTGATACAAATTATTATACATCGTTTCTAAAACTATAATAATATTTAGTTAAAGTCTCTATTTAAGGAATAAAGAGAGAGAATATTTCTTAGATGTTTATGATTTATTCAAGCTAGGAATACATGCTGTATGGATTAATGGTTGGGCCGGAATAAATGCAAGTTAAGGTTAATATATTTCCAATTTGAATAGTTATAGTTTTAAAAAAAATTGAAAAAATTCTTCGGTATAATCATTTAATTTAATTAGTCTCATGTTTTTCGTAAATTTTTAAAGGGATTAGTTGAATTTCAATAGAAACTTTTTAACTTAATAAAAAAAGTTTTGTTTATATGTACCAACGCCCATGATATTAATTTAAGAATTATGTTGTACAAGTAAATGTATAAAATTAAATTAGAATTGACATAAGATAGGATAATTACACCTCACAAATTATGGTGGGCAGGACTTGCAGTGCTAATGTAATAATATATATCCGTGTTCAGGGTACTAACTGGCAAACCCTACGGTAAGAGACCATTCGATAGACCTAGATGCGAATGGGAGGACCACATTATAATTAACCTGTCAAAGATAGCGTGCAGTGAGGGGGACTGGATAGGGAACAGCTCAAGATTGAGATAGGTGTTAATGAGGTTGACTGGATAGTAATAGCTCAAGAATAAGATAGGTGTTAATGAGGATGACTGGACAGTAACAGCTCAAGATTGAGATAGGTGTTAATGAGGTTGACTGGATAGTAACAGCTCAAGAATAAGATAGGTGTTAATGAGGAGTACTGGACAGTAACAGCTCAAGATTGAGATAGGTGTTAATGAGGTGGACTGGATGGTAACAGCTCACAATGTGGGGCCATGCGGTCTTTTTTAAGTTTGGAAATTATCTAAATATTTCCTAGTGCCATGGTGTAAGTAAGTAAATATTAAACGTATCTATTACAGTAATATTATATTCATTCTGCTCATAGAAGAGTTTTGTTATAAAAAATTTCAACTACATGGCCTTATCTTGTGCTGCCTTTCACACCACAATTATGCATCAATTTTTCTTTAGCCATATATAACAATTTGGTTTTGAATATACTACATTTATTCAATCATAGAATATAGCTCTGACGGTTAGAAAGACGCGGTGCTAAATAATATTATATAATGTTTACAATGATTTAAATTAATATATGTTTTAATATATTAATATTCCATGATAATTTTATGCTAAGAAATTTGATAAAGATAAAATTGTGTTTATTTAATGTTTGTTTTAACCGAGTGACACAATTCTTCTATCTATTATTTATCAAACGCTTGACATTCACTTCTATTTGCAGGCAGAACACATGCAACACGACTATAAATTACTAATTTAAAACTTTTTCCTCTAATGTACAGAGTGTCTAGAGCTAGCTACTCATAATATGAAACATTTATATTATTTTTGGTGAATTCTACCTTACAATTATCCTATATATTTTGGAAAGCCATGCAGATATTTTATTGCGAATATTTTGTGTTTTTATTCAGTTCAGATAGAAGTTTGAATTATATTTGACAATATCATAACTTAAGTGGAGTTTTTGATAAACTATATAAATAAACCATTTATATTATAATTAATATAATTTATATATCTAAATCATTTCATACACCTTCGTTGTGAATGTCTGCACTAATGAATCGTAGCATCTTAGCCTGTACACAAAATGAATCAAAGCTACCTATTCGCATTACTTTAACAAGATTTGTTCTATTGTGTGATATTATAAATACTTTTCGAGTGAATATTTTTGTTAATGCTTAGTAATAAAACTAGTCTAGTTTCTTTTACTAAGATATCGTATATGGCACAACCATTTACACAATCTTACATTTTAATATTTTTAAGCTAGCCACATTTAGTTCATCGAAAGTTTCCACAAAAATTATCTCTCTAAAATTATTGGAGGCATATTCACAAATTAGTTTCAATATTAACAGTTATCTATATTAATAAATTGAAGAGTTTTGTGTCTGTTATGAGTGTTGCATGATATCTACCGCATGCTGGGTTCTGAAATTCTAAAAATTAGCACACCTTGTACACAAACATGTGCACCTAATCCCCAGAATTTTAAAACTGTTGAATAAATTTACTCTTTTTATTTCTTTAAAACCTTTACCCATTTGTATCTTACTTTTATTCCTTTTATTATTTATGTTATTCTTAACTTAACTTTATTCACACGCTTTTTTTTTAAATTGGCTAGATTTACTTTTTACCCTTTTACCCTAAACATATTTTTCCCGGGCAACGAAAAATAAACAATGAACAAATATACGTGCTTTGTGTAGTATTTATTTAGTTGAGTATTAATTTAAAAATTATTTATGCTAATAAATATTTTACTTAGCTATATTTCTAACTTTCATAAATCCTTTATGCCTGTTCTAGTTTTTATGATTACTTTTCTCGGCCATTTTCGTTTGTGCACTGTGTCTTCATCCCAGCTAGGCTATCTGAATATTTTATTTAATGGAAGTAAAATATAGAGGAAATGTATGCCCATTTGCATGATAAAAGGGTGGTAGCCTATTTCAATAAAAGAAACCTCATATCCTGGCTAGGATCCAAACCTTAATATTCCTATCACCAGTAAACTAAACCAGTATAAATAAGTTTTATTCTTTAGCACACGTGAATATTTTTTGTATCTAATTATTAAAACAGTGAACACTTTATCATAATATAATTTATATAATTTATTAATAATACATGTAAGAGTGTCGACATTTTATTAAGAGTAACCAATTTTTTGTTTTTTTCAAACAGAAGTGGCAGGAAAGAGCTCATTCCTTGCTGGGTTCGGTGTGGGTTTTGTCGCCTTTGCTTTGAAGAAACTCCTCCTCCCTTTCTTTATCGGTGCCCAGATCGTCAAATCAGTGCTGATCGCCATGTTCCTACCGAGCATACTCGGAGGGTTAGGCAAGATCGTGGGCAAGGGTGTGTCCACCTTCGCGTCAACCTCGGGCGCTTCCGGGTCTTCAGGAACCAACAACGTGGACGACTTTGAGTTCAAGGACAACATGGGGCTCGATTCTGACCCTGCCGCTGCGGAGAGCTCCTACTCTGGGACGTACACGTACCCTGAACCTGCGTTCTCTGGGGTGACTTACGGCGCTGGGGCTGTCAACCAGAACTCTGTGCAGATTGGCACTCTGCCGGCAACAAGCCTCTACACGCCTGGTATGGCAGGGGGGTCTTCATCAGCCATGTCAAGCAGGTATTGTCTCATCACACACATACATACAAATAGTGTTGCAATGTAGTCAAACTGATCTTTAAAGAACATATTTTATAAGATCTATTTACAGACCCAGTCTGCCAGGGTCCATGGCAGTCACAAATCTGGTTGCAGATGGGTGGATGTTGATGTTACCTCATCATAGCTCTATATTATACAGATACAGAATCTGGCCTCACTCAATTAGTTCACTTTTATTATGTATGCATTTTGGTTGTTAATAAATAGGATCTTGACACCAAGGTGTGCATTGGGATAGGGGTATAAAAAGTGTTATAAAATAAGCCCACATATACTGCCTTTGAAAATACATTAGAGATTTAAAGTATGCCTAATAAAATTTAATAATTATTAATTTGACATTTATTACATTTAAATTAAAAAAAAAGATATTTAAACGAGAACATTTCACAATCACTTTAAAACTTATAATATATATATATATAGTAACTTTAAAACTGCTAATCATGTTTACATTTTGAGAGATGATATTTTATCATATTGCCTAACACAGATTATGAGTAGGCTGAACATTTTTAAGAAATCAACCTTCTAGAACATGATTCTTGATACACAATATGTTATATGAAAAAAGCAAATGTTGATTTGGTTGAAAAATTAACACATTTAAGTGACATTTAAAAAAAAAAATTTTTACCGCTGTGAATTTTCAGAGGCACTAAATAGTTTTAGTTCAAATATAAACGAGTACTTGTTCAACTCCCACTGCACGTTATCTGTTTTCAGCCAAGTACTGGTTATTTCCACTTGATGGTGGCTGAGAGCATTGATAAGTTCTTTTTAAAATTGCTTAAAGGAAAATACTAGTAATTTGGAGTTCACTATAAGTTCATTCTCAGACTCTAATAACATTGCTCGTTGTGACGTGCCTGTATCATCAATTATTCTTAAATACTTTATTGACACAGGTCTAACAACATTTTAACTAGCACTAAATTAAATTACGTTAGCTATAGTTAGATAGTTTTATATAATATATTTGAAAAACTCTAGTGGAAGGGATTCAAAATCCATGACTCTATCGTATAGCCCCAATGATCTAATAACTAATATATTAGTTACTTCCTTAATTTGTATGTTATAAAAAGGGATGAAATATCTGCCATTGTTTACTGACAACATCTGTGGTTGTTTCTTTTCTTAACATTATACATTGTTATAGGAATAATGAGTTTGGAAATCCTTCAGGTTCCCACAGAATCAGGCAGTCGCCAGTCCCAAAGTGAGCTACGCCACCCCGTTGAACACCCATCACTACGGTAGCTATTACACCAAGTTCAACACCCCCAAACAGGACTACAAGGTGTTCCACAACATCCCCACGTCATCCCTGTTGCTCACCAACTACGACCCATTCTACAGTCCTCTGTTGTCAAGACTAGACAGCGTGTTCAAACAACTGGGCTATGAGACGGAAGCCTGCAGAGAGAGGCTGGTGTGTTCAATGTACAGGAACCCAGCAAAGTTCGCGCCTTTCAGCAACCTCGTGTCTGCACAACTCAGTCGGTAAGTTTTCATTCCTCCTGTTGGCTGTGAGCTGCTAGAAGTTTTATAGTCTTTGATCATTCAGTCTTATAAATAATTAATTTCTCCCATTGCTCATGCACCACTGCCAAGGGAGTTGTTCTCTAGGTGTGTAAGATAACTGGTATGGAGAGAAGTGACCTTAACATGTAAAGAAGTGCTGTCATTGTCATTTTCACATGTGCTGAATAAACATGAACATTGATTGTAAGAGAGGCAAGGAAAGTGGAGGCCATGGGAATGAAGTTTTTGAGGAGCATGTTAGCTGTAATGAGGAGGAACAAGATTAGGAATGAAGTTATCCGGGAAAGGGTGGGGGGAAATGAGATAGTAGAAAGATGGGAGGAGCAGATTACAGAAGGTTTTCAAGTGAGAGGAGAAAAATGAAAGCAATTAGAGGAGGAAGAGTGGTGGGAGAATAGAGTAAGATGGAGGTATTTTACTGAACTGACCCGGCTACAGGTTAGAACAAGTTTGATGTTAAGGATGATTTCTCTAAATAATATTTTCTTAGAAATAAATAATTCTTTGATAATCAAATATTACACTCTTTAGATAAACTATTATTATTATTATTTATCAGCGCTTCTTACTACCCGTTCGGGTCTTTAGATAAAAACTTTAAAGAAAATTACTGTATAAATTTTTTTTAAATTTTAAATTTCAAAATATCAATCATCATCATTTAACTACCCTAAAATTAATTATCTAAACGGTGATCTGGTGGTCTAGGGGTAAGGTGTCGTACTTCTGTGCTAAGGGTCCGGGGTTCAATCCTCTGTCAGGGCACAGATTTAATCTGATTGCCAAACCTTTCCTTCACCTCTGACAAGACGTGTATTAATCACAACTTGTGAATGTGAGGAATGCCAGGCCTCCACCGTGGTTCGTATTCCACGTTAAACTGTAGGTCCTTCATTTCATCTCACAATCACCCTACCATTACACATTAGCGTAAGTGCGTATAACCCGAACGGATAGTAAGGCGGTGCTAATAATTATTATCTAGACCAACAAACTTAAATTCTTATTTGTTATGTAAAAGAACTCTTTGGTTATTCTTTACTCCAAATCATCAGTGATATTTAAAAAAAAAAAAAGTATTTAAGAAATCAGTTAGTTGTATCCTTAATTTAAGGCCTAATATCGACATAAACATTGCAATGTATGATAATAAAAAACATCCAACTAAACGGTTTTTTTTTATGGACAGAAAGAGTGCACAAATGCAATAATTTTTGTGAAACCTTTTTTTTTTATGGCCGTACATAAACAATAAAATTAATCACAATCGAGTATGACAATTTTCAAGACTAAAACATTCACAGCCAAGTTTTCACTTTTCATTCATCCCCTCATGTCGTCGCAAATTTCCACAAAACTACAGGATAATATGCAAGTAAATCTATATTTAAAAAATAGCCCTAGCATTGTACTCCTTACATTTATGATGTAGAGTACATTTACTTACTGTCTAATAAATTAATGAATATAAACTATTAGAAGAGAGAAAAACATAATATTTTGTATGTATGTCTACTCGTGTATTCAAAACCATAATTATAGAAGCTAGATTAAAATACTAAAAAACGAATGGTTATTAACTGGTCGTAGAGTTTAACAGAACACCTATTTAAAAATAAATAAATAAAATTTATAAAAATAAGTCATATTATTTTATTATTTTGGGTAATTGTTAAAATTTTAATAACAAATCTTATTAATGGTTTATTTTTATATTCTAGTGTCCAAAACCATTATTTGACAAATGATACCAGAACTAGTTTTTGAGTAGTTCTATGACAGGTTGATGTCAATACTACCCAACCTAATGGAACCAAACTTTTAGTTTTGTGGTTGCATTTAAAGTTAAGTTTTGTTATGTTAGGCTAGCTTTTTATAAAATTATATCTCTATGACGTAATTATACAAAGAGTGGCTAAATTAATTTTATTTTAATAAATAAGTTACTAACTGTATTTCAAGTTAACTCTTGTGATCGTGTATAGTTCCTGTAATTTATATTTGGATCTCAATTTGAAACAACCCGCCTCGGTGGCCACATGGTCTACACTCTAAGGCATCGATCTCGTAACGGGATGAACTGCTATCGATGGCAAGATTGGGATTCCGGTTGCGATTCCCAAGGTTTTTTCCCTAAATAGTTTTACACTCTCTTTTCATGCAGATGTGGGTATATTCACTATGAAATTCAACCTTCTTCATCCCTAACAAATTAGTGTAATTATAACAAAACGGGTAGTGAAACGCGGCGCTTAAAAGAATTAAATAAATCCTGTTAGCTTTGAAGTTCTAGCGTTAACACGTCATAGACAATACAAACCAACAATCAAACATTGGGTTTATTGATAAGTTTGTGCCATTTGCAACTATGCTGTGTTAGCAGTTTTTAAGTTAGAGTATTAATTGGTTTGTATCAATACATATATAGGTTATATCTACAACCAAATAAATATGTTTAACGTTAGGTACCTGTAAAATCTTCATTGACCATAGACTCACTTTTTGCTGATTAATATGAATACAAATCAAGCAAAGAATAAACATAAGTCATTGTGTATTAATCTGTAATTTATCTTTGAATTTGAGATTGGAGTTTACCTTATAGGTTATTCTTTCTTTAGAAATTCAAATAACATGTTGGTGAATTGTTATGATTAAATAACTTTTTTTTAATTTATTTTTTCGACCAGTTTTATAGTTTGAAAATTTTTCGCAACTCTTGTGAACCAACCTCACCACAGTTAAGCTTTCTATCTGAATGTCAGGGTATCAGACTATTCGGCAGCTATTTCAACCTGACGGATGAATGAATGATTTCCAGCTACAATGGTCGTGTTGCTTAAGGTGTCAATCTATCAACCGACTAGCTGGCAATGACGGGGAGATATAGGTTCAAGTCCTTGCTGGGTGTACAGACCAATTAGTGTGAGCATATAGTAGGACTTAGTACCCACTAAGGTCCGTATGCAAGAACTTGACTAAGTGGACATTAGTGTGGAGTTGCTTGCGTCATCAAGGTTAGAAGGTGGAGTGATAGTGTGCTCGGGACCACACAATCGGTACACTAATGTCCACTAATGTTCTTACATACCACGCCAACTATTTATGAAGGACCTTAATTCCCCCTTACTCCGCCATACTTACAGTTTTGGTAGTTAGGCTCTGATTTAATTCTTTTTAACGGTATTGCATCATAAAATTATGGAATTTAAATACATATACATTATACAGCCAGTTGCCATAATAATTATATGTGATTTTTGTAGGCTTTCTCACCACGTCTTAGTATCCCTTCATATTATACGCATTCAATTATTACATTAATGAAATAGTGATAAGGAAGGTGTAATTTCAGAGGTAAATGTACCCATATTCACAGGCAGGAAGAGTAGGAAACCGTTTAAAAATAATTGTGATCAGTAGACCCAGCCGAAATTCTAACCCCAATCTCCCCATCACTGACAATACAGTACGGCAGGAGAATGACGCGTTGGACCATGCAACCATTGATGTATCTATTAAAATAGTTTAATAGACCTAAATGTGTAAGATATATGTTTGCTAATTATTGAATATACAGATCCTCTAGCTGCATGTATAGTATTATCTGTAATGTCTCAGGTTGATCTATTTTTGTAAATGTTGAACTCTTAACATACCTCTCTCTCTCTCTCTTTAGAGAATAAACGTCAAATATTAAGTTATAATTAAACCAATAACATTTATGAGTAAAGTTTTAAAAATGTAATTTTTTACTTCCAGGCAAAATGTGTTTGGAGTATTTTTGCTTTGTAATTAACTTCTAGTTTTCTGGAACATTTTATCAAACCTTATTCATTCATTTAGTTGATTAATATTAATTTCCAATCTTACGTTTGAAAATAAGTGGATAAATTTAAATAGTTATTGCTCCTAGACTTTTAGCTTAGTCCTTAGAGCCACTATGCTTCGTAGTTAATAAGTGAAATTTCTTACTATATCCTAAAAGTGTGACATTGAAATTGGTTTATTTCCTTTTCAATAAATATCAAATTAATCTATTTTGGCAATGTACTTTGTGAGCTTTTATGGGAATTAAGCTTATAGAAGGTTATTATGTAGTTTATATTATTCTATTAAATGCCTTTAAAAACCGTCTTGGTCTGATTGCTTTGCTCGGCCAAGAATTGTGAAGGTCAGGTTTATACGGATCGTTCCATCATTTTCCTTTAAAGTCCATGGACACAAACAAAACTGTCCAGTACTTCACGGTTCAAGGCCAAGATCTCCCTTTACGTACTAGATAGCATCTGGTTTGAAATATGGTCACCAAGTAAAGGTGATACCTGTAATTTGAGTCTAAGTAAACACGGCTGTTTCTGGTGTTTGGGTCGAAAGCTAGGCCGACCGTGACTCTGTCTGAATACTACAATACTGCATTACTCTTCTTTCTGAGACACTGACTCGCTCTTTCAGTGACAACCCGACTGGAAAATTAGCAAACACAAAATAAGTAGTAAATTTGAGGGGACCTAATATAGGGGAAAAATAATAATCTTTACGAGCGTTCAAACGCTCTACAAACATAATAAATAGTTTATTTAGAGACATTTTCGGTGAGCTGTAAGAATTTCTTAGTGAGTTTAAAATGAATGTTCAAAACATTATAATCATTGTAGCACATATATTACAAACTAAATAAGTTAATAACTTAAATATTTTATTATTTCTTTGAAAAGTGAATCCCTATGCAAACAGTAGATATCTCCGTCAGCTTCATCTAAAATATAATCTAAAGGCTTTTTTTGACATTTTATCGACCATTATAACAATTTAACTTGTTACGAGCCGTTTTGTTTATTATATAATATATTAAAAGTGTTTATAGCATCATGTCCTACCACCAGTTAGAGTTATACGCTTATGTACTAATTACTACAGGGGTTTTAGGGATAAGGAAGGTTATATTTAAAGGAATTGCACCCGAATTTGCCTTGAGGGAAAGTGTAAAACCATTAATAGAAAAGTTATTGAAACTTTTAAGCAATTAAAACTCATTTTCCCTTTTAACTTACAGTCCTACAACTATAAAGCTATATTTTTAATAAGTTTTGCATGTGAATGCTTGCTAGAGGCTGCTCTTCAAAACTCACCTAACATATACTTATCTTAAATTGAGATAAGCATAAAACATCAAACCATTCTGGCATTTAAACATATGTATCGTATAAATATGTTTATAGATATATATATGTATGTATATATACATACACAGATGGATAGATAGAAGGATAGTGATAAAGAGAAAGAGGGTCAATTTTAATATCACCCCAAACACAAGGCGTGGGGTTATTAAAACATTATTTATAAAATTATTTATATTAAAAATACCTCGAAAAGATCTTAATTTATATCATAATTATCAGAGACACTATTTTCTCAAAGTGCGTGCCACATTTATCTGATATATTTACATTCTTGCCCTCATTAGAGCATTCATAAGGAGTAGCCCCTAAGCAAAATGTGGAATCTACAGAGCACGCTACTACATTCGTTCAACTTAATTGCTTTAATTAATTAGTGTTTGGGATCCTGTACTTTTTAAGTGAATTCCGGCTTGACAACTCTCTTACTTGTAAAGTGGCCGTGATTCGAATACAATACTATTCGAGTCGCTTGAAGGTGGTACATCACGTGATATCTATCAATATATCTATATTTATCGATCCACCTATCAGTATATCAATCCATCTATCAACCTATCCAAGTAGCAATACGTGGTACAACAATACCTATCGGATGTGTGTAGTTATATGAATACATGAAGGAAGGATATTGAATCATGGAATCAAGAAAATAGGCTTACAAGTCAGGGTGAGATGCACAATCAAGGCACTATTGCTTAATTTCCGTTAGAAGGGACAAACTCGTCTAGACTGTCAAGTATGTTGACACTTCACGTTGAATAATCAACATAGTAATAAGCTCCACTACGTCAACAATATAACAATATTAATAAACATCCTTCACTGGTTTATCGTTTAGTGATACTTTCAAACCACTTCTTGTTTCAAAGAGAGTGGGGGGGG
>CABFVZ010001103.1:234751-244877 GCA_902151445.1 Timema monikensis
TATATATATATATATATATATATATATAAATGTGGACAAGCTTTTACAGAAATAGATAGCATGAAGTGTAAGCCAATCCAATTATTTTAATGCATACAAATATATGTTCTCTCTCTCTCTCTACCTCTCTCTCTCTCTTTCTATATATATATATATATAAAGATAGAGAGAGAGAGAGAGAACATATATTTGATAATAAATGTGAACAAGCTTTTACAGAAATAGATAGCATGAAGTGTAAGCCAATCAAATTATTTTAATGCAACCTCAATAATTACAATCAGTAAATATTACCAAAAGAGCTCATGGGGGAGTGAGGATATTTGTAAAATCTCGTCAGATGCAAAGCAAAGGCTGTATTAAGTTACATCTAAAGAGCCTGCGAGATTATACTGTTTTTATATTTCCACTATTGAAATGTTTGGCAGATTACATCACTTCCTAAGATCCGGCCAGATGATATCATTAGCTTGATTACGTCTGAAAATCCTGTCTGATACGATTGTTATATTAATAAAATTACTATATTTCTTAAAAGCCTATTAATGGCATCTCATTATAGTGTCAGATGGCGTGGTTAGCTTGTGCAACGTATTTAAAGCCTGTCAGAGAGCATTATTGGATTATGACATCCTCTTTAGATCTGTTTATATATGATGAATAAACGAATAATATGCTTCCCTTATGAAATCCTCCCAAAGCATTCTGCATGATAGCGGTAATATTATGGTCCTAACTCCTTTCTAACAATCTCTCATATCATGATCCTAAACAAGATTGTGCCATGAAACGATTGGATGAATCATACATCTCTATAATTTAGTTTACCTACTTTTGTGTGTCTCTTTCCGCCCCCTCCAGAAGCTTCTAGAAGACCTAGAAACCCGACACTTTGCACATGTATTGTACAAATCACAAGACAGAACCTAACGAACCAGGACTTTCAATTTATATTTTTCTGAAGGGCGAAAGGAGTTAAAAATAGATTTTTTCAAATTCCGCTTTAGCAATTTTAACTAAAATTCGTATTTAGGCATTACTTAACATAATAAACAAAATGGAAACACTCATTCCCCCATGAAATGACTTTGAGGGTACTTTACATTATCATAATTTTCCAATTTTAATCATATCCTTTCAACTATTTGATATACAAAATTTCTTACCAGGGTACAGTTTTAGTACTATTAAAAATATAAAACTTTTATTTTAAATATATTTGGATCAAACCAACAGTTTCGTGGATTTAAGAAAATATGTATATTTTTAATTGAGGTATTTGAAAAGAATAAATTAATTTAATACATTTTTTGGACAGTGATGTTCCTCTTTTCTCGAAGTTTCTGTCAAAGTATATATTATTACATTTATGCTCTATGGTGGAAAGTGATGCTCTATGTTTCCATTATATTTAACGATAAAACTTTGCACACTTATTTAGATAGACAAGGTGACATAACCTAACTTAGCTAGATTTTCGATACATTATTTTCTGGTTGAATGACAACTAAAACTTCAACTGGGGGCTTCTAAAATGGGGGGTTTCAAAAAACCAAAGCCAAAAATATATTGGATTCCTGAAGGACTAGGAAGCTTAAATATTTCAAGCAGATAGCAGCATAAAATAAATGTAGGAAACTTGTTATTTCCACGGTGTAGTAAAGGCCTCTGCTTCTTGCTAGCTATGATCTCTCACGTTCCAATCCAGACTGACAGTGTAACATATTTAGTTTGATCTTATTGGAAGCATTTCGTTAAGCTTTCCATTCTCATGGAGGGCTCACAAATCTTTTGTCCGATGTATATCTACTTGGTCTGCCAAATTTTTCCAAAAGGAGATTTTACAATCAACTAAAGTGAAACAGACTACACAGTAGATATTTCATATTACACAATGCTATAATATAACTTACAAATATACAATGTTATATAGAAAGGTGTATTAATCTAATTTGTCGAGGGGAGAGCGGGGTATCTGTTAAAAAACTGTACCTCGCCTTTATCAATTACAGGTTTTTATAAGTATATTTGGACCACCAATCCCCCCCCCCCTTTTCTACATCCTTTTTATGTAGGTGTAAACTATTTTCAACAAATAGTTTGTTTCTATTTTGATGCCTCTTTGGGCTACCCGTAACTTCCACTGATTATTCTAGCTGGCCAAAGAAGAGGAAGGAAGTTTTTGAAGAGATGAACCTGTATTTGTTTGCAAAAAGGGTGTATACACTCTAAGTAAGGTAAATAAAACCACCATAGGTGAACCCAACCAGGATTTGAACCCCAACTTCCTTTTCACTGGCAATATAGTCAATATGATCTTCACTTAGTTACTAACTAGCTGTATGTGCAGGGAAAGACCTATGGCATTCATTATTTGGTTTTAAACGAGTATAAGAGAGTGATGGAAGGAGTATTTTGAGCAGTTGTATATCGATAACTTAGATAAAGTAGTAGAAAATAGGGACAGTATTATGTTGAATGAAATAATTAACGACTGAGTTGTTAACAGCTATATAAGTGTTAAGGGAATGGCAAAGTTACGGTTGTATATGAGACCACACATGAACTGAAGTGTGGAGGGCATTTTACATTTTGATAGATTTTGTGAGTTGTTCAATGTTTGTGCTGGAATTTTGAATGTTTATAAAATGGAGGAATACTGTCATTGTTTCTTTGTCAAAAAGGCAACGGCAGTTAGAGTGAATGTGAAAATTATAGGGATATTATTTTGTTGAATATTCCAGGCAATGTTTTTGATAGAGTTATATTATTGACGGTAATTGTGAAAGAACTACGGAAAAGATTTAGAATATGGAATGTGGTTTCATCATGCAAGATAAAGGTTATAAAGACAAGATATTTGCATTGCAATGACTGATTGAGAAATGTATGGCATTAAGAAAGAAAGTGTACTGTGCATTTGTTAATCTGGAGAGTTGTACGATTCTGTAAATAAGAGTATATTATCGAATATTCTGAGAGAGTGTAGGGTGGATTCATGAACATTAAATATAATTAAGGTGGTCCGTGATGGAAGTAAATCTAGCCTTATTGTGGATGGGCTCTTGAGCAAATGGTTTTATATTTAACAGGGTTTTAGACAAGATTGTGTTATGTATTTATGATTGGTTAATATCATCATGGATGAATATATGATGGGTGTTTAAGAGGACGCAATTTGTATTCAAATGGAAAAAAACAAACTAATGTGAATGTTCTGGTATACATAGATTATACTCTAATGACTGCATAATTTATTAAATCCTTTGAATGTGGCAACAGGCAGATTGTGTAAATTTTTCCAAAACTAAGGTAATAAATAATCTCTTATAGGGATGGATCAGGAAATGATTGTAAGCATAATATAAATGGAAAATTGTTAGAACAAGTGAATAATTTTTTGTACCTTGGCAGAATGTTTAGTAAAATTGAAAGGATAAATTGTGAAATTGACAGATGGGTGATTGTATATCAGAGATTAATTGGATGTATGTGAACTATTGTAAATAATGAAGTAGTATTGAAAGAGGCAATAAAGAAAATATATAAAACATTAATGTCAACACTTGTATTAATGTAAAGCGTGGGTTTGTCAGGGTAAACACAAGAGTAAGGTGAATGAGATTGGAATGAGATGATGTAAAAGAAATGTCGGTGGACAAACTCGTATGAACAGAGTCAGTAATGAATGGGTGCTGTAAGAGTGTTATCTTAGAGGTAGACCAATAGATCAATGTGACAGATATCTTACGTTGCATTGATGATGTCAAGAGGATGGGTGTGGAACTAGTGATGAGCATTATATGATGAAAATTGTATGGATCAAAAGGAAGTGGTAGGGCACGTAAGACCTGGTTAAATGTTGTAGATGAATATGTGAGAAAGAGAAATATCAAAAGTTCTTAAAATAAAAGAGCATGAATGATTCAGTGTAGGAATGCTATTGAATGATTTTTGCCTACCCCCTAATGTATGTATGTACATATGTATGTATGTATGTATGTATGTATGTGTGTGTGTATGTATGTATGTAAGTATGTATGTATGTATGTATGTATGTATGTATGTATGTATGTATGTGTGTATGTATGTAAGTATGTATGTATGTATGTATGTATGTATGTATGTATGTATGTATGTATGTATGTATGTATGTATGTATGTATGTATGTATGTATGTATGTTTTTAATTTGTTTATATGTTACAAGAAAATTAAATCTATTAATGTTATTTTCTTTGATATTAATTTCAATTAATTTATTTGTGTGTTCTTTGCACGTAAGAGCTCTAGTGTTATCATGCTTACGTGTATGAATTTAAATTAGGTATGTATTCAGTTGTATAATTTTTTTATTTGGTGTGATAGGAGGATTTACTTTAGAATGATCCTTTCAATTTATGTTATGTTGGGTTCTTAGACAAAATTTAAACGTATAAGAAAACTTTATGGTTTCTATGCTTATTCGAATTTTGTGTTATTTTATGAGTAGTACGTGTAAAAAGCATATTTTAAACTATGACCAGTTTATATATAGCCTTTTCGTATACAATTTATCATTTATTTAATAAAATTAGTTTAAATTCACTCTCACTTAATCTATTTCTATAAGAGAAAGATTTTTTTTAACGAAAAAGGCCTTTCATTATGCTGTACCTATCACTTAAAGGTAATGTTTTGGTAGTTTGGGTAATATTATAATCAACTTGCTGTAGATAGATCTTAAACCTAGTTTGTAAAACAGTTTTGAACAAAGATATGTAAGAGATTTATAAGAAATGAAGCACAACTAGATTTAGTTTCAAGTACTATTCTTTTTATTTGATCGAGGACAAAGCGTGTTTAGATAACGACGTGTTCACTAGACCAGACGTGACGCAGAATGCATACAAAATAGGGTCAATGTAGGTTAATGTTATGTTAGCAATGGAGAATCGCAATTCAAGGTTGTTTTTAGTTTGTACCTATTATTATAGTTTTAATATCGACAGAATTTATGCACCATATTGGTGATATCATAGATTTAACAATAGCTATTTAACTTATTAAGATGGCTTCTTAGGTAGCTGAGATTTTTTTCAATTTGATGTTTCGCTTATGACAATAATTAATAACGCCTCTAACGGAACATGTGTTTAGTATATACTGGAATAAATGCAACACTACTCCATTCACGGTAGGAATTGCTCTCCGAAAGGTCTTTTTTCTTACCAATATCCTACTATATCATAGATTTCTGGTAGGGAAAAGGGCCTTTCAGAAAACAATTCCTACTGTGAACGGACTTTAGCTTCTATTACTTAATACACATACATGCTGTTCGGAAACTGGCCCAAACTGTACATACGGCTCTTTTGAACCAAAAATAATACAAAATCCTGATACACTTACATACGGAAAACTTTGATAATAGCATTAAATTTTGTTCTAAATTTTAGCGTATAGTGCCGGGAGAGCATAGCTATCCAAGTATTCGTGTACAACAGGTTGCATAGGAGCTAGCTGCACGGCACTACACACCTCTACATCTTGGAGCGCGGTAGCAGAACATACCACAATGAATAATAAACTATTAAACCTAAAATTTCAGGTCTTTAAATATATAGAGACATGTTATCCATCACCTCCCACATCTGATTTGGATTGAATCGGTTTAAAATTGTACTTCATTCAACCCGTGATTTCTGGACGCATACGCTCTGATTGGCTACCCCCTCCATGACAGACGGAAAGAAACGGGAGGTAAAGAAAGAATTTTCACAGTTTCTTAGAATTTTTTGTTGCTGACCAAAATAAATTAAATGATACTTCGGTAGATATGTCCAGTTTAATTTTACACATAGTGTCATGCCAACTTTTAAATCTTTGTTATGGGCATCGTGGCATTTTTCATTAGCTTTTTTAATAAAACACGTCTTACAAGCTTTTCAGGTCCTGCATAAATGTACTAATCACTAATACTAATGAGTTTACTATTACTATTAAGTTTTAATTTAGAGGAAATATACTCGTATTTGTTTGGAAGGAGACGGAAAATAATTTTGGAACATCCTTAGTACACATGACTGGTATTCGAACCTCAATTTCCCTGTAATTGGCAATATAGCCTAAGTATTTATCCAAATTCTCCTCTGTCCATACTACATTTTAGTAAAGATTGATATTAATATGTGTGGAGAAACTATTTACTGTAAAAATATATCTTTATTTATTTTGGTGAACAAAGTTTGTGCTCGTTATAAAAATATCAAAAATACTGAGCTTGACTCGTTATCAATATCATTATAGATAATTCTTCGCATTTGATGTGGATTGTTTATTATTCTATATGAAAACAGTTGAATTGAGACCAGTAAAACTCTTTTACCTTAGCTTAAAAAATACAAATTAACCTAAACATATGTATTTTAAAACACATCAACATTAAATGATCCAAATTTGACTGTTATCGAATGAATAGTGAAAAATCCCGAAATTTGATATTTTTCTGGTTCTATCGTTATTTTGTGTGAGCTCTCAAGAGCCTCGACCTCAAAATGACAAGTGTTTCCCCCTGTTGCTCATATTACCTTCATTGTCGTGCTCTGTGGGATTGACTGAGAGACGTAGATGCCGCTGATAGATCACTGAGCGTGGCTAATAGTTGAGTTTTAGCGCTACGAGATTGAAGCACGATTAATATTAACACTCTGGAATAGAACTTAATAACTACTTTATGTTGGATATAACGGGTATGTAACATTTTTACAATAAAGTAATTGTGTTTTAAGTGGATTAAAATTATATATTAAGTGTTACAGCTACAAATAGAGGTGTAAAATAATAATTTTAATGTGAGAATTTTCTAATATATCAGTTAGCTAAAAGAATTCTCTTTTATTTACGTTAATAATATTCTACTAGTTGTAATTGAGTAAAATCCATGTAGCCTAAATATTATTGATGCTAGCTTACTTAGGAGCTCAAATATTCATTGCCACACCTACAAAAGTACGCCACCCACCCCTATCATGAGCTCGTTCTATCCAGTCCACCTCATTACACCCTATGCCTATCTTAAGCTAGTTCTACCCAGTTCAACTCATTATACCTTATTCCTATCTTTAACTAGTTAAGCTAAAAGGTGAGCTGTCAACAATAATAATGCTAAATTAGTTCATAAATTTGGTTCCAACAAATCTATTTATTATGATTATCATATAATGTTATAGGAACTTCTGTGAATCTTGAACTACACGATTGAGTGTATCATAATATAATTAAGACACGTGTGTGACACAATTTGTAAGAAATATTTGATTGCAATACTAATTGATTTGTTGTTCAACAACTTGAAATTAAAGATTGTATAACATATTTTTAACTTTAACAGAAACAATACAAGAAATCTGCAAATAGGGAAGATAAGACTTACTTTACAATCCATACTTTATTAAAGAGTGGTGTGGTCATATTTTATTGACTTGTTTAGATATCCAACGTAAATAGACAATAAAGGCAAATTATTATGTATCTATATGAAGGCCTCTATTAAATTAAATGACATAGTTTAACATATTGTTCAAGGTTTTAAAAACATAATAGAAACTAACCTTTCAGAACGAGGGAATTTACTTCCTCATACATAATAGTTTAATATACACACTTTTTGACACGGGCAGTAAGAAATAAATACATTTTAATAAATACTTATGTGTGGAATGCCAGGTCGCCACCGTTGTTCGGATTCCACGTTAAACTGTAGGTCCTTCATTTCATCTCACAATCACCCTACCATTAACACATTAGCGTAAGTGCTTATAACCCTAACGGGTAGTAAGACGCGGTGCTAATAATAATAATAATAATAATAATAATAAATACTTGTTTTTTTTTAAAAGGGGACGTATTCACCAAACTGTAAGACGCGTGAAAGATGACAGTTAACTTTTATTCGGATTTAACGGCGAAGAAGATATCAGAATTCTAATCCTAATCTGGTAAACAAGGGTGTATTTTTCTACTGTTTTCACACTCTCCCTCCACGCTATCTTAGATAGAATCCCACAAATGGTTCCTTCCTCATCTCCACCCTATTATTGGATGGGTGGTAGGATACGGTAAATACACAGACAAAAAAGATACAGGTCCTACTAAAATTGTAATTGCATACTCGTTATTGGCAAAAAATAATGCACACATCATATGAAATTATTAGTTTATGGAAGATATTATTTTCTAGTATTAGTTAACTTAATAAAGTACATTTATAAGCTAATTATCAATTGGTATAATCTAATAGGGTCCCTACATGATCAGTCAAATTGTCAGTATTCATAAATTAATAGTTAATACTGACAGTCTGACTGATTGTGTAAGGGAAGGACTGATGAAATGATGGCTGGACTGACTAAAATACTGATCTGATCCGAATTTTCTGATCACATCAGTCTCAATCCATCAGTCTTGAAAGTGTTGGGAGTGACAGAAAGTAGTACTGACCGTGTGCATGCGCTCGTCAGTACTTCCTTCAATCTCAGTGTAAACATAAACTGCCCACGACTTTTCCTTATCAACCATGTTGCTGTTGCACGTTGCACGTAGGAGCTGAGTCTGATGAAAAATAATGACATGAAGACTGACCGTGTAGCGTCTCGTTGTAAATACTGATGCATACTGTCAGTCAGACTGTCAATCCTAGGACTGACAGTTGACTGATCGTGTAGGGGCCCTATACTATTCAACTAGGACAGGGCCTGGAAGCGATAGCATCAAACTTACAAACGGAATATGGTGGTTCCTTTCTATTTTGCTCTTAAAATTTATACAAGAATGTTTGGACTCGGTCACGTATAATTCTGTTCACGTTCTTTCAATCTTATTTTATTATTAAAATTAATGATGCTCAAATAGAGTTGCTCTGTGAAATATATTACAAAAAATAATGACAATTTTGAAACTATTTAAGACTTGTCTTAGAGAAATGAATTCATTCTAATTTTACGATTATAACATTTATTCCTCCTAAGGGGATTGAATTTAAAGTCATAGGGTCACAAGGCAGACACAATGCCAACTAGGGCTTTGTGTCTAGCTATAGTTAATAACAGGTTTATACATAGTAGAAAGCTTCTGCAAACAACGTATTGACATACCCTCGAGTCTGTGTGACGTCAATTTCTTGGCAAGTTATTTCCTGCCCTACTTACAGGTACTAGTAGTCACCTACTTAACCTACTGGCTCGAAGTAAATACTTCTATCCAACTCTTCCTTCACGTACAGTCACAGCCTCTACACATTTCTAGTTAACACTTCTATCCAACTCTTCCTTCACGTACAGTCACAGCCTCTACGCATTTCTAGTAAACACTTCTATCCAACTCTTCCTTTACGTACAGTCACAGCCTCTACACATTTCTAGTAAACACTTCTATCCAACTCTTCCTTTACGTACAGTCACAGCCTCTACGCATTTCTAGTAAACACTTCTATCCAACTCTTCCTTTACGTACAGTCTTTACCTATAAAATCTTCTCGTAAAAACATTCACTCAATTACTTCATGTAGGCTATATAAACTCTGAGTTTTACCTAGCTTTGACTAATACCATATTCGATGGTCACATGGTCTAACGTGTAACTTTACTAAAAGATTGGATTGCCTGCAACGAGATTAATCTGAGATAGAATCTTAATCAGTTGTATTTAAATTATTTTTCATTAAGGATTTGCTAATTCCAGCTCACTCAAATGTGGTTACAATTTATCTCAAATATATCTTCCCCATATATGTCCTAATAGTATAAATAGTATACCCTAAGGTTTATAATAACAGGCGCATATAAACCAATTTAGATTTAATACGTTCATTTAAGCCAAAAGTTTAGGCCAAATGATTTTAGGCCAAATGACTTTAGGCTAACTGACTTTAGGCCAAATGACTTTTAGGCCAACTGACTTTTAGGCCAAATGACTTTTGTCGAGCTTATTTAAATCAATTTTTGTATTCGAAATACATTTGAGGCCAAATGACTTTAGGCCAACTGACTTTTAGGCCAAATGACTTTAAATAAATGTTCGATATCTAAGTTTTGTTCGGAAACATTCGCTATGATATATTGTGATGTTAATAGAGGGCAGCATGTGTC
>CABFVZ010001104.1:0-106682 GCA_902151445.1 Timema monikensis
CAGTGTAGATTGAAATATATACAACTATTGTACTATACTTTAAGGGAGTGTATGGTGAACGAGATAAAACTATTATATTATAATTTAAGACCGTGTAGGGTGAACGAGATACAACTATTGTATTATACTCTAAGACAGTGTGGGGTGATCGAGATACAAATATCAGATTTTAATTTAAGGCAGTGTAGGGTGAAAGAGATACAACTATTGTATTATAATTTAAGGCAGTGGAGGGTGAACGAGATACAACTATTGTATTATAGTGTAAGTCAGTGTAGATTGAAATATATACATTTTTTGTATTATAATTTAAAACAGTGTAGGGTGAATGAGATACAACAATTATATTATAATTTAAGGTAGTGTAGGGTGAACGAGATACAATTAATGTATTATAATTTAAGACAGTGTAGGGTGAACGAGATAAAAAAAATATTGTATATAATACTTTAAGGAAGAGTAGGGTGGACAAGATACAACTATTTTATTATATTTTAAGGCAGTGTAGGATGAACCAGATACAACTATTGTATTATAATTTAAGACAGTGTAGGGTGAACGAGATACAAATATTGTATTATAGAGGACGAGATACAAATATTAGATTATACTTTAAGGGAATGTAGGGTAAACGAGATACAACTATTGTATTATAATTTAAGGGAGTGTAGGGTGAACGAGAAACAACTATTTTATTATGATTTAAAGCAGTGTAGGGTGAACGAGATACAACTATTGTATTATAATTTAAGGAAGTGTAGGGTGAACGAGATACAACTATTATATTATTATTTAAAGCAGTGTAGGGTGATTGAGATACAAATATTAGATTATACTTTAAGGCAGTCAAGGGTGAACGAGATAAACTATTGTATTATAATTTAAGGCATTGTAGGGTGAACGAGATACAAATATTATATTATAATGAGGGACAGTGTAGGTTGAACGAGTTACAAATATTGTATTATAATGAAGGATAGTGTAGGGTGAACGAGATACAAATATTGTATTATAGTTTAAGGAAGTGTAGGGTGAACTAGATACAAATATAGATTATAGTTTAAGGCAGTGTAGGGTGAACGAGATACAACTATTGTGTTATACTTTAAGGCAGTGTAGGGTGAACGAGATACAGCTATTGTATTATAATTTAAGGCAGTGTAGGGTGAACGAGATACAACTATTGTATTATGATTTAAAGTAGTGTAGGGTGAACGAGATACAAATATTAGATTATATTTTAGGGCAATGTAGGGTAAACGAGATACAACTATTTTATTATATTTTAAGGCAGTGTAGGGTGAACGAGATACAACTATTTTATTATAATTTAATGCAATGTAGGGTGAACGAGATACAAATATTAGTATATACTTTAAGGCAGTGTAGGGTGAACGAGATCCAACTATTGTATTATAATTTAAGGCAGTGTAGGGTGAACGAGATACAACTATTGTATTATAATTTAGGGCAGTGTGGGGTGAACGAGATAAAACTATTGGTTTATAATGATGGATAGTGTAAGTTGAACGAGATAGAAATATTGTATTATACCTTAAGGCAGTGTAGAGTGAACGAGTTACAAATATTAGATTATACTTTAAGGAAGAGTAGTGTGAACGAGATTCAAATATTGTATTATATTTTAAGGAAGAGTAGGGTGAACTAGATACAAATATTTTATTATACTTTAAAGCAGTGTAGGGTGAACGAGATACAAATATTAGATTATACTTTAAGGCAGTGTTGGTTGAATGAGATACAAATATTTTATTATAATTTAAGGAAGTGTAGTGTAAACGAGATACAAATATTAGATTATACTTTAAGGAAGTGTAGGGTGAACAAGATAAACTATTGTATTATACTTTAAGACAGTGTATGATGAACGAGATACAACTATTAGATTATAATTTAAGGAAGAGTAGGGTGAACGAGATACAAATATTGTATTATAATTTAAGACAGTGTAGGGTGAACGAAATACAACTATTGTATTTAGTGTAAGGCAGTGTAGGTTGAAATATATTCAACTATTGTATTATAATTTAAAACGGTGTAGGGTGAACGAGATAAAACTATTGTATTATAAAATAATGCAGTGTAGGTTGAACGAGATACAACTATTGTATAATAATTTAAGACAGTGTAGGGTGAACGAGTTACAACTATTGTATTATACTTTAAGACAGTGTAGGTTGAACGAGATACAACTATTGTATTATAATTAAAGGCAGTGTAGGGTAAATGCAATACAACTATTGTATTATAGTTTAAGGCAATGTAGGTTGAAATATATACAACTTTTGTATTATAATTTAAGGCAGTGTAGGTTGAAATATATATAACTATTGGTTTATAATTTAAGGCAGTGTATGGTGAACGAGATTAAAAAATTATATTATAATTTAAGACCGTGTAGGGTGAACGAGATAAAACCATTGTATTATACTCTAAGACAGTGTAGCGTGATCGAGATATAAATATTAGATTATAATTTAAGGCAGTGTAGGGTGAAAGAGATACAACTATTATATTATAATTTAAGGCAGTGTAGGCTGAACGAGATACAAATATTGTATTATAATTTAAGACATTGTATGGTGAACAAGATACAACTATTGTATTATAGTGTAAGGCAGTGTAGGTCAAATATATACAACAATTGTATTATAATTTAAGACAGTGTAGGGTGAACGAGATACAACTATTGTATTATAGTGTAAGGCAGTGTAGGTTGAAATATATACAACAATTGTATTATAATTTAAAACTGTGTAGGGTGAACGAGATACAACAATTGTATTATAATTTAAGGCAGTGTAAGGTGATCGAGATACAACTATTGTATTATAATTGAAGACAGTGTAGGGTGAACGAGATACAAATATTGTATTATAATTTAAGACAGTGTAGGTTGAAATATATATAACTATAGTATTATAATTTAAGGCAGTGTAGGCTGAACGAGATAAAACTATTGTATTTTAATTTAAGACAGTGTAGGGTGAACCAGATACAACTATTGTATTATAGTGTAAAGCAGTGTTGGTTGAAATATATGAAATTATTGTATTATAATTTAAGGCAATTTAGGTTGAAATATATACAACTATTGTATTTTAATTTAATGCAGTGTAGTTTGAAATATATACAACTATTGTATTATTCTTTAAGGCATTCTATGGTGAACGAGATGCAACTATTATATTATATTTTAAGACACTCTAGGGGGAACAATTTACAACTATTGTATTATACTTTAAGACAGTGTAGGTTGAACGAGATACAACTATTGTATTATACTTTAAGGCAGTGTAGGATGAACCAGATACAATTATTGTATTATAATTGAAGACAGTGTAGGGTGAACGAGATACAAATATTGTATTATAATTTAAGGCAGTGTAGGGTGAACGAGATACAACTATTATATTATAGTGTAAGGCAGTGTAGGTTGAAATATATACAACTATTGTATTATAATTTTAAACAGTGTAGGATGAACTAGATAAAACTATTGTATTTTAGTTTAAGGCAGTGTAGGTTTAAATATATACAACTATTGTATTACAATTTAAGGCAGTGTAGGGTGAACGAGATACAACTATTGTATTATAGTGTAAGGCAGTGTAGGTTGAAATATATACAACTATTGTATTATAATGAGGGATAGTGTAGGTTGAACAAGATACAACTATTGTATTATACTTTAAGGCAGTGTAGGGTGAACGTGATACAACTATTTTATTATAATTTAAGAAAGTGTAGGGTGAACGAGATACAACTATTGTATTATAGTGTAAGGCATTGTAGGTTGAAATATATACAACTATTGTATTATAATTTAAGGCAGTGCAGGTTGAACGAGATACAACTATTATATTATAATGAGTGATAGTGTAGGTTGAAATATATACAACTATTGTATTATAATTTAAGACAGTGTAGGGTGAACGAGATAAAACTATTTTATTATATTGTGATAATAGTTTACGTTGAATGAAGACCCAATATGTTGCTAATTAATAAATCTATGTGTAACTAACATTATTTTCTTTCATATATAGACTAATATACACCATTGTAATTACACCTGTGTGACTAATATTAGTTTCTTTCTGATATAGACTAATATACAACTATTGTTATTAAACCGGTGTGACCTACATTAATTTCTTTCAGATAGAGACTAATATACACCATTGTAATTACACCTGTGTGACTAATATTAGTTTCTTTAAGATATTGACTAATATACAACCATTGTAATTACACCTGTGTGACTAACATTAATTTCTTTCAGATATAGACTAATATACAACCATTGTAATTACACCTGTGTGACTAACATTAGTTTATTTCAGATATATACTAATATAGAACCATTTTAATTACATCTGTGTGACTAACATTAGTTTCTTTCAGATGTAGACTAATTTGCAATCATTGTACATTATACCTGTGTGACTAATATTAGTATTTTTCATATATGGACTAATATACAACCATTGTAATTACACCTTTGTGACTAATATTAGTTTCTTTCAGATGATGACTAATATACACTATTGTCTATTACACCTGTGTGACTAATATTAGTTTCTTTGAGATATAGACTAATATACATCATTGTAATTACACCTGTGCGACTTAAATTAGTTGCTTTCAGATATATGACAATTATACAACTAATATAATTACACTTTTGTGACTAATATTAGTTGCTTTCAGATATATGACAAATATACAACCATTGTAATTACACCTTTGTGACTAATATTAGTTTCTTTCAGATGTTGACTAATATACACTATTGTACATTACACCTGTGTGACTAATATTAGCTTCTTTCAGATGTAGACTAATATAAAACTATTGTACATTACACCTGTGTGACTAATATTAGTTTATTTCAGATGTAGACTAATATACAACTATTGTACATTACACCTGTGTGACCTACATTAGTTTCTTTCAGATATTGACTAAAATACAACCATTGTACATTACACCTGTGTGATTAATATTAGTTTCTTTCAGATGTTGACTAATATACACTATTGTACATTACACCTGTGTGATTAATATTAGTTTCTTTCAGATGTAGACTAATATACACCATTGTACATTACACCTGTGTGACGTAATATATGTTTCTTTCAGCTATAGGCTAATATACAACCTTTGTACATTACACCTGTGTGACTTACATTAGTTTCTTTCAAATGTAGACTAATATACAACTATTGTAATTACACCTGTGTGACTTAAATTAGTTGCCTTCAGATATAGACTAATATACAACCATTGTACATTACACCTGTGTGACTAATATTAGTTTCTTTCAGATGTTGACTAATATACACTATTGTACATTACTCCTGTGTGACTAATATTAGTTTCTTTCAGATGTAGACTAATATACACCATTGTACATTACACCTGTGTGACCTAAATTAGTTTCTTTCAGCTATAGGCTAATATACAACCTTTGTACATTACACCTGTGTGACTTACATTAGTTTCTTTCAAATGTAGACTAATATACAACCATTGTAATTACACCTGTGTGACTAACATTAGTTTCTTTCAGATGTTGACTAATATACACTATTGTACATTACTCCTGTGTGACTTATATTAGTTTCTTTCAGATATTGACTAATATACACTATTGTACATTACTCCTGTGTGACTAATATTAGTTTCTTTCAAATGTAGACCTATATACAACTATTGTAATTACACCTGTGTGACTTAAATTAGTTGCCTTCAGATATAGACTAGTATACAACCATTGTAATTAAACCTGTGTGACTAACATTAGTTGCCTTCAGATATAGACTAATATACAACCATTGTAATTACACCTGTGTGATTAACATTAGTGTCTTTCAGATATTGACTAATATACAACCATTGTAATTACACCTGTGTGACTAACATTAGTTTCTTTCAGATATAGACTAATATACAACCATTGTAATTACACCTGTGGGAATTAAATTAGTTGACTTCAGATATAGACTAATATACAACTATTGTAATTACATTTGTGTGACTTAAATTAGTTTCTTTCAGGTATAGACTAATATACAACCATTGTACATTACACCTGTGTGACTAATATTAGTTTCTTTCAGATGTTGACTAATATACACTATTGTACAATTACTCCTGTGTGACTAATATTAGTTTCTTTCATATGTTGACTAATATACACTATTGTACATTACTCCTTTGTAACTAATATTAGTTTCTTTCAAATGTAGACTAATATACAACTATTGTAATTACACCTGTGTGACTAACATTAGTTGCCTTCAAATATAGACATATAAACAACCATTGTAATTACACCTGTGTGACTAACATTAGTTGCCTTCAGATATAGACTAATATACAACTATAGTAATTACACTTGTGTGACTAACATTAGTTTCTTTCAGATATAGACTAATATACAACCATTGTACATTACACCTGTATAACTAATATAAGTTTCTTTCAGATGTAGACTAATATACACCATTGTACATTACACCTGTGTGACAAATATTATTTTCTTTAAGATATAGACTAATATACAACCTGTGTAATTTCACCTTTGTGACTAACAATAGTTTCTTTCAGATATAGACTAATATACAATCATTGTAATTACACTTGTGTGACCTATATTAGTTTCTTTAAGGTGTAGTTTAATATACACCATTGTACATTACACCTGTGTGACTAATATTAGTTTCTTTAAGTTATAGACTAATACACAACCATTGTAATTACACCTGTGTGACCTAAATTAGTTTCTTTCAGATGTAGACTAATATACAACCATTGTAATTACACTTGTGTGACCTACATTAGTTTCTTTAAGGTGTAGTTTAATAATACAACCATTGTACATTACACCTGTGTGACTAATATTACTCTCTTTCAGATATAGACTAATATACAACCATTGTACATTACACCTGTGTGACTAACATTGGTTTCTTTCAGATGTAGACTAACATACTTCTATTGTAATTACACCTGTGTGACTAACATTAGTTTCTTTCAGATGTAGACTAATTTACAATCATTGTACATTACACCTGTGTGACTAACATTAGTTTCTTTCAGATGTAGACTAATTTACAATCATTGTACATTACACCTGTGTTGCTAATATTAGTTTTTTTTATATATGGACTAATATTTAACCATTGTAATTACACCTCTGACGAACATTAGTGTCTTTCATATATAGACTAATTTTCTTCCAATTTTAGGAAAAAAATAGTTTTTTCATTTTAATTGCTTAATCTAATGGCGTTCTTGGCATTTTTATAAAACGCGGTAATGTTTTATTCTAGTGATATATATTAATTGTTATATATTTAATGGCTACCTAATATTTCGTTGAAGGGTTCTTAATTTATTTAAATTTGTTTGACATAGTGAATTAATAATTTCGTAGATTTATTTTTAATTACTTTAATTGTTCCATCCAAAACCATTTGTAATTTGAATTTTTTTTTTGTATATTAAAATTTTTGTTATAAAATTCTTACTATCAATTCTAATCTTATGTTTTTCTTATTTTTTCAACATAATACAGAATTTAAGTTTGTTGGCTTTTATTATTGTGTTATTATGTTTTATTTTATTGTTCATCTTTTTGGTTCTAATTTTAATTTTGTCTATTTTTAACTGTATGTTTTATTTGTTTGACATTTTCTTTTAATGTGTGAGATTAATAATATTGTTTTTATTATGTATTCTTGTGTTGTGTTATTTTTATTATTATTTTTATTCAACATTGAATTTATTTCTGCAATTACTTGTTTTCTTAGTTGCAAGAGAATTCTAACTCTACTTTTGAAAAACAGCAAATATTAATATTGTATCATTTAATTACATGTTTTATTTATTTTTAACTTTTCTAATTGTTTAAGTGCATCCTATTATGTTGATATTTTTCTAGAAAAGTATCAACTAATGTATTTCCCTAAATTTACCAAAGCCATTCAAATGTTTTATTATAGGTTGCATGCTTTTTTTTTTTTGCCGGTGAAGTAGATAAAATAAATCTCAATCCCACTATTTCTGTCTTAATACAATTCTGTGTTTTGTTAAAGACTTTTATATTGTTGTTAGCTCTTATTACTTTTCCACGCCACTAATGTCCTAACAAGGTCGAGTCTACTAGATATTTTCTTTTCAGACTTGAGATGACACTTGCCAAGAAAGTAGCATGGGCCATAATGTTGGTTAATTAGCATGCTTACATAGTGTTACTTAAGTAGTATGCATGGGTAGTATGCATGGGTAGTACGCATGGGTAGTATTATTTAATTAGAATGCGCGCGAAATTATGTGATGCATCACCGAGAAAATCTAGTTCTTTGAGATAGTTTTCTCGTAGGTTAAGAAAAAAAAAAGAAAAAAGTGGGGCTTTCAAAGTGCACGAAAGTGCCCAAGTGTGGTTTATACAGTTTTAAAGTAATAACTATCAAGTCATATTTGGACAATACATATGTTTGGGTTACAGCAATTTTATCGAAATTAGCCGAGTTTAGAATATTTTATAAAACACTATTTTAACTTTGATAGTAAAGATGGATTAAATAGTCAATCGGATGACTTCTGTGCTGGGGGTCCGAGGTTCAATCCTCGGTCCTGCCATAGATTTATCTGATTGCCAAACCCTTCCTTCACCTCTGACAAGATGTGTATTAATCTCAACTTGTGAATATGGGGAATGCCAGGCCCCCACCGTGGCTCGGATCCCACGTTAAACTGTAGTTCCCCCATTTCGTCTCACAATCACCCTACCATTACACATTAGCGTGAGTGCGTATAATCCGAACGGATAGTAAGACGCGGTGCTAATAATAATCAAGCTAATATATATGATAATTACGGTTATAGCCTAACGTAAATATTATATCCCTAAGATTGAAAAATGACATCTGGACACTCGAATCGAACCCGGGACCTTGCACTTAGAGCTCCAATGTTCTAAACCACTGATATAATCCAGGAGTCGACCTGTGTCCGGGGTAATCCTTCACTCATATTTTAAGACAGAGTCTGTGATGGACGTGTGAAACTCGTCTTCCTCAAAACTTGAGTAAGGAATGACTTTGGACAGCTCAGTAGTTAGAGCATTGGCGTACTAATCCAAAGGTCCCGGATTCGATCCCCGTATACAGGTAGTGATTTTTCAAATTAAAGACAAATTTAAAATTAATTCTATTAAAAAGTATTGTATTTAAAACTAAATAATAACAAAATATGTAGAAATGGCGCGTTATAATTAGACATAGGGAATTTTACAACTTAGAAGAGGATTTATGTAGTTTACAGGTTTTATCCCTGTAACTAGGCTATTTTTCTGATCTACAAGAACTGTTATCTTTTGGATTTTCTGAGGATGGCGTGATTTTTGTCATCATCTTAAGGTCCCAAAGAACTCGGGTAATGTGGCCATAAGCCGGTCCCAAGCCCGGCTGAGAAACACAGAGGGCAGGTAAATACAGCAGGAAGGTAAGTCCAGAGAAACTTTCTCATATATTACAGTGTTGTTTATTGTTGTTGTGTATTGTTGTAACTACAGTTTGAAAATCTGTTATCAAAGAACTACCCTATAATGTTTTCCTACAATATTATAACTAAACATTATTTAAATAACAATATGAATTACAATTTAGATATAACATTTGAACAAAATTGCTAGCCATATTTTTAATCACATAAAAAAATCAGACGTCTGTATTTATGAACAAGGTAGGTAAGGGTAGCCACATTTTCGTGCAGATATAGTGGAAAACCATTAAGGGAAAACTACCCTTGGTAAACCCGACTGAGTCGTGATTTTATAAAATTAATAATTCCCACGCTTTCGTCCAAATCCTGGCCTTTTCACCGGGTGTTCACCCATAACTCAGTTACCCCACGGGGTGCCACTCACTGTGAAACATTCGTCAATTAGTAAATCTCAGCACCAGCTGTGTCGGTCGGTAACGGCTCGCATGGACGCTGATCCTCTTGAAAATACTCAGTATCGGTAGCACACAAATACTTATAACATTGCCAATTAGAGCAAAAACAGTGTTAACAGGTATGTCATTTTGTTACAGTAAGGTCAGATTTCTTGAGCTGCTGAGCGGTCAAAGAGAACCAATCCAGTGGGGAGTTATGTTACCTGACCAGGTTAACAGTCAAGGAGAACAAAATCAGGTGAGAGTTAGGTTATCTGAGCAGGTTAACGGTCCAGGAGTACAAAACCAGTGGGGAGCTATGTTATCTGAGCAGGTTAACGGTCAAGGAGAACAACACCAATGGGGAGCTATGTTATCTGAGCAGGTTAACGGTCCAGGAGAACACGGGACCGAACTATTCCACATCCTCATAACCGTTTAATCTGGTTATTTTGGGGAGTTGCGCAGACTTGCAACTTGGTTAATTCTGTACTACTCCTTGTGCCTGCTCGCCTACTGCCATCTCTGTTTCAAATATTAACCTTATTTTCATACTAGTTAAATTTTTTTCTATGGTGTTGGCTAAAATCGGTTAGGTTATTGTGGATGTGGAGTAGTTAGGTCCAGTTATTTGAATTGTCTTCTGCTGGTGTGCTCAAAAGAGTGTTATGGTTAAACTTATAAATAAACAAATAATATAGGTTCCTAAAGGTAAGTCTATTCATGCTTGTAAACTTTCAAAATTTCAAATTCTTGACGAATTTATAAGTACATACCAGGCCTAATCATAAAAATAACCTTATAAATGGTAGCGAAAATATATTAATAATGCCCTAACCATCTTTGCTAATAATAATAAAAAATAACACTAGTACTTGTTATTTTCAGCCCTGTCCACTCCGTATCCGTAAGATTCATAAGAGCTCAACTCTACATTAACAGATACTCTGTCTACAAAGTCATAGGCTGCATCCGAATATTCTACTTTAGGCCCTGACACAGACTCTGTATCCATAGGTCTGGGGTCCGTAGTCCGTAAGAAATCGATGCTACATTATCAGATTGCTCTGGCGACAGAGTCCTTATCTGTAAGTCCTTACTCCGTAGAAGTTGCCCAACTTTAACTTTCTATGGACTCGTTTATACAGACTACCAATCACAGCCGAGTAAATATGCGCATGCGCCTTGAAATACATAAAGAATAGCAGTGATAGAATCCGTCTCTATGGAAACATACAAAATGAAAAGATGGCTACACACAGACCTATTTCAGAAACATTTTTCTAAAAATCTAAACACCCCGGGAAGAGCGGCTTCGGCTTCTAGGAAAATGTTTTCTGAGAAATACCAAGTTATCAGAAATATTGGCTTTGATTTTGTAGGTTCAACACCCCTATTATTTGGTTTATACTCCATTTACTAGTGTCATTTATTTTTTTGTAATTGATAAATTATGGATACTAGTGATTTTTCATCCAAAATATTAGTAGCCCTACATCTGTTTAGCATTTTCAGTCTATTGCAAACACTTATTATTTTAAGTTTGATAGTTAAAATAAAGTTATAAATATATTTCTTGTGATTGTTCTTAACCTCTATTTTAATATAAATACTGGAAGTTTTCTCAACAAAATTGCTTTTGGTTTCTTTGATCAGCTGACTGCATGACGCACACTCGGTGCTGTAGACTATTTTCTTTCGAATTTTTTGATTGTATGAAGTCTCTTACTATCTCATTGGTTGAAATGGTCACGTGATTACGGATATTGAGAATGTGATCGCAAGTAGAATTTCTTATGGACCAGGAGCATAGAGTACGGACCACAGACCTACAGATACGGAGTCTGTGTCTGAGCCTTTATGCGGCGTCGCGTTGGCTCGTGGTGTTGATAGCTGCATTGGCAATCACATGACTAAGTGTAGATCTGTCCGAATAGTCGTGGACTAGACTGATGCAGTCTTCTCGAGGTCTTGGTAACTATCGATATGAAGGCTATGAGCCATGCGGTTTTCTTGCTGTGTTTGACTGGCAATTGTTTTAGTATTATTGTTTCGTCTGCTTGAGCACCGACTTACACAAATATTTTGTTTTCATTAGAGCTAATAGATGGCTGTTATATAGTTTCTAAGTTATTCGGTAGGAAGCTGCGCTGCGGGCCCAAGTGTGTTGCTGTTCGAATAGTTTAATGCAGTCTTCCACTATGAAAACCGCGAGAAGTGTAAAATTATGAAGACTGTATCAAGTCAAGTGTACTTGACTATTCAGATACAGCCCTGATCTTAAGTCCTTAGTCCTTACTACTCAGTGAAAATTGGACCAACTTTATCTTTCAAAGGACTAATCGATACAGACATCTAAGGACTACCAATAACTTAAAAGTAAATAAGTCTGCATGCACCTGTTGTCTATTATGTTTAGTGTATTTTGCTTGTTTTGGTTTTACTTTTATTTCATGATAAAATATTCATAATGTCTTTTAAATCTTTTAAAATCCAAACCCATGTAAAATTTCAATTATTATAAATACATAGTCCTATAAGTGAGCTCTAGATGTGCAATTTTTTGGATTCTTTTACAGCTACATACTCAATATGGCTGCAAGTACAATTTCCAAAGGTTTACCAGAAGGTGTTTATCAAGTTAAAGTGTCACAAATTATTGATCCTGCATCATTTTATGTCATCGACCCACCAGGCCCAAGTCCAGGGAGGTCAAGAGTGCAAGCAATGGAAAAAACTCTGAGTCGACTTTACCAAGGTGCTAAGCGATCAGTATTGAGTACGGATGTTTGTGATGTAAGTTTAAATAATAATATATAAACGATTAGTGTCAGTATTTAACATTGGATATGGGGAGAGCATTATTTTTTGCCTGAATATGATGGAATTTTATTATGTGTATTTTTCTAGGTTCTGAAATTAGATGTGTGTGTATATATATATANAAAACCGTCACTTTAATTTATTTATATTAGAGTTTGTGGACCATCACCTTGATTTCATCTTAATAAATTAATACCTCTAGATACCAAAGGTCTTGGGGCTCAATTACTCTGGTTAGGTGTCATTTTTCAATCATATTTAATATGTTTGAAAAATGTGTCCAGGAAAAGCTGTAAGTTAATCCCCATGACCAAAGTTAATGTCCACCTTCATAATTCTTTATAATGCTCTTCTGTGCTGGCGGCCGGGGTTCAATCCTCGGTCCCGGCACAGATTTATCTGATTACCAAACCCTTCCTACACCTCTGACAAGACGTGCATTAATCACAACTTGTGAGTGTGTGGAATGCCAGGCCTCCACCGTGGCTCGGATCTCACGTTAAACTGTAGGTCCTCCATTTCATATCACAATCACCCTACCAGTACACATTAGTGTAAGAGCATATAACCCGAATGGGTAGTAAGACGCGGGGTTAATAATAATAATAATAATAATAATATAATGCTCTTATTTTAGTTGGTAGCTGTGAAGAATCCAAACACTAACTCATGGCATAGAGGATATATTGAATCAATCATTCACACAACACAGTCGTACATTTATGAAGTGTTTTTGATTGACCATGGATTGGTTTTAAGGACTGATAATAGTGCACTAAGAGAACTACCAAGAAAGATGCAGAGCTTTCCATGCCAAGTTTTTGAAGTTGTATTGGATAAAATTGTGCCAATTTCTTTGCCTGAACAAAATATAGAGGATCAAAGGTCGGTCAAATTTTAATACCAGTACTGGTAATTACATTTTCTTTCTACACATATTTAGTTAAAATATCGATAGTTGTTTTTGACTCTAAAACCATTGCACAATTAATGAAAATGTAAACACTTCTTTACACAGGCTCTTAATAAGGTATTTAAATTAGTTTAGGATACATTTTAATGTTAATATCAGGTTAGGTTTTTAATTTAATTTATTGGTATTTCTAGTTCAGATTACAAAACAAATTGGTCATGTGATTTAAACCTGTTTACCAGTAAATAAATTAGGGGTGTGCAAGTAGGCCTTTTTCACTTTGAGCGTAGTTCAAGTTGAGTTTGAATAAACATAAGTTTATTTTTCAAGTTTGAGTAATGTAGAGCAATATTTGTACCAAAAATATTTCAAATTGGATCTCTGTAATAGATCCATATATAAACCATAAATAAGTACAATTTTTTTTTTTTTTTTGAATCACACTTTTTGGGAAAAAAATTTATAATCACACAAATTTGAATTTTTAAATAAATTTAATATAATGGTACAATTATTTTAAATATACAGAAGGAAATATTGAGGGCCTCTATTTTCACTGAAATTATATCTTAGAATTGAATAAAACTAATTAAACCAGGAATTTTCAATAAAAAGTTCAACCACTCTTGAGTAGGCTTACTCAAATTTTTCAAGTTTTATAAAGATTTTCGAGTTGAATTTGAGTAGCTACTATTAAAACTCAAAATTGAACTGGAATTTCTAAGTACTTGTACACCCTTAAATTAAACACATTTTAAAATTTTATTTTAACAGGTCAATTTCTCAATCCTGGATGCCTGATGCTTATGAATTTGTGACAAATCTTCTAAATGAGTCTGAGCACACATATGTCCTGCCATATCAGATAACTGTAGACAGGAAAATATATGGTGATATATATGTTCAAACTAATGGGATGCACAACAGTGTTGCCTCGCTCCTTTGTGAGGCAGGACATGCCCAATCTTCTCATGAAGATTTTCAAGAATGTAAGTTTACATATTTCAATACCGGTAACTCAGTGGTGCTTTTTTTTTAAAAAAAAAATGAATGGATATCCATCTAATATTCAATCTGAATTTTTAAATTGTTATTGTAATGATTAGTGGTAAGATTTAATCCATTTTGATAAGACATATCTAACAATAAAAACTCTGACGATTAATTTACCACTTGCCTAGCTCTTTTTAATTGTGTTTTTAAGGTTAACATATACTAAGGAACATTAACCCTAGAATGCTATCGTACTTAAAATATACGTGTTGTCACTGTTGTGCCTGAAAAATTCATCTCCACTTCCCTCCCTGGAAAACAAGTTTCCCTCTCTCAAGATATGCATACAACGGTTAGTTAACACTTAACAATTAGCTGTTGTGACGGATGGTTGCATCTTAAACTCCTTGAATATTTTGGTTTTGTAGTTAGATGTAGACTTATTTAATTTTTTGTTTGATGTATGTTGATTTTTATGTAATTAAAATATAAAAAATGAAAAATAAAACAAAAATCACATTAACAAAAAAACAACTAAAAATTACACTAAGATCATACACTATACAGTGACAATAGTATTCTAGGGTTATGTTCGTGACCTTTATGAAAAAAAAAACAAAAAAAACTGCAAATGATGATACAAGCAAGCTGCTTTGCAGGCTTTTACTTTTGACAGAAGTAAATAATTTTAAAAGAGAACTCCACTACAAATCAAAATAAAGGCCATTTCTTAAAATTTCGAAAAATATATTCTCAGACATAATTGAGCCTCCTAACCCCGTGTGATTACACCATTTTGAAAATCGAGAAATTTTAATTTCATTTATGCAATATGGGGAAGAATATGTCTTGTTATATGTCTTTTCCTATGGTTTTGAGGCCTCTGAATACATTGATGGCATAAACAATGGGAAAAACTTGCAAATTTAGAAGTTTTTGTATAGCTTTGATCTAAGGAAATTACCAAATTTTACTGTCGGTAAACTATAACTTGAAATGTTTAAAAAAAACATGGTTAAAATCATTTATTTGGTTTTAATTAAAAATATTCTACTAAAAATATTCGCAAGTTCAATGTACTAAGAAAACTAAGTTACCTACAAGAAAGTTACTTACAACAAAGTTACCTACATTATTGTTTTCACGAAAACCTATTTTGAAATATATACATTTGATTACATCATTACAGTTTGTCCCATGATTTGTCAAAAAATTCTATTTTATTGATTATACCTTCATAAACATCACTTTTATTATCAACATCTTTATATTAAGATGTGTATTAATCACAACTTGTGAATGTGTGGAATGCCAGGCTTTGGCCATGGTTCGGATTCCACGTTAAACTGTAGGCCCTTCATTTCATCTCACAATCACCCTATCATTACACATTAGCGTAAGTGCGTATAACCTGAACGGGTAGTAAGACGTGATAATAATAATAATAATAATAATAATAATGATGATAGTGATGATGATGATGATAATAATAATAAAACTGATAATAATAATAATAATAATAAATAGCAACAGCATAGTATTGTATTTCTCTATAATATTTTTTATCAATTGCTTACCATTTTTGCTCTAACAATATCAATGGCTTATCAATTGATTAACGATATTCACTAAAATTAAACTGCTTGGCTTATGTTCATTGCAAAAATAATATGCATGAAAATAACCTTCTTAGACATCTACTTATGATATGAATTTACCTTTGGACAGAGCAAGTAGATGTACAGTATTTGCACAAAAAGGGAGCGTGGCAGTCCTGCAGGAACATCGTCCACATCCTTTCTTGCATCTACATTTCAATAGCTCACGACAGGCATCTTATACCACTGGTAACCCTGACCATTTTGGAATCCACTGTCCATTTTTAAAAGTCCATTTCCATTTCTCTGCTAGTGGAAAAACTAGTTGCTAGTAAAATGCTCGCCCCCAAATATGCATTGCCTGGTATACATCTCATCTCGCCTTGTGTACTCTTGAAGGGCTGTCGAAGTAGTAGGGATGTTTTCCAATGCTTTACCTTTAGACGTGAAAAGAACCTTGTGGATCTGATTAATAGTGAGCTCTAAGCACTCAGCTTCATAGAGAAGGATGACATCTTTCTAAAACATCAAACGTGTGAGCTGGAATCATTGGAGATGGAGTTAGTTGATAAAGTTACAAATGCATAGGTTACTTCATCAAACTTTAACCAGGCCTTCCAAACTTTATTTTTGCCATTTGAAAAGAAAGATGAGTTAATGTTGCAACCTGTGAATGAGTGAAAACCTTGGAGTCCTATAGACTTCTCTTCGGCAAGGGTGTTTGCAATGCTGAGCACAGCAATATAACTCCTGTTCTTTCAAACACCAAAGTGTAGCCAAAGCATCATGAGACCTAGCCTTTCCAGCATGAAGAAGTAAGATATTCTATGACTAGCACATCAGTATCTACAGTGTGGATGACAACAGATTTTGCACCATTCAAAACAGCATCATGAGCATGAAGGATAAGCCTGCTATCACCTTCTAGAAATGTTCTTGAAAAGAATCCGGAAATACAGGATCTGACATTTTATAAAATCACAAAATTACACTCAACATGTGTGACTATACACACATCATATTTATACCTGTTAACTGATCTTGTAAGGAGCTTTAAAAGGTCGTTCTTGTTGTCAGAGTTCCTAAGAAAATTTGGCCAATTTTTAGGTAATGTTTGATTATCGGAGACTTGATGATGTAAACCATTTCCTCTTTTATGCTGCATAGCTTTCTTCAGACCCTCATCACTGTATATAAATATATGATCGATCTTAGTTACCTCTTTATTTTTTCCATTATTCACCATTGTCTTGTTGAATTCCAACACACACTTGGCAAAGGTCTGTGACTTTCTTGGAGGTAAAGAATTTACAAGAGCAGCACCATCATTAATAACAGCATCAGCTAAGCCTGGAAATATATATTTATATCAATGTTACCTTCCAGAATGTGTGACAAATCAGTCTTAATACATGTTCTCATCTAACCATAGACTGAAAGAGATGGTGGATATGTCTGCGTCTATAGCATGCAATGAATAGCTTTGAAATCAGACATCATATATGAGAACACCAATGGTATTTTGTAATTGTGAAGTCACCTTGTTGCTATTTGCAAAGAATTTATCCTATTCTTTTTTATCAAGTCAAAGCTACTAAGGCTGTTACTTTCCACAAATCGTGACATAACAAAAGACTCGTAGCACTCAAAACATTTTGTGTTAGATGTTTGGAGAGCTGTTGATAATTCTAATGGAAGTATTATACAGTCATCAATTTTTATCAGTTTGTCTTATATTTCACTGAATAGTTACCTAAGTTTAAAATATATTTTTTTACACCACTCAATTTGTTTAAAAACTTGGTTTGACAATTATAGTACTGTTCATGGTGAAGGTGATTAGTGTGATGCTCTGAAGTTGCCTCAAATTCTGTCAGAAAGCTGACTATCTCGGGCCCAATAAAAACGGTTTTATTTGTACTTTTAGTTAAATTTCATTTTTAAGTCTTGCTTTTCGGTGTTATTTCATGTTTTATTCAAAATAACATGTTATCTTAGATGTTTAAGTTTAATTTACATGTTGAGACAATGTATAAAAAAATTAAAATCTATTATTGAAACCTTATAATTATTTAAAATTCTTTGTCAAGTTTTTCTGCATATTTCACAATTTTGTAGCCTAAAGTTATCTTATACTACAACAAAATACTAATCAAATTACAGCATGGTCAAAATTTCTGCTTAATTTACTCAATTTCTGCTTAATTTACTCAATTTTATGTTTGTTTAAAGATTTTTTTAAAAAAAGCGGTGTTATTTCGTTTTATAGGAGGATTTTGTGTAAAAAGAAAATTTCATTTTATTTCATTTTTCAAAAAACATTGTTAATCATAATACCTAAAAACTATCAAAGTAAAAAGTATTTGAGTTAATCTTTGTATAGCACTTTTTGCTTTACTGCGTCTCAACATTTTTACGGGACTCTACCAATGAGTGATCACTGCATCAGAACAGGTGGGTCCTGTAAAATACCACGGGACTCTACCAATGAGTGATCACTGCATCAGAACAGGTGTGTCCTGTAAAATACCACGGGACTCTACCAATGAGTGATCACTGCATCAGAACAGGTGGGTCCTGTAAAATACCTATAACTCTCCGTGTTGTTTGACATCAGCTTTATGTTTTTGTGGGCCTAAGCTATCGCTAGTGCAGAGAAAAGATTGTGAGTTTTGCTGTCAACGATGTTTCCTTGTATAAACTGCCTATGATCTTCTGGTTAATTTTTCTGTAGCTCCTCTAAGTACATAAGATGAATTGTCAAACACCGGGCATAGTGTACTGTACATGATCAAAATGGAAGAGCCACGGAACGATTTCTTTCAAACAATCCACATAAAGACCAAAATCACCAACATGAATAGACTTCACAAATGACAATAGGAGAACCATGTTATTCAGAAGCTACAACCAATATTGAAAGATAGGTGATGCCACTGCTCTAAGATTTATCCATTCATAAAAAAAAGATGAGAACTCATCTTTCAATAGAGCCTATAATGCAGCACAAGTAAATTGGTGTGCTAATACTGCTCATAAACTTTATAAATCAATCCATTTAAATATAATAAAATAATAAGTTAGTAATAGTAATAACTTTTCTAAACCATGATTTCTTTAAACAGTCAAAGTTATGGTTTACCGACAACAAAATTTCATAATTTTCTTGGATCAAAGCTCTACAAAACCTCTCTGTTGCCTATTAGCATCAATCTTTAGAACAATATCATTACTTCCGACGTTAGTCTGATCTCAACTCCTGGGGAAGCTACCTGTGATTGGTGAAAGCTGGTCTTTGGATGTTATTTTGTGTGTTAGTGATAATGTTGCCACAATAATGGAAACAAATATATAATTGTCTTTACATCCATAGTCCATTTAATTAATGATGTAAAGATAAATTATACAGTAATACATAAGGAAGTATTATTGAAAGCTTTTGATAATTTTTTAGAGTAACTTTAAAGTTAATAAATCAGATAAGACATATTTCTAGAGTTCCAAATGTTGGTTCAATCAATGTTGGTGGTAGAAAGTGGGCTTCCTATAAAAATCAGGGTTTAAGTGTGCTGGTTATCCTAACTTTTGAACTCTATCAATAGTATTAAAGTTTTTTCAAATTCTAAAACCAGATAAAGGCAAATTAAACTGCTAGCAGAAGCAGATCAGCATGCTCTGATGCTCCCTAAAGGGGAGCACGAGGGCAAATTCCAACACGTTACGACCAATTGGCCACAACGTGCGGTATTCAGAAGATTAACTCTAACTAATTGTCACATTTCACTAAGGTTCCGAAACAAATAAAAGGGACATTATTATTCATATTAATTAGGAAAAAAGTATATTTGCAAACCAAATAAGGGTTTTGAGTTAAGTACGGGGACACTACTCTGTAGGGATGAAGGGGGGCTTAGGTGAGAGCCTCCCAAACCAATGATTTACACTTCTCACATATCTGAGAAGAGCTATGGGACGTCGGTGGCACCCTCCAGGGTCAATGACGTAGTTCCCAAACCCCTAGATAAAAGGATTGGTGGCACCGGGAAGCTTGTTGTAGAAATACTGTGCCAGTTTCTGGAAAGTTTAAACTGCTATTAAAATCTCACAAATCACTTTTACTGTAAGAGATTATTAACCTATTTTTTACACATAACTCTCAAGATTATTGTCCAACTTTTCCAGATATGGCTCATAGGTCAGGTGGAGTTGGTTATGCAAATGAAGTATCAAGTGTTTCTTCATCGAGCTTAGCAGGAAACCATCAAAACAGTTCATCAAGTGGAAGTTTAAGTCCATTTGTAAATGGTCCTAATGATACATTTTTAAGTGTGAGTATTTTTTATAATAATAATAATAATAATAATTGGGGATATGAGAATGCTACGTCTTCGGTTTGAGATAATGGCTGATATAATAATAATAATAATAATTAATTGAAACAAGAGCAATTAAAACTGTTTTCTTATAGCAAAAAGAGTAAAAATAAATTCTGATTCTCTTTTTGTTGTTATTATTAAGTGATAATTATGTTGACATAAAAGCACATGTGGAAAGGTAAAGGCTTAGTGAAGGATATGTTTGTGGATACACATAAGTACATGGATTTTTAGTAACGTGATCTAATTAAAAGTTTTTTTTACTTTTGTTTTAAATTTTGTGTTACAATAGGATCTTTTCAGCCTGGTGTTTACATATGGCTATATTGTTTTACTATCTGATTTTTAGTATAATTTTTTTAATCTTTAAACAATACCAATGCCCGATTTAGCCAAATGGTTACAAATTAAAAAATATTTTCAAGCTATATTAACAAAAGATTTTTTTTAAGTTATACACAGATTTTAATATAAATTTCTAAGAAAATATTTTTAGAATACACAGTACCTTAGTTAACTTAGGCAGAAAGGGATGATTTAGTACTTTGAAAATCAACTAATAATGTTACAGTAATAAGGTAGGCTATCTACACTATATAAACAAATATAAAACATATTTTATAATTTTGTTAAAGGTACAATTCATTAATTTCAGCGGTCATCTTAGATACCTTTTACACTGAGCATATATTTGTGTAATTAACTAAGAGGAACATAAGCTTTCATAATAAAAAATAAAGTTGTGTTTTATTTACACTACATTAATCCTGAAAGGGAACAAGGTTACCTTGATTGTTTCCACCATGGTGTTGCTTATACAATAAGGCCATATTTGAGCCTGTCAAGATAAAACTAAGCTTTCACTGTAAATGGAATGGACATAGTTCATGAAAGATAATATTAATAACAATTCTAGTATAATTTGGTTTTCATAGTCAGCCTGTTATTTTGAAAACTGGAAACTCATAATCGCATAAACACATGACCAAAATGCGTACCTATGTTAACATGTGTTCTTTGGCTGGCTGTCCCTATGCCCCAAGCTCTGCATGCACCACAGGGGGGCCTCCACGACAACCTGACATCAATGTCCATATCTCAGTGCTTGCCTTGCACAGTATGTGAGACCCTGTGATACACACTGCAGTCGCTTTTATTAGTATAGTAGAAAGTGCAGCACTACTGGTTTTTGATACTTTTTGACACTTGATTGAAAATTAAAGTTTCCGATATTAAAAAATTGAATTTTTGTTCTTTATCATTAGAAGAAAAGTTTGAAATTAAAAAGAATGCAAGGCCAGTGTCCAATTTGAATTTAAATCAGGTACAAAACAAATGCAAAGAAAATGTAGAATTTACACATCATATTGATAAGAAACTATTTGATAAAAGTAATAGATATGTGACCCGCCTCGGTGGAGTAGTTGGCTAACGTGCTTGTCGTGTTGAGCTCGACTGCTGAGGACGGGGAGATCGAGGTTCGAATCTCGGTCGGGTGAACTGGGGGTGGTTTTTCCTAAATGGTTTTCCACTCTCCCTCCACGCAAATGCGGGTTCACTTCCTTTAATTAAACCTTCCCAATTCCTAGTCCATTAGCGTAATTAGTACTTAAAGCGTATAACCCGAACGGGTAGTAAGACGCGGTGCTAATAATATTATATATAATAGATATGTGGGTGTGAAGAAAGCAACTCTTTTTTTGTTTTGTGTGTTTGTTATTTGGTTAAGTAACACTACGAATGAATACAAATTAAATGCATTGGCCATGTTGTCTATAGAACAGTTAATGATTTGCAAGATACCAGACTTTAACAAATTAGTATTAGAAAAATTAATTTCAGATAAAAATCGAAGATTAGATTTTTCTTTCAAACGATAAACTTATTAATACACTAATTTATGTTAAAGTATATTAATGTTCAAGATAGTGTCACAAACCTATTTATATATTTTTTGTTTACTGTGTATGTGTGTGTGTTTTTTGTTGTTATACTTGTATAACCTTATAGCTTTATTTTTACTTTTATTAACTTTAGGATTTTCATACTTTTTTTAAGTATAGTTCGGAAGTTAAATATAGGATGGTATAGGGTTGGTATAAGATAAGCTATTGTATACCTAATTTGACAATTTTTGAGAAAGTGACCTCACATAAGGTTTACTCACAAGCCCCCATTGCATATATCATATAATTTTATTATAATGCTGGTCATCATGTTGGAATTGTGGCAGAAGGAAATATTACTTAATGCTATTATTATTGGAAAGAGGTAGTGTGTATTAATACCTACTTTCTTTTAACTAAAATATTATCGGTAGCCACTTAGTCTAATAAAAGGACATATTTAAACTATTATCATGATTGGTGGTCACATGGTCTAATATGTCGCTCTCAACCTAAATTAGATGACCAGTGATGGGGAGATTGAAGCGTGAATCCTTGTATGGTGTACTAACTACTAAGGGTGGTTTTTACCTTTATGGTTTCCTACTCTAACTCCACACAAATGGTGGTACATTTCTTCTAAAATTATATCTACCTCAATCCTACTCCAGTAATGTAATTAATGTTTGGTTATAACTCAAGTGGGTACATATTTTTGTTAGCTACAGTCAGAGCCACATATAAATGTATTCTTCAATTGAAAAATGACACCTGGACAAGGTCCTGGGTTTGATTCCTGTGTCCTGGTGTAATTTAAAGAATATTCCTTTAAAATATTTTTTTTTTTATATTTTAAAAATTATCTTAAAGTATTAATAAAAGAGATTCCCAAACTTTTAAAATAGTTAGAACTTTAACAGTTGCCACCCTTTTTGGCTGCATCGCGTTTGACATACATTTTGATACCCCTATATTGTCCAAATGGAGGTTGGTGCCATGGAGATCTGTACTAGGAATTATGGTCAACTATTACACAATATCGGCACTTAGTTTTATTGTGAATGATGTTTAGTGAAACTAAAGGATAAAAGTTATAATTCCTATGAAAGGAAGAGGATTACAGAGATAAGAGGTAGGTAAGGTGTGGCGAGTCACAAGTGTCCTACTAGACTTACTAGCTAGAGTAGGGTTCATAAGCCGCTTCAGTGGATTAATGGTCTATGACGTCACTCTTTTGTTAGACTAGCTTGCTGATGACTGGGAGATTAGGGTTTGAATCTGTTTGGGTCTACTGAAGGTGATTTTTCCCTAAATGGTTTCCCACTTTTTTTTTCCACGCATATGCGGGAAGATTACCTATAAAATGCTTCTTTCCTCATCCCTACCCTACCCCATTAGAGTAATTATCATTTAACCTCTAGTAAGATGCGGTGATATAAAAAAAAGATAATATGATTCTGATAGGAAGAACTGATGGTTACAAATGTTACTAGAACTAATTTCATCTATTCATACACCACCAAGTCATGTGATATGCAGCTGTCATGTTTGATGGATATCATCATATATTATATAAAATAACACTAATGATATAGTATGTGTTACCATTATTATCAATGTTGACCACAACAATTTTATTTTTTATTTTTTAAACGATCCTTTTTACCAAAATCCTACTATAATAATGGGTTGACCAGCTCACATGATACAACTGGTGTTAATTTTGTCCAAAACATATTCCTGCTCCTGGATACTTGGCTTATCTACTTGGACACTGAGGTATGTCCACCAAGACTCGACCCATGGCCTACCACATCACTCAACACTACCCTTATATCAGTCTACAGCTATAAGCTCCCTCTCACCATATTGGCCTCTGGTACACTTGTCACCCGCCACGGCCAGTCTTGGCTCCCTGGATCTTTGCCCAAGAAGAGTGAGTTATGATTAATTAGCGATTATCAGTTGAATCAAGTGTATTAAGCTCCTTTATCAAGGGCTTCATCAAATTATGCAATACAATTAATATGCTTGCTAAGCTTCATGTCTAATAATGCTGTACAAATCTTTGAAATGATTAAGTCTAAATAGAAGCTCAAATCTCCTTATCTTAAACTTCGACACATACCCTCACAACTTTAAACAATTTTGAAGGAAGAAAAAGTCAATATGTTATGAATAGATTTAAAATATATCACTAAATATGACACATTTCCATGTATAATTAGTTTTAGAGCAGTGACTAAACATCATTTTAACACTAACTAATGATTAAAACACATCTATAAATTTAGATATGTTAGCCTTAAGGAATAAAGTGTGCTCTGTTTTTTTTCTAAACCTTTTAAGCTACTTAGATGAACTTAGTGAGTGACTTAAAAATAAAAATGAGTGTTATGTCACAACAACAAAAACCTTATCTTTGACCTTTACTATTTTAAGATGAGGCTCTTATAAAACATTACTAAAACAAAATGTTTAATAAATACAAACCCGAAATATTTGGAAATTGGGATAGAAATAAACCAAATATAAAATAAAAACTCGACCAATTTTGACCAAACTTCTTAGTGTTCATAGACAGACTTTCATGTTATAGTCTACTTTTTTAGTTAATGTGATTCAAATTATTTGGTTCAAGAGTGCCCAAAATTTTAATAATTATGTTGTGAAAGCGTGGACATGGGTGGGATATTAATGCTTCTAAGTTGTGTGCCAACTGTAGAATCTCAAGTCAGTTGTTTAGTACATGTACTCTTAAATTCTCTGGCGTCTTATATTAAAAAGAAAAAAAAAATCAATACATTTATTCAACTGTTTCCTGTTTAAATGGTGTTACCTGCCACTTTTCTCTCATTTCCAAACAAATATCTTCTGTTTATGCTTTCCTGTCATTCCATTATTTTACAGAACACTGGGAAAAGCCGTGAGTCCACGTGAGCTTCCCAAGCTATCTTTTTGTGTTGTATATTCTCAATCACAATAGGCTAATAATTTTTGCCAATAAGAGGGACTTAAACATAGTGGTTCACAACTATATTGCTAGCATCTTTCAGATGAATCTAAGGATTCTTTGAAATTTAACCAGCAGGTGATTAAATATGAGCATTATAATGTGTGGGTGTCACAAGTTTAATTTTTTAACACATGGAAAATCATGCGTAACTCAAGTTATATGTCTATTGTAGTCTCACATTGTGCCGTTAAATTTAACATTAAAATAAATGGAAATCTGTATACTAATTTGAATGAAAGGATTAATTTAAATTTAAGGCATTGGATATATCATTATCATGACTTAATTTATCATATACTGTAAAGAATTTTAATAGTCAAAAGGGATTCATAAAATCCTGAACTTCTCTGGATAAAGATAGCTTACTTAAACTAGAGCTGCCAAAATATTAAAATTTGCAATTAAAACCACATTTGATAAACAATGTGTATGACCTGTATACACGACTCAATTTAATTTCATCTTACTCTCCGTAACCTAACCTAAACTAGCCCAAAAAGCTAAAGACATATTTAGGTTACCACAAATAATAACAATAATGTAATGTCACAACTTAGGGTTCCTGTTCCCCTCCGGCTTAATCTAGTATATTCCTATGGCAAAGCTATAGCCAATGGCGGGTTCAGGAGCTCAACATAAACATTGATGCTGCTCTCACTGCATTATGATGAGTTTTAAAATTTTCATGAATCTCCACAGCTTTATGAACAAAAAATTAAACCTAATTTAAGTCTACTGAACATGACAAACATTTTCTCTGGATTTTCTTTTCACCACTAGGCAGTGTCTGATAGTACAGCGTACTTGGTTCATTGGTTCAAAAGTCAAGTGTTAAATTATGTGTTGTTTCCAGAACACTATTTTGAAAAGAGTAGGGTCATTGAAATTTGGACAATTGCTTAGCTAAAACAAATCGGCTAAAACAAATCATCAGTAGTTTCAAAGTCATTTAAATCAGCGTCAGATGGACCAGTTTTGGATTCATCTGTGTGCTTGATTATGAGTGGAATTTATTCGGCAATAGTCACATGCATTGCAGCCCCCTGACCATTTCTCGTACTCGTGCCACATTGCAATGCACATTTTTTTCCTCCAAGGAAAGAGATAGAGGAACACTTAATCTCTTCAAGTGTGTGGGAGTTTATAGTGTTGGGTTTATCACGTTCCTGTGAATAAGATAACAACCAAAACAAAAAAAATTAATGCTTTAATTCATCTAGCACGGGGGGCCCCTTTCGGATCAATTGCTGACTAGCTGACCTGGTTAGGTCAAAGCTGCTACTCTCCACTCCTTACTTTTTCCCAAGGGTGTGGAAAGATCATTTTTAAATGGGGAAAGGAATGGGAGGGGGGGTTGAGTGGCGCTAGAAAGTTTTACTATACCTCTAGTCAATTAATGTTTTTATACACATATATGGACTCTTCCTAATGGGATATGATGTAAAATTTATGGGGAGATCCAGACCCCCTCACCCCCTTTTTTTTAATACCCTTGCTTATACCCCCACTAGTGCGCTCATCCTTCCCCAAATACACATACTTGACACTGAAGATTGATTTGCTTAGCATGTATTGCTAAGCTAATGTGGGCGAACATTATTTAATACAGCTATTAAGAGAAAAAAACATAAAAGCACAGAAACTAAAAAATTAACCATCATCTGCAACCATTGTATTTATATTTTTTTGAATTTAAAATCTATTCTTGATTTTTAAAAGTGTTGTTTGGCTATACTAAAAAGATCAACCTTACTACTATAAAACTGAAAAAGAATTAATAAAATGTATAGAATTATTATTATTATAGATAAATTATAATGATTTAATTATATATATTTATATAGGTATACATAAATAAATTTATAATTTAATATTTAAAATAATAATAATAATTTAAAATATATAATTGTATTTAAGATACATTTTTTATATTAAATAAATTGACCTGAAGATCATCACTCATTACTCTCACTCACTTGCTCTCTCTCCCACTCACTCTCTCACATAATTTTACTTTTATAAGATTACTAGTTGCGTTCAGGTTGAAGCAAAAACCATGTTTTCGCATTATATATTTTTAGTATCTTTACAGTACACTTATATGCACTCATACAGATGCATGTATCTAGATTCACAGACTTGCTCTTATTATCACTCACTAAATATCACACATGCATAGGTCCACATTCACTTGTTCTCATATTCACTCTTTCTCATTAACTAATTCAATCTCACATTCACTCAATTCTCATATTCACCCCCTTGTTTTCCCATTCAATCACTCACTCTCACATCTACTTATGCACTGTTCCATTTACTCACTCAATCTCACATCTACTTACACACTGTTCCATTTACTCACTCACTCTCACACTTACCTACACACTCTTCTATTTACTCACTCTCTCATTCACTAATTCACTCTCACAATTAATCTATTATTCACTCACACTCATCCACTCTCAAATATCCACCCAGTCACGACTCTTTACTTACACATAAACAGCAAAACCCAAACAACCCAAACATTCACGTACATTTTGTCATACTTTTATTGTCAAAGTGTATAATAATAATAATAATAATAAAAATAAAAAATAAATTAAAAAAAAGCGGTTTCCACTTTGTTACTTTTTTAATCCTCATATAGTTGAGGCACTAGTTTATATTGAGTATGCATTTCAAGTATGACAAAATTTGATTTCTATTCCATGTTCTGTGTACTCAGGCGAGTATGAAAAGTGATATTGTCAATTCTGGGGGTGGTCGACAACCTGTGTGGGAGAAGGGGTGAATAGTGCACTTCAGGTGGAATTTTGTTTCCACTATAACTTACAGCTTATTCATCATATAAAGATAAAACAAATTGTAATTATTTCTATTATGTAGGGTGTTAACGTTGGTAACTTAAAGTTAACCACTATTTTTACTAATACCAACACTTGTACATTGAAGGAGACTAAATCTATAAGAATAATGTGTTATCCAAATAAGTATTGTTTTATGCCTGAACAAATTAAAATGCAATACACAAAATACATTTCAGTTTATTAATTTAAATTAAGAGTTAAATAGTTTTTAGTCCTCAAAAGAATGTTATTTATCTCAAAATTCAAAGCTAAGTGCAAATTAGATTCTTCACCGTTCTCTTCTTTGTCAATAATTATTTCGTTTTTGTTGAAGTTCTTGCAGCCGTTAACGTGACAGGAACAGAATGCACAGAACCAAGTTTTGCTTGAATTACAAATGCAAAAACTTTTCAAACATAAATTTTGACACTTGGATGGGAACAGCTGTTTCATTAGAACATGTCATATGTTACCTTCAGAATCTGTAGCGTAGCCAAATCTCAACAAATCAAGTGACTCAACATATGCATTTAATGAATTATACCAAACATGAAGCTGAGCTAATACTTGGAGAACTTGAAGTCGAAAACTATCAGAAGAGCAGTGTAAAGAACCAATATTATTTAAGATGTTAGGGTTGGCCCAAAATAAAATGTGTGTACTCGCATCACAAGTTTGTCCAGGCTTCTTTTTATTCTTCTTCTTCTTATTAGCACTGTGTCTTACTACCCATTCAGGTTACACACACTTACACTAATGTGTAATGGTAGGGTGATTGTGAGATGAAATAGAGGATCTACAGTTTAACATGGAATCCAAACCACGGTGGAGGCCTGGCATTCCCCACATTCACAAGTTGTGATCAATATATTATGTCTTGTCAGAGGTGGAAGAAGGGTTTGGCAATCAGATAAATCTGTGCCGGGACTGAGGATTGAACTCCGAAACCCCAGCATAGAAGTCTGACACCTTACCCCTAGACCACCAGGCACCAAAACTTTAGAAGAAAGGATAAGTATTTGCTCAAGGGCATGCTCACTAGCAACACAATTAAATTTTCCATTCTCCCATTTTACTGAAAAAGTCCTTGTTTAAAAGCATTTAAGACTTTCTCAGGAACTTGAGATATAGGATCTACACACGATGCATCCATGGACATAATTATAGTTATTTTACATTTTATTTACCTTTTTTTCTTTACATTTACTTTATCCCTACCTAATGGGAACATAATTAGATTTTTTTATCTTGATACAATGAACGAGTCGGAAGTTATAGTGGAAATAAAATTCCACCCCAAGCGCGCTATTCACCCCCTCACCCACGGGTTGTTGACCACCCCCAGAACTTACATAACTTTTCATACTAAACTCGGTCCCCAGAACATGGATCAGAAGCCAAATTTTGTCATACTTGAAATGCATACTCAATGTAAGCTAGCTCATGGTCTATGAAGTATTTAAGTGAAGTGTCTCCATAGCTATAATTTTTGACATAGTGGTACCTACAGTAGCCCCATGACTTCTTTGGTGCTGACTGACAGCTCACAGCTGAGAGATGACGGCTTTGAAAATTTATCAGACCAAATTATGTATCCCTACGCCGAACCATATGATCTGCAAAAAACATGTGTTTAGCAGCTGTCACTTCTGACAGTCAACATTTAGGTATATACCTAAATGTTTACTGTCAGAAGTCAGCTGTGAGCTGTCAGTCAGCACCAAAGAAGCCATGGGGCTACTGTATATACTTTTATAAAATGGATCAAGATATTCTCTACAATTCTAGTATGGTATATTGGAAACGGTATGTAATTGCCCCATGTCCCACCCCATCACCATAATTTTTTGTACAAAATAATTCACTAGGCTCCCTTTTTGTATAGTTATTTTTTCTTGTCATCCACATCGAACACACACGCATTTACAAACACTATTTATATATGCACCTGTTCTTTGGAATGATTCTATTCAATGTAAGTGATAGTGAAGGATGGTTGTACAGTAAAGGTCAGATAGTTCACAACTACCAGCCTTCAACAATCCTGAACAAATTGTGTGTTGCACATATATTTGCAAAATGCAACAGGGGAACATAGTATAGTAATGTTGTATTGTGATAGGCCTACTTGACAGTATCTTTTATTTTTTTCGTCGTGTCTCTGGTCGTTTATTTTTATTCTATTATGGTATGTTGATGTGAACTGGTCAGCTATCCTTTATCTACGAGCTAACTGCCGAGTGCCGACTGTGCCGAGTAATAAAATTGGTGTTTTGTTACAAGTCTTATTTATCTCCACGCTTCACAGGATTGTTTTGATTGGCGAAGAAAAATCTGTAATGTTATTGGCTACGGCCGTCTTTAGTTAGTAAAGGCGGCCGTGTATTGGCTCATCAGATTGGTTTAAAATCGCGCGAAATTGCCGTGTTGTCGATGATGGATCGTTTACGTGTGAGTTTATGCAAATTAGATCATTATTGTGTAATGAATGGATTGTGAAGTAATTATAAAAAGCTACTGTATAATACGCTAATATATTTTGATGGATCTTTCGCGATTCCAGTAGATTATAAATCTATTATTTTCCTTCATGTAATGCTTTTTTCGCCAAATAACTCTGATTCAACTTGCATGTTATTGTGTACACTTTTCGTAATTCCATTCATATTTAAAAAAAACTACTTATAGCGTTAATAAACGAAAATACATTTATTCATGCGAGTAGCTCGTATTATTATTTTATTTTAAAAGGAAACTGAAGAATGATTGCTTTGTCATTCCGAACGAAAATTCTTGACAAGTGTTAAAATATTATTTCAAATGGATTCAAATTAGTAATCGTATATTATATTAAGGCCTACGATACACCTAAACATAAATTTTTGGGCACACTTAAAATATATTAACATACGCTACCATTAACGTGAGTTAGATAATTAATGTGACTATTCAAATATGTGTAAGGACGAGTTTGAAAATGCAAACCAGGCGCGTTCCTGATTTTAGGCCAATGTTTTGACATCATGTCAGTGATGTGTCTAATCTACCTAAACGTGGAACAATTAACAGTTCATGATAAAACTATATTTTTACATCATTGGCTAAAGAGCAATTAACTAAAAGTCATAATTTTAATAATCTTTTAACATGTTTATGACTTTTAGATGTTGGTTAGAGCTTAATATTTTTTGTGATTATATGTTTATCTAAATGATATTGACCTGTAATTGTAGTACCAAATTTTTTCATGAACTTATATATATTGATGCCTTTATGGTTCTCATAATGCCATATATATCTCCATGTTTATTTATACTAGATTGACATAGTTATTAACTTTACTTAAAATTGAATTCTTCTAATAATTATAGCTTACATAGTTAGATGTTAATGCAAAAATATGTGTATCATTGCATTCAACGTTCATTAGGTATAATATGAATTGCACACTCGCACACACATTGCATTTAATTGACTGCATATATTTATTTTTCAGGGCTTTGTTCAAAACTGTAAGACAAATATATTTGGAAAAGATTTAAGCAGTAAGGAAAAGATTGAAGAATGGAGGAAGAGGAATTCAGATGTGGAGTCACTGGTGCGTTTCTATTTCTTAAGGTCATTTGACAATATCGCACACTTTTAACACTGAAATATTTATAACAACCTTATTATTATTATTTATAATTTTTTTTAGTAATATTAATATTATTGATACCTATTATAAATATTTCATTGTGTAGGCCTACACCTCATTATGAGTGTCCAGTTATACTATATTTAAACCCACTACATTAATTATGTTACAGTAGCCCCATGACTTCTTTGGTGCTGACTGACAGCTCACAGCTGACATATGACGGCTTTTAAAAGTTACCAGACAAAATTATGTATCCCTACGCCAAACCATATGATCTTCAAAAACATGTGTTTAGCAGCTGTCACTTCTGACAGTCAACATTTTGGTATGTACCTAAATTTTCACTGTCGTAAGTCAGCTGTGAGCTGTCAGTCAGCACCAAAGAAGCCATAGGGCTACATATATATCTTAGTACACGTAGAAGTACCAACTGAAACTCAATCAATGGTCACCTAATTTTTTTTAATTTATGGAAAAGGACATTTTTTAAATCCACCTACTTAAATAATAAAGTGTGTGAAGGTTTTAAGTAGTATAACTTTAAAACTTAACTTTCAATTATATAACTTTAAAAAACTCCAATAAAAATGCATTTAAAGATAAGTAGTCTATACAATTTAGTGTGTGATGGTTTTAAGCACTGAAACAACTTTAGGAACGATATATGTTGGAATTAGGGCGTACATCTAAAATAAAAAAAACACAATCTTCCGCTCACCCCAACACAATAAATATTATTGAAAATTAAAAAAAAAGTAATAAAAAGTAAAATAAAATAGATTTAACACTATAAGGTCTTCTTGTCCTACAGTTGAATTAAAGATCTTTTAACTTACAAATTAAATTTTAGTTCATACAAACTTTTCATTAAAGTCCACATTTAATAGACAATTTTTTAAGTTACCTTTGCATGGTTATTTTGGTACTAATGAGGAAATAATAATATTTATTCCATTCATACTAATGTTCATGTTATCATAAGCTATTGGTCTGCTGTGATTTGATTCAAAACTAAGGAACAACTTACTCATGCTTGTAGGAGAATTCTTTATCTAATAATCTTATTTTAGGTGTGGATATAGGAAATGTGAGTTAATGGGAATGTTTTTAAAGTTTCTATAGCAAAACTTTTTTTTGGCCAAAATAAATAAAATAATGCTCCAGTAGAAACATAGAATTTAATATCTTTCACATGGTAATATCAACAACTGTTGAATGTCTGTCATATGCATAGCGACATTAGATAACAAACTTTTCAAATGAAGTGCTAAAGATGTCATTAAATTTCAGGACACCCTTGACAGATATTAAAGAACTGTTGATATCACCATGCGACAAAAATTAAACTCTGTCTCTACTGGAGCAATATTTTATGTATTTTGGTCAAAATATTTTCTTACTATAAAAACTGAAAAAACACTGGCCTTTTATCGTGTTACCTACATATACACATACACACACACACCTTAAGCATTCAAAATGTAAACACAAAGATAACTATTGACACATTATAGCAGGAAGATTATAGGCTTCTCATTAAAAGCTGAAGAACAAAAATACCTGTATGTTGATACATGAGCAAACCACTTGTTTGTGAAATTTCTACATTTTACTAAACAATCGTTTTATACTTTTAATTTGTTTTTATACATTATTGGAGTGACATATTGTTAGTGTCAACTTGTGTGACCTGATTATTTTTCTGTTCTCAGAGTGTTGATCAGAACTTAAGTAGGTCTAGGATAAAACTAGCTGAGGTAGCATCATCGCTACAGGCTGAGGAAACGTGTTCCTTTCAGCCGAGTCTTTCCTTTGCTTATGCCAGCCCAAAGCCAGACCTCAACATCAATCAGCCTATGAATCTCTTGGATATTCTCAAATCTAAAGACAACTCTTCTTTGAGTAAAACGAGTCATGACAGTGTCCCAGGCTCACAGTCACTGTTGATTCTGGAGAACTTGCTCTCAAATTTGCCTCGGGGGAGGTCGTCCTCGAGAAATTCCAATGCATCCAGCGGCGGGGGCACAGTGCATAGTCGCTCAAAAATAACGGACTTTCAGGAAAATAACATAGTACAAACGTCAAAGACTGATAATGAGGCCTTATCTTATGTTGCTGTAGAGAAGAGTACAGATGACGAGACATTAGTGTGAGTTGCTTCATTGATACATTTTATAGTTAGGAAATAAGTTTACTGCTGGTCACAAGCAGCTTGTTCACAATAGGATTTATACCGGCTCCCTGGTATAGTGGTCAGTATACCTGGAAACGAACCTAATGGTCCCGGGTTCGAGTCCCAGATAAGACCATGAGTCATTTGACCGGAAGGGGAACTATCCCAACGGTCACCAGAGTTTGGTTAATTAATTAGGCTTAAGCTGGTTCCACATCCTCATTCACTATCATCATCATCATCATCATCATCACCTCATCGAGACAGAAAAAGTGTCTGCAGAAAGGATGTACTTTTAGTATATTTGGGCATCCCCCGGGCAATGGTTTATTAGTACTGGTTAATATTTCCAGAAATGAGTGATGTAGCCCAGACATGCATGTATCTATAATATACATTAGGACTTTTTTTGTAGTAATCGAGATTGGGCATATTGTTTAATATAAAAATGACACTCCCTTGAAATAACTATTTTCCAAATGTATAACCCGAATTGGTAAAGACATACTGTTAAAAGAAATGGTTTTCTAAATAGTTACAGGCTAATTTTCAAAAGAAAGGCCTGTTAAAAAACAAAAACAAAATATTTTATGTCAAAAATTGAGTATATTTTATTATTTCATTGGTGTTATTTTTAATGTATTTACCTGCCTCGGTGGTGTAGTTGGCTAACGCGCTAGTTTCGGGTTGAGCCAGACTGCCAAGGATGGGAAGACTGAGGCTCGAATCTCAATTGGGTGAACTGGGGGAGGTTTTTCCTAAATGGTTTTCCACTCTCCATCAACACAAATGCGGGCTCACTTCCTCTAAATTCAAACTTTCCAATTCATACTTCATTAGCCTAATTATTACATAAGCGTATAACCCGAACTGGTAGTAAGACGTGGTGCTAAATAATAAAAAAATTTATTAATTATATATATCAAAAGTGACAGCTGTAGATCACACGACTTGACTTATGGATACTTGAAATTATACCTAGTAACTTTTCTATCTATCATAAGGCCCATTCAATGAAAATTTGACTACAAAAATGACTAACTAGAATTAATTTTTAGTCATTACATGAGTTAAAGTGTTAACAGGATGTTACTGTGAACATTGAATTATAAATTTGGATTAATTTTCCTCAAAGTGGTTTAGTCTATGAAAGCTACTTCCATTCGTGTTTCATATTCCTATTATATGAGGGAAAAGAAGATGAATTAAAAATATTTTCATCTTATTTTCATTCATACTATATATGTGTATATATATATATATATATATATACACACAACAACCCTCAACAACAGGTATGTGGACAAAGGTGTTATTCTCACCTCTTAAGTTACACACACCTCTAGTCTTGATTACTAATTTATACATTATTACACAAAATTAAACTTCTGGGGTTGCTTTTTATCTTATGGCACCCCATTGTTTTGATCTCATAAGGGAGTAGGACATAAAAAAATGACAATCTATTTCATGACACTTGTTTTGTGTGCTGTAACTTAGTATTAAAATAATAAGGAACATTGATTTCCAATCCACAAATCCTTACCCATACTTTGCCAACTAAGTATGAAACACCCAACAATGTAGAAAATATAAAATCTTGAGTGGAAACATGTCTAGTCACATGCTAACTATGGGTACAACTCTTACGTAAAATTTAAATTGAGATCAACTTCTCATTCATACATTCTTAAACTAAAGTGATTCAAATTCATCTAAGTAAAATTGAAATGTTCTTGTGAAATGACTATTTAGTATTCACTATGTATTTTAATAATTCACTGGCTCTTAATCTAGGGTCAAATTTGTTGTGGCCTCAACATTTGTAAAAGCGGCAGAAGGGGCTGCAGATGGCAGAGGAAAATAAAACAAAACAAAAAATCCCCTTTAAATAACTTTTCAAAGCATTGAATGTTTGAAAAAAATAGCTTTGGGAGAGCCATTAAATCTCACCATTTATAGGTGCCCAGAGAGTCTCTGGACAGCAAAGAAGCCCCCGTACAGTACCAGGCAACTTGGACCTGGGCACTGCCATAATAACTTACCCAAAAATGTTTTATAACTGTCAGGTTGACTTTTTCTGTAGATATTATTACCATAGTTAGGTTTTGTGAAAACTGCGTATTACTAAGTGTTTGGGCTTTACATATTTATATTAAGGATAAGAAGAGTTTAAATTGAAAGTAAATAAACCCTTATTTGGGAGGGAGAGGGGAAAACTATTTAGTGGAATTTGAACCCTGACCTTCTCATAACAAGCAATCCAGACAAATTTGATACCTTACTTAACCCATTGTCACACTGATGCCGGTATTATTTTTATTATTGATTATGTAATTTCCTGAAATGCCACTAGCTGTAACTCTCTTAAAATTATTTCTAATTTATTTTTTATTAGCTCTGAAACCTCAAGTAAACAATCCATGGTTGATCCAGCTTTCCACAGCAGATTGGACACTTTCAAGTTTGTGGAGCGTCATACTTTGAACCGGGTACTGGCCCATGGCCAATTTATGGCCAAACCATTACAGGGTCTGGAACATGCAAATTTCCCATCTCAAATTCATAAGGTAATTGAAGATTTTAAATAATAAAAGTACATAATACTTTGTATACAGAGAATAAAAGCGTAATATTGTTCATACCTTGTCAGAATATATCACATGCTATAAATGTATATATTGAAGAGGTTTTATTTTCAGTCTTATTTAAAATCATATAACTTGTTTTGGTTCAAATTTAATACTCTCTTATCTACTACAGGTTACGAAACTTCCGACTTAGTTTCAAAACAAGCATAAACTTCGACTTTGCTTTGAAAAAAATCCTGCTTCAACACAAATATTTGCCAATAACGGCCTATTATTGCCATTCTTAGCTGTTATGTACAGTACAGAACAATGTTCATACAGAAAATATCTGAAGTAATTGAATTGTAAGTTGTGATGATAGCTTAGTTATATAAATAATCAAAATATAATATATTTTCAAACATAAAACAGCCTACTAAAGTATTTGAACTTCGATTTGGTTTTGAGAAATTTCATACACTTGATTCAAGTTTGCTTTGAATTGAAAAAAAATGGATTTTCCCCCCTTAATATGTACATTTAATTTTGTTTGGTTCTAAATACCTTGAAAATTTTTGTTGAGTATTTTCACTATGATAAATAGTTTACAAATGCATTTTTCCACTGTCACACATAATGATTCCTTAGCTGCCCATACTTCAGGCAGTGCATCTTTGAAATATTTTTAAAGAAGAAGAAAACTTTTTTTGGATTATGAATACCTATGAAATATCTCGCTTAACAAGACAAATTTACACATTGATGATTTTTATAATGGCTACTAAACAGTATTTTAGCATTGACTGATGAGTCTTTTTCATCCTCAATGGAAGCATAGTTAGATTCAGATGTGTAGGCATAACACATTATAGTATGCTTTGCTTTTTTTCTTTAAATCCTTCTCTTTACCTAGATGCACTTAATAATCAAGATCACTTTTATGTGACATCAACAACTTGAACTTCAACTTAGGCTTATGCCCCACATGTTTCAAAGCTTTTCTTCAACTCTTCACATAAAAATTAACCCTTTGGTGAGTATAGTTTTAATATAGTACATGATTGCTGTGGAGTGAGGTTTTTGGTGAAAACTAAATTTATTTTTATTTTTGCATACATATTTTAAAATTATGTATTGCAGTTTCAATAGTGTTTATAAGAGTAGAAAAAAAAACCCATTCAAAATACAATTCAGAGAGATTAAAAATTTGTTTTTGTGTGAAATGTGAAAAGTATGGATGGATGCAAAGTCCTATACAGCTACCACATTCCACACACATCCAGATAGTCTCTTTCCACTTTAGCTGTGTTTTAGCAACAAACAATAATATAAAATCTATAATAGAATTATTCACATTCATGTGTGGCAATGACCTTTATTTATAAATGTGTGATTTTACCTCCATAAATAAAACGCTAATAAAAACTAAGGTATAAACATAAATATTCATGTGAGGCCACTACCTTTATAAACAATGACACAGAAAAAAAAACTGTCACAAATAAATCATGTGGCAAAACTAAGATAAACATGGATTTCATCAACCAAGTGTTTGTGACAGCTGTCACACACATTTACGAACATCTATGAAAGGAAAAGTCCCCCATCTTATCCACCGACAATAAGATAAACTAATTACCATATAAGGGACAGTAGAGCCATCTATTCACAAATATATATAGACTATTAAATGTTTAGAAATAGTTTCTTTAACATAATATAGATAGCAGCAGAGCAAAAACATGGTTGAACATTTATTTACTGCCATACTAATTTAGACAAACATTAAAATGTATATTTATGTGCATACTCCTAACAAGCCATAACAAAATGGTAAATATATGTTCAAACTCACCAAAGGGTTAAGTGACCTTTGCAGACCTCTATTAAATAAACAACACTTTTGGTTATAACTTTAGATTTTGAAAATATATTGTGATGAAAACTTACACGACGCCTTTCATTTTCATTATTTGATAGAAACAATTTCTTAAGGGGATCAATTATTGAAATCGGCTAGGTGTTTAATATGATTTAATAACCAATCTATTAATAATACTGGTTTTAAGTCATATAAATTCTTGACATAAAGTAAATTAACTTGATTGGTATTAGATGTGTAACCTTTTACTTGTCATCATAAACCTGTGGCTGGGCCAGTTTAGAAAAAACTTCTCCACCGTTTTCTATCTTTCCGCCATTCTTTTACTATCAGCTCAAATACTAAGGTTAACTAAATCCAGTTAGAGAGAACATCTAAGAGCAGAAAGGAATTAAAAATGTATGTTAGATGAGTTTATTTTTTAAACACGAGAAAATATACAAGAAACCTTGACATTAATACATTTTTGTTCTCTGTTTGTCTGAAGTAAAGATAAACATACAAAAATAATCATAGGACACATTTCCCACAACTGGCTGGAAGAAGAAACTCTCCACACAAGTTTTTTTTAGCACCATGTTTTACTATCTGTTTGGGTTATACATATATGTACTAATAGTAATATAAATGTGTCAAGGATGAGGAAGGTTGAATTTAGAGGAAGTGTACTCACATTTTTTGTAGAGGGAAGATAGAAAACCATTTAGGAAAAGCTACCACCTTCAGCACAATATCTCTGGTCGTCCAAGATCGCGCAGAACTGGGTCAAACTCCCAACCATTCTGCTGCATCTATAAAATAGCTCAAAGCTAATGTTGGTGCATGCCCCACAAATGTACCAGCCATGTGCTTCTTGAGACCATCCTAAGGATAAGGCCCGTTTACAAAGGTGTCGCCAATACTGCAGGCTTAGCTAGAAAAATATACAGTAGACTCATGATTATCCAAGCCCCGCTTATTTGAGGTTATGTGTTAACTGAGACACTCATTCCGTCAAAGTGTTCAATCTTAACACAATTTTTATGCGATAGTTAAATATTTTATACAATAATTTCTTACTTCAACTTATATATAAATATACTTATTACTATAACTAGTATAAAGTATTATTTACAATACTGTAGTTAAATGCATGAGAAGTGACATGAGAACTAATTACAAACAACAGCTGGAACACTGCACTGTACACTATAAATCCTACACACTCTGTATCATCCGAGTTTTTTCGAATCTGAGGTATGCTCGGTCCCAATTACCATGGTTAATTGCAAGTCTACTCTATTATTGAATTAGACTTAGGGTTTGATCCTCTCTTTAGTGAGAACAGGTAAGACATAACTATTTGGGGAGTATGATAAATTGAAAGAGGAGTGTTTACATGACAGTTTTTTTTTGTAGATATATTACTGGTAGTTTGAGTATATTCCAGGGAGCTGGCATGGTATTGTAGCCTGCTAAGCGCAAAGCTTTAGCACATGCTATACATATTTAAATTAGTTATGTCAGTCAGTACAAACATTCCATCAAGGTCAGTAGATGAATCAACCGCTGCTCCAAAAAGAGAATATTAATACAAAACATATCTTTGAGTATAGTTTTAATTGGTCTCTTTCTAGGCTCTACAAAAGGTTGGATTCCAATCACTCATGAGCATACAATCATACACATTTGTTTCCATCTTGCGTGGGCAGAATGTGTTTATTGTTGGGCCGCCACGCTCTGGGAAGACTCTTTCGTACTTGCTGCCACTGTTGAGTAACTGTGTTACTGGGGAAACCTTCCAAAATGTAAGATGGTGTTGGTTTTACTTTACTAAAGCTTCTATTAAGAAGCTAATTTAATCCCTATAGTTTAAATTTTACTCTAAAATATTATGTCCAATCTAAGTTTATTAGTGGCCCAACCAAAGGGAAGAATGGAGTTTGGTGAAATAATCTTCAGATATTTACCTATGGCTGGGTAAAATATTTGAAATAACATTCTTTCTGCAATAGAATCAAATTTAATTAGGGATGAAATCCTTGAATCTTTAATGGTATTTGAGATTCAAGGTTTTGAGAAAATATCGGATTCAAGACTCAAATCCTTTCATAAAAAAATTATTTTTCAATTTTTCAATTGAAATTTATTTTAAAGCTCTAATACTATCTATCTGTGGCTCAGAACCGACTTAAATATAGAACAAACTCAATTACCAGACCCCAGACCATTAATTAAACACTTAGCTGAATGTATGAATGCTATAATTAAGGGAATGCAAAATTCACGTTTGCGATAACATACATTTTAACATGAATTCTACTGTTTTTATGCTAATAAAACATAATTAAGCCTTTTTTCCTAAATACCATTTCTTTGTAATTTGGCAAATATCGCGTCATGAAATATAATTTTCAATGCATTTAAATGGCGATAGTGCTATGCCAAGGCTGCCGTTCACACGGATATTATCACTTTTTTCTTATTTTATAGCTATAAAATGAATCGCAGGAAAAATGTTTTTTTTTTCCCAGGATAGTTAGGCTTTTTTTTCTGCGGTTAGCATTAAAAATCAAATTTTCTACTTTTTACACATTACAATACTTAAGTTTTGAATGATCAATTTTTTATTTTAGTCTTTAAAAGATTTCATGCTAGGTCTAAGCAAGAACAATAATATTTATGGACCTTGCTACAGGCAGTCATGTTTGGAAATATTCTATCTTAATTTTTATTCCCTTCTCTTTATTTGATAGTAGTTTAGTCTTCTATGACAACATGTTCAAGTATTGTTATTTTTTTGTCTAAACCTAAATTGATAATCGATTATTTCAATGTTGCTATTCATAAGACTCGAAGGTAATGATATTGAGATATCGAGTTTGATATTACTAAGTGTGAAATGTTTTGTCTTTATTTATATTTGATTTTTCTCCTAATATGTTAATAAATGTTAAATACACAATATGAACAAAACAAGTAGACAGTTTTATCCTAGTTTTTTTTAATGAATACTAATTTGACTCATATTTACATAAATAATAACATTGCTTTAAGCTTTTAATATCTTCGCTTTCTGAGAAAAATAACACCACTTTTCCCCTAAAAATAACCTCACTTTGATGTCTTTAGCTATACTAAATGGATTATAAGCTTTCTGTTTTTAACATTGTTACTATTTCTATTTTCTATTATTCCATTATATCTCTAATTCCTCTGAGTCTTATAAATTTTTTCAAGTTTGGATTCAAATTTAATATTTGAAAATTAAATGAAGATTCAGATTCGAGATTGTGATTCTTAAAATAGTGAATCAAACCCAACTCTAGTTGTAACCCTTACCAGCCATGCCAAACCTAGGCATGCATTTTATATGATTGACTGCATTACATTTACTTATGTATCATCAGTTATAATAATTAAGAGGTGTTACACAATAATGGTGGTTGAGTAAATAAAGCTCACATTAGTAAAAAGGAAAAAATGTGGCAAAAATTCACTGCACAAAGGGACTTTTTTTTTTTCGAGTGGCTTTTATAGGACTTTTTTTTTTGAGTGGCTTTTATAGGACTTTTTTTTGAGTGGCTTTTATAGTAGAAAAAACAACACTCATTTATATTATAGGAATAAAAAGAGAGAAGTCACCTTTGTCATCTTTTTTTTTCTTTCCTTGGGTAGCTTTCTTCACTCAATTTTTATTTTATTAGTTTATCTTTGCTTTTTTACCAATTCGATTATTGTATAATCATTTAGCCATTGGGACTTCTCATGGTTAAACAATAAATAATCAGTAGAGATGTTAAGATCTGTTAATTTCTTTTTTTAGCTGAAGCCTGGTTGTGGACCATTCATCCTAATCTTGTGTCCTGGGCATAAGAGCGCTCAATTTATATACAACGCCAGCTGCAAGCTGCTCCGTTTGGCGGGTGTGTCAAATGTTGATGTGATGATAACATATGGAGGAGGAGATGAGCTTGAAAAAATGGTAGGTGTTGTCGATGAAATGGAAAAACTTTTAGGGTTCACTGTTCATTAGGATGATATACTGCAGGCCTGCCAAACTTGTTTGACCATGAGAGCCATATTAGACATTGAAAATAATGATGGGGGCTGCATTTTATAAAGTTAAATATTGTCACCATCCTAAATAGAAAAATCTTAATTTTAAAATCCTTGTTATAACGAAAATAAAATTATTATCATTAGCACCGCGTCTTACTACCCGTTCGGGTTATACGCACTTACGCTAATGTGTAATGGTAGGGTGATTGTGAGATGAAATGAAGGACCTACAGCTTAACGTGGAATCCGAACCACGGTGGTGGCCTGGCATAAAAATAAAATCAAGATTACATAAAGTGTTAAGACTTATCCTATATTTTTTTTACCAAAGATTTGATACTTTATATTTGCATTAAGTGTGTATGTTTGTGGAATGTAATGAGGATGGAAAAAAAGAGAATGCCAAAGAAAATGTTGGAAATTAAGTATGAAGGAAAAATATCACAAGAGAGGCCAAGAAAGAGATGGGAGGAACAGATAACATAGTGTTCAAGTGAAAGGAGAAGAATGTAAGAAATTAAAGGAGGAAGAATGGTTGAAGGATAGAGGAAGATGAAGGCATTCTATTAAACTGACCAGGCCACAGACTGGAAACGGTTAGTGTATGTGTATGTGTGTTTGTGTGTGTGGCCTTAGATATTAGTCACTTTCAAAATAATGTCAAAAGCCTATCGGTAAACTTTATTGCTCGGGTGTTTGTTCTTTTCTGTGAGCGAAAACACACTTGTGTGCTGACAATTATTGCACATATTTGGTGCACAAATTTAACCATTTTGTAGAATTAATCTTTGGTAAGTATTGAATAACATTTGGTACAATAACTTCACTTGCTAGTTTTCATCAAATAATTACAAATTCCATAGTTTCAAATATTGTATTCCTACAAAATTTATAAAAAGACAAATTGGGCAACATTGTATGTGTAAGGTTCATACAAAGGTGACATAGTCTTTCTATATTCTATAGTAGAAGTATTTCAACCGTAGAAGATCTAAGAAAGATGTCACCTTTGTATATCTTCTATCGTAAAATTAAAGATATTTCTATGGTAGAAGATTTAAATAAAGATGTCACCTTTGGGCATTGGATTCTTCCCACATTTTCCTCTTTCCCTTGGTGGGTTTTTTTCATTAAATTTACACTTATTAGTTTATTTTTCCTTTTTCTTTATTTATATCAATAAGAAGACTAAAGTAAGAAAGTGAAATGAACGTCATTCTTTAGTCAGTCATTCAAGCTTTTTAAAGTATGAGATATAATAAATAGTAGTGTAGTATATAGACTTTTAAGAAAGCATTTGGCAATGTAATTATTAAATTTTTATAATTAATGGACATGCAATGTTCTGTTATATTTAATAAGGTGGCCTGGCAGTCTAGGGGTAAGGTGTCAGAACTCTCTACTGGGGTCCGGGGTTCAATCCTTGGTCTCAGCACAGATTTATCTGATAGCCAAACCCTTCCTTGACTTCTGACAAGATGTGTATTAATCACAACTTGTGAATGTGTGGAATGCCAGCCCTCCACCGTGGTTCGGATTCCACGTTAAACTGTAGGTCCTCCATTTCATCTCACAATCGCCCTACGAACGGGTAGTAAGACACGGTGCTAATAACGCTAATAATAATAATGTTATTTAATTTAATATATTATTAATTCTTAAGATAACATTCTATTGTAATGATATTGTTTTGGATCCCTAGCATATATTAAAAAAATCATGGATGAAGTGCAGTTTTTCTTTGATAAACTGAAAATAAAATATCTTTTTGATACTTCATCCATGGAGTCTCACGTGCTTTTCAGAAATGTCAATGGATTGCACCGTTAAAATCTTTTCTGTCTTTAAATGATCAATTCCTTAGAATTTAGCAAAATCTTGTGACTCGCTGGCTCGCTCTATCAATAGGAAGCTAGCCTTCACAACACCTGTCGCCAAGACTCTTTCTATTAGTTGGTTTTGACACTGGTGACAAGGGGTCCAAAAGGCAAGGGGTAGGTCATATATAAGCGGCTTGTGCATATGAATACACACAGTAGCAGTAACACAAAATAACAGTGCCAGTAAAATATATAGCAGTAACATAAATTCAGCACAGCACACGGCTCTCAGAATGTTGAAAGTGTAATATCACAAAACATTTTTTTAACAAAAACTGTATTACATAATATCACATCTTTAGTGCCAAGGGTGTAACTACATAAATAAATCATGTGCAACATTAAAAGTCTTGTTTATTTAATAAGATTAATTATCAGATATAAATCAGATCAAGTAACCGCGGACAAGTGTGCACTAAGGCATACTCATGTCGTCACCTCCGTAAAACTCAACATTGTTATAAGGTAGTGCTCAACCACAGGGCATTATCTCAATATAAATCTGTATCATCTTAATTAGTGCTCGATCATGGTGAAAATATCAGCTAATTAAATCGAGATCTCTTTAATTGGCTCCCAATCACAGGGCAATCATATCAAAATACTGCACTGTTCTAATTAGTGCTCGATCATAGAGCAAATATCAGCTAATTAAACTGTATCACTTTACTATCTTTCTATTAAAACATTTTTTTTTAACTAAATGCATTGTTTGTTTCTATTAAATATTAATAGGAATTTAGGAAAGGTTTCTTATTAAAATTTTTTAATAAAACAATTATGCATTTTATTTTTGATGAACCTAAGCAGCCAAATGTTTCACATTGTGGTGATGAAATGCCTTGTGGTACCATTTTATTGCAGGACATTTGTTATTACTAACTAAAATACATTAGCCATTTATGAATGAGTCATGATTCGGATAGCAGAAAAATAGAGGAGTCGAAGACCTGGCATACCGAATTGAAAGCCCTGCAAATTACATAAAGGTTTTTTTTGTTTCATATTTAAGATTACGCTGATGAATGGTTGCCACATTTTGATTTCAACTCCTCGGCGTTTTTTGAAGCTGGCAAAAACTTCAAGTCACATTGTCAGTTTAAATAGAGTTTGTCATCTAGTTTTGGAGGAGGCAGACACACTCACTACAAAGTGTGCTGTAGAGGTTAGTAAACAAGGTTTTTCTTGCATTGAAATGTATATATATTATAGAACACTTATTCATATTCTGGGTGTCCAGCAACCTGGAAAAATGTAAATGTCAGGGAATTTGCTTTGTCAAGAGACTGTCAAGGAATTTGATCAAATTTATAGAATTTTTTACATCTTCACTAAACAAATGTGCAAACATTTTTTTCCAAAAGTCACTCTAACATTTTTTATCCGGCAAATACACTGTGTGAATCTCACAAATTTGAGCATGGTAATCTCATTTCTCATGGTCGATATCTGATTTTCGAGTTGCCTTTCCTGTTCTTTAACCGTGCATCTTTAGCCAAAATTGAGTAATGGTTATGAGCATGTGTGAAAATTGGACTATGTTATAACAAGAGGAAACTAAAAAAGAATTTGTATCGCATAGGCCTGTGCGAAAGTGACAGTTTGACTTTGAAAAATCTTTGGGTGGGTTATGACAATTTGGTCAGAAAGGGATGAAATTTGTGTTTCAATTAAATTAAATGTAGAGGTAGATGTCAAAAATATTTTTGTAAAGGGACAAAAACTCTGATTCTGTAACAGTTATAGGTTATAAATTTTGTAATCTTGCAAAAAGAAATTTTTTATAGGAATAAAATATGTATACTCAAAATTTTCATATTAGATTATTTTTAAATTGTAAGTTTTCCAAATAAAAACTTAATACTATTTTGTCAAAAATGGGTTTAAAAAAGTTTTGATGTATTGTCAATTATAAAACCTAAGCCTAATACAACAATTAAAATTGTTTTAATAATGTTCATAGTAAATTTTAGTAAGAGATTAAATTACAAAAATAAGGAAAGAAATTTGAGAATATTAGAATTATGTAATTTTAATCAAGCATGAATATAAATTCTTAAAATGGATTTTAAGATTGACTAAAAGGTTCTTAAATAAAAGACCCATCGCAGGAATTTTATTAAGCACTTACACAATAAAACATCAAGCTATTCAAAATATCCTGAACAAATAAAAATGAGCCACAGTCTTGTCCATAAGAATACCAAAAACATTTCACAACCATGCCAATGTGCTTGGTTGGTTACCTCTTATGTTTTAGTTCCTAAAGCTATCACAAAAAGTGTTGTTGGCCTTTAAAAATATTAGTTTATCCAACTATTATTATTTATGATACAAATGTAAATAGATGCCATTCCAAATAAACGTGTCTACCTAATAGATGTGTGTATATACAAATAAGTGCAGTGAAACTGTATTTGGTGCATAGTTTGATATTTAAAAGCCACTTTTATCACAGCTTATTGCTAAAAATATGTTTTCCTGGCTTAAATATAACAAGGGATAGATATAACCATTAATTATAAGTAATTTGATTACATTACTTAAGGGCACTCAGTTGTGTTCTAAGATAAAATGACTGAATTTTTGGCTGTCCATCTTATAAACGCAAGACCAGGTTGGATTAAATTTAATAAATTAATACATTTTTTATTAAATATCAAACACAAACATGGAATTGATAAATTGTTCTTAATAATAACCTTTTTATATTTTTTACCAAGAAATTTCTGTAAATATTTTTTCTCTATCGAGTTTCGGGAACCCGAAATTCAGATCCTGCGCAGCCCTAGTTTCACACACTAATTTTAAACTGTACTGGTGGGTGGCCATATTTAATGTCTCAATGTGATCTCACTGACATCTACCTTAGATCACACTATCCAATACCCCATTGCTAGAGACATGCAAAAGGTAAGATTATTTATAGAGGAAAGGGGTGTTATTTTTCTATAAAAAAAATGACATTACATGCTGAAAGCGATATTATTTACATAAATATGAATCAAATTAGTATTCATTAAAACAATTAGGATTAAACTGTCTACATTTTTCTTTCATATTGTGTATTTAATTATTAATTAACTTCCAGAGAAGGTGATCTGACGGTCTAGGGGTAAGTTGTGAGACTTCTGTGCTGGATGTCCGGGGTTTAATCCTGGGCCCGGCACAGATTTTTCTGATGGCCAAACCCTTTCTTCACCTCTGACAGAACATGTATTAATCACAACTTATTAATGTGTGGAATGCCGGGCCTCCACTGTGGTTCGGATCCCCCGTTAAACTGTAGGTCCTCCATTTCATCTCACAATTACCCTACCATTACACATTAGCGTAAGTGTGTATAACTCGAACGGGTAGTAAGACGTGGTGCTAACAATGATAATAACTTACAGAGAAAAATCAAATATAAATACACACAAAGGGTTACACGCTTAGTATGTCAAACTTGATATATCAATATCACTCATTACCTTTGAGTTTTACAAAAAGCAATATTGAAATAATTGATTATCAATTTATGTTTAAACCAAAGAATAATACCACTGAAACATGTCGTCATAGAAGACAAAATTACTATCAATTAAGGAGAAGGGAGTAAAAATAAAGAAAATATAATTTTGCCAAACATGAGCTCCTGTAGAAGGTCCCTATAATTTTATATTAATGCCCTTGCTTGGACCTAGCGTGAAATATTTTAAAGGCTGAAAACAAAGAATCGATCTATCAAAATCGAAACTTAAGTATTGTAATGTGTGATAGTAGAAATCTTGATTTTTAACATAAAATAAGCCTAAATTTGTGAAAATACTCGTATATCCCGTGATCCGTTTTATACATTTAAAACTAGCAAAAAAAGTATACTATCCATATAAACGGCAGCCCTGGCATAGCACTTTTACCAGTGTTATTACTTTGAAAAGGGTTTTACATAACATGATATTTAATGAATTACAAATAGATTGCATTTATTTAGAAAAAACTTAAATTTGTTTTATTTGCTTGAAAGCAGTAGAATTCACATGAAAATTCGTGTTATTGCAAATGTGAATTTTGCATGTCCCTCCCTATCACTTAACCCCTTCAGAGAGTGACACAATTTCATAACATTTATGTGTCTAAATTATATTATTATTACCCAAGTTATGATCTTAATAATATGTTTTTAATATGCTTATTATTTATATATATATGTTTATATAGTTTCCAAAAAAAGTTGTAAATTGGCTCTGGAAAACATGGAAATGTTGGGGATGTCCTGTTATTGTATTTCTAATTTAATCATATCATTGCACTCGTCATTTAAATGTTTATAATATTAGGAATACATAGATAAAATAACTCTTTTTACTGTACTGTTAATATAATTTATTCTTAAAGGTAAAAGGAATCGTTGAAAGTTGCAAGCAAATCTCAAAAAAGAGAGATATTCCAACACAGATGGTGTTTGTTTCCGAGATGTGGACCCCTACCATTGAATTTTTGGCAGACCGTGTGGCTGAAAACTCTTCTGTGTGCATTGGGTCTTGCCTTGAGGCCGCTGTCTACGCCAAACTTAAACCCAACTTGCATTTTGTCGAGCCTCTGATAAAGGATAATAAACTTATAGGTTTGTTGTGATATTATCTTAACAACCATTAAATGGATCCATTACTTACATAAATATATTTCCATAGTCATGTGGTGTTTGAGATAGTTATAAAGAATATTTATTAGAACTGCTAATAGTTTTCAAAATGTTGATTTTCAAATTTTTTTAGACACTTAAATTGTATATTTATGAGTCAGTATATAAGCAATTTAGTGTATGGGTGTGCAAATACTCAAAAATCCGGCTTCAAGCCAAGTTTTAGTAGTTGTTCAATTTAGGTTAAAAAGTTTTCAAAACTCAAAATTTCAGGCACTTGATGTTTTTGTAAATAATTAATTTGATTTTTTTTAGGATCTTGTTTCATCATGAACATTACTTAAATCTCTACTTTTTCCTGACTAATAAAATTAAAATAACTTGCAACTATATTAATTATATTTGAAAATCATGATTTTAATGATACTAACTTTTTTTAGGAGTGTGCGGAGCTTCAAAACTAACCTGCTTTCAAAAAAAATATTGGCTTCAACTTCAATTTGAAAAATATTATGATTTTGACAATTACAAAATTTAACAATTTATTTCTATAAGGAAAACCTCTCTTATAGCTTTATGAGGGGATAGTATTATTTTTGAAAGAAAGTACAGACATGAAAAGTGGATTGAAACATATAAAATAAGTGAAAAAAATATGGTTTTTACAATGAAAAGAAGAATTGGAGCGCATCACGAGAGAGTATGAAATGTGCAATGCAACTTTCGATGGAATGAAACCTAGGTTCTGAGATTGGGCGGTAACAATCTCTTTTCTTCAAGAGGCAGCTATTACCTCTTTAGGCAGCAATGTAAAATGGGAACTGTATTCTTTTAATTTTAAATCCATATTTTGTTTGTTCTTTTTACATGTCTCTATTTAACTTTCTCGTACCTTCTTTCAAATATAATAGAAGTTTAACAATACAAATATTGACAGCTAAAATACTCAATTTATTATGAATTATGTCCATTCCAGCTGTTATGTACCTAACAAATTAGTATTCATTTGAAAGAATCTGAGACAATTTAATTGAATGTTGGGATGGATTTATCTAATCAGAAAGAAATAACACAAACTGTTATATAAAATGAAATTGCTAAATGATTTTCATCCATAAAATTATATTAATATTCACATAATATTTTCTCAAAGCATAAAACAACTAACTGAAGATATTTAAACTTATATTCATCTTTGAGAATATTTAATATATTTTTTATGAGTTCACTTTAAATTGTAAAAATGGACTTTGCACAATCCTAATTTTTTCACAAAAAGAATAAAAAATATATGATTCTTAAAAATCTGTGTTTGTGTTTATGGTATAGATGGGTCTTTTAAAGAAACTTACCTTGAAATACTTGTAAAAATATAGTTCCGTTATACTCAAACTAAACTAAAGCGTGATGTTATCATTCACACACCGTTTGAACTAGATTAGAAGTGAAAATTGTGTACTTGCACATCCCTAGTTTAAAGTCCTCTATAGTTAGCAAGTACTAGATGTGTTTAATTATACAGCAACTGCCTCAGTAGCTGCATAGTCTGAAACGTCACTCTCATATTAGACTAAACTATCGAGGTTCAAACACCGGTCGAGTGTACTGAAGTTTTTTTTTCTTCCAAAAAATGTTTTTGACTCTCCTTACTTGCAAATGGGGGTACACTTACTCTTAATTCAACCTTACTCACACATAACTAAATGCCATAATAGTACATATGTGTACAATCTGATAGGGTAGTGTAACTTGCTAAAAAAAAAGTATACCCTGATTTTGTGAGGAAAAACTGTATCTGATAGTTATTAAAGTTACTAAAACAATTTTAATATAATTATACATTTAGTCAAGTTATCTGTAGCTGTCACTTTTGATAGATATTATCAATACCTATAAAATAACATAAATAATGTAGTAAAATATTATCAATGTTGGCCACAAAGAAATACGTTTGAATTTGATAAAATGTTCTTCCAAACAAAATCAGAGTATATTTGTAAAAAACTAGCTTTTAAAAATAGCCCTTTATTAAAATATTTTCGATATTTGCTAAAGTAACTATCCAATTCTTCAATAGTCATTGAAAGAAAATTTCTTCATACAAACAAACGCATAAAACAAATCCAATAAAGTTTTTTTTTACCTTTTTTTTTATCAGAAGAGCGATAAGGATTCATTTTTTGATTTTCAATTTCTAACAATATCATTTTTTCTTTTGCAAATAAAGTTTTGAAACTTGGCCGAAAAAATCTTTTTCAAATATATCAACCTTCTTTAGTTGGATTATACTACATTTTGATATTTCAAATAATATATCATATTTTGGTGTGAAGAACAGCTTAGAAAATACAAACTTTTTTTGTGGCCAACATTGAAAACATTTAACTATATTATTGGGGTACATTCTATAGGTATTGATAATATCTATCAACAGTGACATATGTAGGTAAAATAACTTAATTAAATATAAATCTATTAAAATGGTTTTAGTAACTAACAAATACTGTTCTTCTCACCAAAATTGTACTTTACATAGATATTCATAAACATTTGTTGTGTTTGTTAACATTTTCAGAGGTCCTGGGGAGCAATTCAGACATCATCAAGACAGTAATTGTTTGTCAGACGGCGAAGGAGGTAATTCATGTTGTGACACTTCTCGAGAGTTTCAATTTCAAAACTTTGGGAGTTCACGAGAAAAAGTTCCACTTTGTCACTACTGGTGAGTTGTAAATAAATTGTTGACTAACACACAATTTGTAGGGCTCTACGAGGACTCTATCAGGCTTCGAGCTGAGTTTGTTATTAAAGCTTGGGATCAAGATCAAATTTTTTGTAGGTTTGTTATTTACGAGCTTTCTATTGATGTATGTACATATCAATTTTTAATCTGCAATAGTAAGTATAGGTTATTTAATCTAGATGTTATCGGCTGTTTCATTTATAAATCATTTGATAACTTAACAAATTGTCAGAATTATTTTTAAATCATGATTTTATAAAGTGTTATTTGTTCATTTAAAAAAACTATTACCATTTTTTACTCTTTTTTTTCAAACATATTTACTATTTAAAAAATGAGTGTCGTTCTTATTTTAAGAATATGTGTTGCTTTCATAAATTTTTAACTAAAATAAACAAATACATATTTTAAAATTATGAATATACTCAGTCAACTTAAACTCTGGATCATTTTGAAATACTCAGCTTGAATTTTACTTGAATGAAAAAACCCAAGCTTGCGAACCCTTAACAATTTGTTATTGAAAGATTTGAACTGTTTGTAAATTTATTCCAACTTTTAATGAAAGACACAGCAACCATCAATTTCATCTATTAGAAATAGATTTGAAAAATACAAACCATTTAAAAATAAATGAATACAGTTGTACACGAGGGCCTATTTTTTGGTGTGAGAGATTGGTTTTCATAAGGCTCCTTAAAGTATAAATTTAATAACGTTAATTAAAAGGATATGCATGTGACCTGAGCAGGTAGTAAGATAGTGTTTTACAAAGAAATTATAAAAGATTATAATTTATAATTATTGTATGATAATAATATAGGTAGCTTACAAAGATAACTTTAATTATCTACAACGATGAAAAAAATGCTAGTAAGAAAAATCACAATTTTGATTAACAAATTTGTAATTTTAGTACAAAAAACATAACCCATAAAATTACCATCTCAATATAATAATAAATTGGTACATAATCATTAAATGTTTTAGTATTAGTAGATAATATGTATTTTAATACAATTACCTGACTATCATACTCGTAACCATCGATTGTTTACAGCCTGTGGTCGGGTCAGTTTAATAAAATGTCTCCATCTTTTTCTTCTCTTTCACCGTGCTTCATTTAGTTCCTTCCCTTCTTCTCTTTTCACTTACACTCTTTCTGTTATCTTCTCCTCCTATCTCTTACTTGGTTTCTATTGCAGTATTTTGCCTATATACTTCATCTCCATCTAATACTAGTAGCTAAGGACACAGACTTTCCGTGAACAATATTTTCACAAAGAGAAAAAGCTAAAACTTGTTTCAAGCTCAAATAAATCATCATTACCAATATTTGAGTTCATGAAATAAAATTATTATCATTATTAGCACCGCGTCTTACTACCCGTTCGGGTTATACACACTTACGCTAATGTGTAATGGTGGGTGATTGTGAGATGAAATGAAGGACCTACAGTTTAACGTGGAATCCGAACTACGGTGGAGGCCTGGCATTCCTCACGAAATAAAAGGATAAAGATATTTATACACAACATTGAAGTTTTCTCACAAATTACTATTAACTAGACAATCCCGCAAGGCGTTGCCCATGACTCACTGTGTTATAAGATTTATATAAGGCCCTCACTTGCCCCCCCCCCCTCTCCCCCCCAGCCCCCGTGCTACCTGTGACCCACTGTAGTATAAAATTTATATAAGGCGCAAACGTTATCTCTGAAATGTAATTCTAAGCCAGATTATGTCAAAAAATATAGCTATATTATATCTTGTGTAAAACTATCAACATTTTTGTGAGGAATAAATTAAATTTTCAAAATAAAATATAGCCTATGCTACTAGCTGATAATGAAGCTTTATATTGGTGAAAGAATTTTTAAAATTGGTCCAGTAGTTTTTGAGTTAATCCATTACAAACAAAAAAATCAAATCTTTCCTCTTTATAATATTAGTATAGATAATACTCGTATTTTAAAACAAAGTCTATATTTTAAAGGTAAAATTCTGTTTGTAGTGTGGCCTATAATCACACCCTTGAACAATATGTAACAAATGTTACGTATAGAAATAATTTATAATATCTATCACACTTCAAGTGTAAGGAAGTGTTGTAGAGGGTGTACTTTATACTAAGGGTGTGCAACGCTTCAAAAAATTAGAAGCCAAAGCAAATCTTGGTGTACTTCGTATTCGATTCGAACCCATGTTTGGCTTTGGCAGCTATTCAAAGCTTCTATATTATTCTAAGTCTTAGTAATTATATTTTACATCATATAAAAATGAACTGAAATTACCTCAAGAAATAAAATATATTGTAATGTAATTGATTTGCCCCTAAAAAGTATGTGAAAGCATTGACAATAATATCGTCATAGTTTTATAAATGTATTTAATTTCATTTAAATTATGTAGTATATTAAATGGCACTTAAAGCACTTCTTCTTCTAAGAAGGCAAAAGCCACTGATCAGTGACGTCACGCACGTGACACCAGTAAAGTCAGGTTGACAATATATATATTTCAAATAATAACTTCCTCTTCTCGAAGGTTCGAAGAGAGATTTTAAAATGTAACTTGAGTCATTTTCCGACTCTCGAAGCTTCTAGTAAGACCGAGATGTTTTTGTCTTGTATTTTGTTTTTCTAAACTAAACCTTCTCGAAGCTTCCATGAGCAAGGAATATATACAAAAAATGGTGCAACGTAAAGGCAGTGGGTGTCCAGAACTGACAGAATTCACTTGGGGTCCAGCAACACCTGTCCGCGCTCATACAATAGGCCGCGTATATATTTCAACGACATGATCTATTTTCACAATAAATAAACAGATTCAGAAATAAAAAACATGTCAAAATAATAAGTGTTTATTAATTATAATTCTTCAATTGGCGTCCATCGCGGCAGTAATATTCCAGAACATCTTAATTGGCGAACAACGTAGGGACCCGTAATTCCAGAACGTCACAATATTTTTATCGTTTTGAGTTCTAGAACAAGTTTGCTTTATTTTCTTGGTGGAACTTGGAAAATCTCCATACCACTTTAAATTTCAAGACGCCCATAACATTAAACCTCTAGCTTACTTGATCACAAACATAGAGTGGTACCAACTGAAGATGAATTTATTCCTCTTGAAAATGTAGATTAAAATAAATGATGAAAGTTTTTTTTAATTTTTAGTGGGTTTAATTAAACTCTTGAAGTGTTTCTTGAATATTGAAGATATTTTTTTAATCTTCTAAAATTCACACATGTAGCCATTTATGTTGTTTACTCCATGAATCGGTATGTTCAATTCAAATGCCTGTTAATATGTAGGCTAGCGGCAGACTAGAGAGATAGTTGAGTACATGTACAAAGAACATGACATTCCTTAAATTATTTAAAAAAAACCACAAATAATGAGTACTTATAAACGAAAATTGCTGTTAATTTAGATAAAATCTTAGATATTTTACTGAAAATGAAACCAAATAAAATCTATGAAAATGTTCTTATTTTATACTTATGTGAATAATTAATTCATGAGTAAATTTACTATCACCAAGGTCGTATTATTTTCAAGATTGGCTATAGGAACTTTCAAAATCAGAACCATATTTATTTTAGTAATTAATAAGGCAAGATTTAAATAGATTTATAAAATCAAAAGTTTCGTTGATGATTTGTAAAACAGAACTAAAATTTTGTAACACTGGACTTCTCAAACCTATAGATGCACCCTCCGAATTAACTTAAACTTGTATTTCTCTATAATGTTGTTAACCATACCTTAAGTGTTTTTAATACAAAGTGAAGTGAATATACCAATGATATGTTAACAATAAGCTACGGACATTACTGTTAAGAAAAAATGTAATATTTAGTTTGATGTTAATGTTGATGTTGATGTTGGATGTTGTCAACATAATATTTTTACTCAAAATTGAATAGAAAAATATTAGGCCTCGAGAATATTTTCCATATTTGACTCGACTTTACTTTGAACCAAAAAAGTGGACTTTGCACACCCCTAGTTTATACTCATTGTCACACACGCAGCAGAAACATGGACATTGAATGTAAGAGAGACTAGTAAAGTGGAGGCCGTGGAAATTAAGTTTGTGACGAGCATATTAGTGGTCACGAGGAGAAATAGGACTAGGAATTAAGTTATCCAGGAAAGATTGGGAATAAAGGGAGTGCATGAGATAGTAGAGGAAGCAAGACTGAGATGTTATGGGCATATAATGAGGATGAAAAAAAAAGAGGATGCCGAAGAAAATGTTGGAAATGATGTATTTACAGGGGTAGCCAAGAAAGAGATGGGAGGAGCAGATAATAGAAAGTGTTCAAGTGAGAGGAGAAAAATGGAAGAAATTAAATGAGGAAGAGTGGTGGAAGGATAAAGGAAGGTTGAGGAATTTTACTAAACTGACCCGGCCAAGGCATCAGCATTATGGCTTTCATTCTTTCCTCCACAAGTTTTCCTGCCACTCTGTTCATGACCATTTCCATCACCATTACAAATAGTAATAATGGTGAAAGGGAATACCCCTTTTTCATTCCATTTATTATTTAAAAAGTATTTATCAATAATGGTTTTAATATTTAGTTTTAACAAAAAATGTAAAATCTTAGTAATATGAACATAAGGAAAGCTAAAGGATTTTTTTTCGGAAAATATATATATTTTTTGTCTTTTTAAAGTGATTTTAATCTTGAGGGTGGAGGCAGCTTTTTTTTCTGGTCAATACAGTGAATTAGGTCTACTATAATATGATCTATTATTTAATAACATTTGAATTATAAACAAGATAAATATTTGATGTGGACCTATAGAAATACCTACTTTTCAATGGTTTGTTAGACCAAAAAATTAGTATACATTGTGTAAAAAATGGAATTTTTTTGAATTCTCTAATTGTTGTAAAACATCATTAGGATTAAACTTTTTTTATTTGAGAATTTTTGAACCTAAATTCAAGTTTTTGATGAGAAAAATAAAATATTTACTTACCATAATATAGTGTAAAATATATATATATATAAATCTGAATCACAATTTAAAATTTAATCCTTGAAGCCCTCAAATCCCTTGAATGCTTTAGGATATTAGAAGATTTGAGAAAATTTCAAATTCAATTTTATCTTCAATATTTCAGGTAAAATTTGTTTTAGAACTCTAATACTTCTTATTGACATATTAGAGCCAATTATAAGTGTAGCATAAACTTAATAACCAGACCCCAGACCAGTAATTTAACACTTGACTGGCTGTATGAATGTTAAAATCAATGGTTTCATGAAAGAATATTAACATTTAGTTTTTATCTGTATTTTGTTTTATTCTAGTACTATATTTATATTTCCTATTATGTTCATAGTTTTTCCCAGGATTCGGGTTTGGGTTTAAAAGGTAAATATCAGATTCAAATTTGTAAAATAGACGAGTTCGAAGATTTGAAGGACTTATCCCATTTATAAATATAATTTTGCTATTTTAGCACAATAGATAGTTGATGTAAATATGTTTCAAAAAAACGTTATAGGTGTGAAACTTGACTAGCACTTTTATATTCATCATGTTATAAAAAAAAGTTGTATTTAATACACTATTTTACGAATCCGAATCTGCAATACACTTATGAATTGCATTTCTCGAATCTGAATCCAAAACTTGGACAAATACTTGAACATAAGAGGAAGTTTAAGCCTATATATAATAGAATAAAAGAAATAGTAACTAAATGTTAACATTCTTTCTTATAATCCATTCATTATAACATTAAAACAAGTGTTAAAATATGGGTCTGGGGCTTGGTTGTTAAGGTCATCCTATAATTATAAATGTTTCGGAACCACCAATAAACAATATTAGATCCATATAACAAATTTTATTAGAAACATTGAAAATAAAATTGTCAGCGATTTGAGTCTCAAATTTGAGATTTTATCTAATCCTTGAATCTTTAATATCGCTAAGGATTTGTGGGTTCCATCCCTGAAAAAACATAGCTACCAGTAATATTTTTTTGTTTGGATATTCTTAGAGTTGATAACAGAGTGGAAACATTCTAAATCTGGCTGCTATTCCGTGTTGGTGTGCTCCGATGATGTCCTTCTAGAATTGAAAATAATGGATGCAATGAAGCTTATCCATTACGACCTTCCAACCAACTCCAAAACTCAGTTTGGTTACCGCTTCTCTTGCTTAATGGATAACTATCGTAATATATTTCAACAACTTGACGTTAGTATTTTTTTTTTTAATATCTAGTCTTGTAGTAAGGATGTGCAGAGTACACTTTTTCAATTTGAAATGAAGAATTGAATATTTTCAATATTCTTTTGATGCCTAATTGAAGTTTGAATATGATTTGATTGTTTAATCCTGAATAAATATTATATTGTGCTTATTTATATAATTTTATGCACTAAACTCACTTGGATATTTCATTGCTTAATTTTTGATAACATTTCATTCTGGGCTTATTAATAATGTCATCACTTAAAACTGTATTTAATTAAATTATTTTAGATTTTTTCATATGAATATTAATTTGTCTTAGTGTTTAAATACACCACATTATACCTTTTAATACACCTTATAGCTTTTTGGTGGTCCATACTCATTATAATTTTAGGGAAAACTTAACAACCAGACCCCAGGTCATTAATTTAACACTTAACTCTGTCTGAACTTTATAAGAAATGTATTTTAGCAAAAAGATTGTTAACATTAAATTAATATATGTCCAACACCTTAACCCATTCAGTAGCATGTCTCTCTACTGAGCTAAGGGTCCCGGGCTCGACTCTTGGCTTGGCCAAGAAACTTATATAAATGGTTGAATGTGGGTTTCCCCTTTCATAGTGATGAATAAACGTCCAAGGGTTGGATGTTGTGTCTGTTCTAAATTTAAGTTAGTTTATACGTCATTTGCTGATATAATCAGTCACTTTAGAAAGTGCAAGTTAAATACTTAAAAATGGAAAAAATAACTTTATATTTTCTTTTATTTCCTCCTTTGTTAATCATTTTTCCCAATATTTGTATACAAAGTCAAGATTTAAGATTCGTTGATAAAATAAAGATTTGGATTTGTAAATTAGTAGATTATTATTTAAATCCATCAAATCTGAATATGCAATGTATTTAAACTAGAAATTTCAAATTGAATCCGAATACTTCCAACATAATTTTTAAGATTCAAATTCGGATTCAAAATTTTAAAGATCTATACGGGCTTAGTAATTTACAAAATAAACACGATTTTTCTCAATTATTTTAACATATCTTGTCATTGTCGTTGCTTTACAATAATATGTATAAGATAAAGTGTATTATGAATCATGCTTTAATCTGTTACTAAATCAATTTGATAGAATTAAAGAAAAATTATGTATACATCTTTAGTCAGGAGGGAGACGACTGCATAATAATTAAATTCCAGATTTGGGTGCCAGGGGGTTTGGTTTCTTAACTCTATAAATTAACTGTATCAAATAAATTTGCAAATTACTTAACTCTAATTACTTAATGACATACTAGATACCTACATGGAGTGCGTGTTGCACAGCCACCTTAAATAAACAGACAGTAAATCTGCTCCTTCCATGTTGCATGCAGAGTGGGGTACATGTCACATCTCTTCTGTATGAATAGTAAAACTGGTCTGGTGTTCCAAACTGGGGTAATGAAGATGAAGGATTCATCAATAATCGGAAAACAGCCCAACACAGTTTCTATTAAAATGAATCTAAAAAACTTTGCCAAGGCTATTTTTTTTATTCCTAGTTTAAAAAGTGAGTTCATAGTGATACTGAATGTGCTGTTATATTTCTGTAGGAAGACAGGTTGGAGTGTTCTGTGCATATCTTTGTTGACATCAATGATGTTCATCAGTTTCCATCTGTGATAAGCTTCATGAAAAGGCTTGGTGCAGTAATGCCTCGTGAAGTTGATGAAAAAGTAGAGGTATGTTAAATAATATTAAATTGCATTCGATTTATATCAACTTTCATTTACAAAGATCTTTGTTCTATAGACATGTTGTTGTTAGTGATGGGCTAGATAATATTCAAGAAATTTGAGATAAAAAAAAAGCTCCAATACATTTATAAAGAGAATTTCAAACAAAGGAAAAATGGCACCAAATGTCTTTCTTAAACTTAACATTTAAAAGAAAGGCAAGGCCTACACATTTATCAGAAAATTGTAGGCCTTAAAATCCACAATTAAACACACAACAAAACACATAATATGAAGTTTTTAGGGAACATCATTCCCTTTCTTCATCAGAAGTACTCACTTTTGTTTAAGAAAGAGGTTGATGTACACTGAAGATTTCATAATTATGTGGTTTGTTGTGTTTTTAATTGTGAATTTTAAGGCCCACATTCTTCTGGTAAGTGTATAGCCCGCGCCATTCTATCCTCTATCCAATGTTTAATAGAAAATATACAATTTTAAGCAATTGGTAAATAATCTATGTATAAAAGTGTTCTATTTAATGTTTATGACATTTTAGACATGTTAAACAAAATAGCATTTGTCTGTGGCACCAAGCCTTAAACCACTTATTTTTAATCAAATTTAAAAAAAAATCACCATACTAAAACTTTTTTTTTTAAATTTAGATTTGAGATTGAGATTTGAAAGAAAGTTTTAAGATTCAGATTTAAGAAATTTGGTCTAAAATCTCTTGGGGGTTGAGGGCTTTTGCCGAAAGTAGAACCAGAGCTAAGAGAACAGCGAATAAATGACACCCTCATAAGTTATCGGTTTAAATTATTAACTACTTTTGTGTAAAGCGCAGCAATTAATAGATAGTTGAAAGAGAAATGGAGCATCTGAAGATTTCTCAGCCCCTGTGTTTTAATGTGAAAGCCTTTGGAGACTGTTGGAAGGGTTCTAATTGCCCAAACAGACATTTTATTTCCTTAGATTTGGACCATGGAGATCTGCCTGAGTGAGTTGTGTTATCCACTAGTTTGCGTTTGTCGAATTATTTATTTCTGGCCTGGCTCGTCACTCTTGCTGTTAGACTGGCCTGCTGATGACAGGGAGATCGAGGTTCAAATCCCGGTCGGTTCTACTGAGGGTGGTTTTCTTAAATGGTTTCCTACTTCCATGCAAATTTAAGTAAATTACCTCTAATTTTTTTCCTTCCTCATCCCTGCTCATTAGATTAATTATAATATATTTGTATGAACTGAACAGTTAGACGCTGTGATAAAATATTTATTAAATCATGTTTTTTTACTGAGTAAAATTAAAGTAGCCTTTGGAAATATGTATTTCTTCTCTATTTTTGGAACATTTTATTGTAATCAGCTGGAATAATTTCTCAAAATAAATGCTGTACGATCGATTTAAAAACAAAAAAAATATGAATCCTTCTTAAAATTCTATTTTATTTTCAATGTTGAAAAATTTCAACTTTTACTTTCAAATTTGAAATTGAGATTTGTGACTGTGCCTAAAATTATAATGGGGATGAAACTACAAATGTGCTCAAGTTACATGCCACCAATTTGATTGTCATTTTAAATTGTCTCTGTGCTCTAGTGATGTATTATTGAAGACAACTATTTCATGGTTAGAATTATTTTATGCATAAAACCCAAATGGGTACTAAGATGAAGTGGGGGGAAAAAAGGTTTTTTTTAGAACTTTTTACTGGGAAAAAAATCTTTAAAATGGAAAATTAACTATTTTGGTTCAAATCTTAATGCATTGACAGATATGTTGATAATATAATTATCAAGAAGAATGGGTCTACTCTCCAGCTGATAAAGATGCCGATTGAGGAATAAGTAAAAAAATTAGGAATGGGCTTTCAAATCCTCGAATCCCTTGAAAGCTTAAGGAGATTCAAGGATTCAAAAATTTCTGATTCAAAACTCGAATAATTCTTTATTTATTTTTTCCAAGTGAAATTTGTTTTAGAGCTCTAATACTGCTTATTGATGGTTCATAACCAATTAAACCTATAGTATGAACTTAACAACCAGACCCCAGAGCAGTAATTTAACACTTAACTAAATGTATGAATGTTATAGTGAATGGATTATAAGAAATAATGTTAACACTTGGATACTATTTGTATTTTCTATTATATTTCTATTTCCTCTTTTGTTTATAATTTTTTCCAAAAGACTGATTCAGATTTGAGATTTGGGATTCAAAGGTAAATTGGAGATTCTGATTGGTGGATTCAACCCAACTCTAGTGTTAAGATATTTTTTTTGCTTGAAATTAGTGAGAAAGTGAGAATAAATACTCAACCTTCTTTAAAAAATCGAACTATAAATAGTATCCAAAAGGTTGGGTTCTAGACATAATTTGCTTGAAACCAAGTTTGACTGTATCACTATTGAAATGAGAAAAGTGTCATAAAGATTGGTAAGTTCTTTGAACCACTGTTGTTGTTTTTTTTAGTCATGGGGAAGTGAAGGTGAAAATTCTTCACGTTCACAGCGCTCAGTGCTTCTCTGTACGTCTGTTGGAGCATAAGGGAAAGAACGGTGTTATGACCCCGATCCCAAACAGCTACTGGAACATAGCAGTGGATCTCAACAAACTTTTCAGGGATCCTGAGACCAGGTGAAACCTTTTCTAAAACTTTCAAAGTTTATATTGTGTGTTTTAGGGATGCGTAGGAATGACATTTTTATTGCAGGAACCTGCCTCAGTGGTCAAACAGTCTAAGGCGACACTATAATGTTGGAGTGGCCTGTTGTTACATGTTCATATCAAAGTGTCATATCATTCTTTACCAATTTCCTTTTTCTATCTTTAGTGTTTTTGGTTTCCTCTTTTAGGAAGGTGTTTCACCCCCTCCCCCGAATTTTCCTCAAGAGGCTACCATTTATTACTTCTCTGTCCAGTGGCAGCAATGTAAAATGTGAACTGTGTTGTCTTTTCCTTTATTATTATTATCGCGTCTTAATACCTGTTCAGGTTATACACACATATGCTAATATATAATGGTAGGGTGATTGTGAGATGAAATGGAGGACCTACAGTTTAACATGGGATCTGAACCATGGTGGAGACCTGGTATTCCCCACATTCACAAGTTGTGATTAATACACGTCTTGTCAGAGGTGAAGGAAGGGTTTGGCAATCAGATATACCTGTGCCAGGACTGAGGATTGAGCCCCGGACCTGCAGCACAGAAGTCTGACATCTCACCCCTAGACCACCAGGTCACCCTTTTCATTGTAAAAGCCATGTTGTTTTTATTCCCTTTTATGTGTTGTTTCTAGCCACCATTCTTTCACATTCTTCCAAATATAACTTTTTCAATTGAGGATCCTCAACAGTTTTCTATTTTTGATTGACTTTGATTGTTTACCTAGGTATCCAGCTTCTAACCTTACAGTAGGAGACATTTGTGCTGTGAAAGTTGGAACAAATCTTTTTCAACGTGTTAGAGTAGACAAAATAATATCTTCAGGTTACAAAAGTAAACCATCAAGTGTTCGAGTCACCTTCATGGACGAGGGCAGTGTCAAAGAATATAAGGTATAATGCTTTCTACCTCTCCTGAACTCAGGAATCGCTACATCACAAGAATCGAATATATTTCTTGTTTTCTACACAAAGGTAGATAGATAATAGATATAAAAGAAAATAATAATGATACATACTTTGGCATTATTAAGCTCACTATTTCCAATGCATGTTTAATTGTTAAGCATGTTGTTTTAGTCTTTTAAAAAAAATCTGTTTGAATTAATTATATTTCTTCAATGATGATTAAAGTTGATCAAAAGGTAACTAGGCCTAATATGTTTCTTTATTTCACATGTTTTTTTAGAAACTTAACTCATTCTATCAACACTTTTAAAAATAACTAAAAGACACTCAAATTTCGATTGATTTTATTTTTAATCAATAATATGAGTGTAGATTGTTTAATTTGGCGGGATTCTAACCATTGTTTTGCGAGGGGTGGTTGGGGTTGATTCAAATTGAAAGCATGATTGAAATAAATCTTAATCTACAGTTTAGGTCTATATTGTTTAATGTAGGTCTATTTGTAAATCATTAACATTTCTAACAATTTGCTAGGATTTGGTTTCAAGATTAGAAAATAAAATGTAAATTTGGATTCGAGATTTGAATTCGAGAAGTAGTGGATTTGACACATCTCTCATTTAAATCGTGCATTGTTAATTAGTAGAAAAAATATGGTTCTGATTTTGAAAGCGCCTATAGCCATTCTTGAAAATAATACAACCTTGATGATAGTAAATTTACCTATAAAATAATTCTTTATATAATCTTTATGAAATAAGCAATATTTTTATATATTTTATTTTATTTTATATCTAGTAAAATATCTAATATTTTATTTAAATTAACAGCAATTTTCATTTATAAGTACTCACTATTTGTGTACGTTTTTTAAAAATAATTTAAGGAATGTCATGTTCCTCGTACATGTGCTCAACTATCTCTCAAGTCTACTGCTAGCCTACACATTAACAGGAATTTGAATTAAACATATTGATTCATGTAGTAAACAACTGAAATGGCTGCGTGTGTGAATTTCAGAATATTAAAAAAATATTTTCAATATTCAAGAAACACTTTACAAGTTTGATTAAACACTTTCAAGAGGAATAAATTCATCTTCAGTTGGTACCAATCAATGTTTGGGATCAAGGAGGCTAGAGGTTTAATGTTAGGGCGTCTTGAAATTCAAAGTGGTATGGAAATTTTCCAAGTTCCACCAAGAAAATAAAGTAAACTTGTTCTAAAACTCAAAACTATAAGAATTTATTCTAAATCCTTAGGTAATTTCAGTTCATTTTTATTTGATGTAAAATATAAGTGTAATATAATCACTAGACTTCGAATAATAGACAAAGCTTCAATTATCTGCCAAATCAAACATGGGTTCAAATCGAATATGAAGTACACCATGATTCGCAATTTTTTCATTTGAGAGCTAGTGTGGTTAAAAATGTAAGAATAGTTTATTTTACAATAAACTTGCCATGGGGGATTAAAGAATAAATACTCATTCGGAATACGATAGCACTGTTTCGATTCATGATGGAGCGTTTATGTACTTTATGGATTTAAAAAAAAAAATGCTTTAATACTGTTTGTTGATGGTTCAACCCCAAAATAATTACAGAACAAACTTAACCAAACCCCAGGACATTAATTTGACAACTACCAACTGAATGTAAGACTAATAATAAATGCATTATAGCAAAAACTTAACATTTAGCTACTATTTTGATTATATATGTTATTATATCGGTATTTCCTTTTATGATAATAATTTTTTCCAAGACTCGGAATTCCTAAAATATTGGATTCAACCCATCTATAATTTTTAGTTAAGCTTAATGCAAAATCTTATAGATTAAGGCTTTTTTGGCTAGTATAAGAAACAATTAATGAATTAATTCATTTGAGCTAAATGCTCAGCCCCAAAGTTCCATTACAACTCTTAGTTTTATTTTTTCTGCAGGACTATGCCTTGATGGCTCTTCCAAAGGAACTCCAAGTCCTTCCGCCTCAAGCAGTGGAAGTGTACTTGTGCAATGTGTTGCCGTGTGATGAAGACACTGTGTGGAACTGGTCAGCCAATGAGGCCATGTATAACTGGGTGCAAGAAAATGTAGCAGAGGAACGAGAAGGGGTCTACATGGTGGGGAAGGTCAGTCACAACCCAATAGGCTGGAATGCATCAACTGTTGTGTTTTGTTGTGTTTTAATTGTGATTGTTCAGTCCCTACATTTTTCTGGTGTGTATGACCTTGCATTTTTTATACTCCCTTCAGTGTTAATTGAACTGTATTTCTAATAAATATATTTATTGAATTCTTGTTTGCTATACATTCTTACCAGATGTTAAAAAACCTACATCTTAGTCCAGCCGGTAGTGTGTCTGCCCAATGAGCAATGTGTCCTGTGTTTAGATTCCTGGCACGGCTGGAAAATTTCTTGTTGATGAAATATTGGTTTTAACCTTTCATATTGATAAATTAACGGCTGGGGACTGGATGTTGTACCGGTCTTAGTCTTAAGTTAGATTATAAGGCACATGAAACTATGACAGACCTAGCCAGCCGGTTGTGGAAAATATATGGCTTGAAAAAAATCTGACCCAGACCACAGGCTAGAAACAGAAATGGATGTAACTAAATTTTAACCACTTTTGACTCTATCTATAGTTTGAAAAGTTTATGAAAACAATGTGGGTACATTAAATTATGCAATGTAAGTAGTAGAGAAAAAAGCTTAGTTAGACTGTGTTTTGATAGAAAACAAAAGAGTTTTTATTCATTTCTTCACTTTTCTATCTTCTGGTCACTTTCACACTTGCATGTGATTTTTAATATCTAGAAACATTCCTTTTTTCTAAGGTTGTGCAGGATTCAAAACTTTGGGAAAACCCCCGGAAATTTATTGTTCCCGAAACTTGGGCAGGAAAAAATACTTTCCGGGATTTTTTGGGAAAATATATAAAAAAGACACAATTATGGTCTGTCTATCAATGTCACATTTTATGTAATTCCCATTAGAAATGTTATACATAGTGTATCAAATTTAAATTGGCCTTATCTTCCATTTAGCATATAGAACCCCTACACTTAAATTGCTTTTATTTTACAACTACTTTACAAAAAAACTGACTGCCATTAAATAACATAACTACACTAGGTAAATTGATGTAAATATCTATTCCTGAATAAATTTAAGACAGGAAAACAAATTTTTTGTCCAAAATAATGAAAAAAATGGCTTTTATTTATCTAATTATATACAAAATACACTTTAACTACACTTATTAGCATAAAGACAAGTATATTACATAAATGTTATTATTTAGAATGGCATCCATTTGTTTTTGTATCATTTATAAAAATAGTTGGATGTACTCATATTTTTAGATTATTATTATTATTATTACTTACTACCCGTTCGGGTTATACGCTTTAAGTACTAATTACACTAATGTATTGGGAATTGGGAAGGTTGAATTAGAGGAAGTGAACCCACATTTGCGTGGAGGAAGAGTGGAAAACCATTTAGGAAAAACCACCCCTAGTTCACCCGACCAAGATTCGAACCTCGATCTCCCCATCCTCGGCGGTCGAGCTCAACACGACAAGCGCGTTAGCCAACTACGCCACCGAGGTGGGTCATATTTTTAGAGTTCAATGGCGCTTTTATGAGAGCAAGGTGTAACCAGACACACTGGCTGGCTCAGTTGAGAAATATTTTTGTAATTTTTATGTACAAGACTAAGGCTCACTTTTATCTATTCAGATTATTTACGAACCTTGTAAGTCAATATTAAATCTAATTTTAGAATTTATATTCATACCAAAAATGCTTCATTAAAATTACACAATTCTAATAGCTACATAAGGCCAGTTTTTTTAATTTAAATTACATAATAAACCTCTTTCAAAACTTATTAGACAAAATATCATTTAGTTTTTTATTTGAAAATAATTTTGTACACAAATTTTGTGTGTACATAATTTTTTCCCTCTAGTAAATTTTTACAAGCATACAGAGTTTAAATTTATTGTCCATATCTATAAATGTCACAGAATGAGAGTTTTTGTCCCTTTTCCTGAATATTAGAAATTAGAGATGGGCCACTTGAATCTTCTAATGCACCAAATCCTGACAAGTATTTGAGATTCGAGGATTCGGTGTTTGAATCTTTCACCTCATAAACAGAGCATAATATTTTGAATTCAAAAATTACATAGTTAGGCCTACTTGAAAAGCACAACTTAATCCATAATCTCTGTTTTGTCGGATAAAAGAGATTAGTATGAATAAATCTGTTATTAAAAAAAAGGTGTGGAAAATCTAATGTGCATTGTACCCTACCCTCCCACCTCTATGGGAAACCAACCGTTTTGGCACATGTTCACGTCTAAAACTTTCTCTTTACTAACAATCTGGTAGATATTTAAATAAACACATTAAAACTCTTCAAAAACTTATTATCAAAGTAGAATTACAGATAAACTCAAACTAAATAAAACAAATTATTGCTTTTTTTTAACACAACTTGCTAAATCATAATTTGTTTTTAAATTGATTTTAACTAAGTTTTTTTTTAAATATGTTATTGAAGTAATTGTAAAAATATTCAAATGTAGTCCTGCCTTATGGAAATGAACATAATGTAGTAGAAAATATGTCCGTGTTTTAAATAGAATGTATTCTCAGAAATCGATATATTGCAAGAATCGAATATATTTCTTGTTTTCTACGCGAAGATAGATAAAGGATATATAAGAAAATAATAATAAAACAGACTTGGGCATTATTGAGTTCACTATTTCCAATGTATGTTTAATTCCTATTATTATTGCTATTATTGCTATTAAAAATATAAAATATCCGTTTGTATTTTTATTTTTGCTATATTATTAAAATAAATTAAAATCCTTCAATGATGATTAAAATTGATCAAAGATAACTAGGCCTAATCTGTTTGTTTATTTCACATGTTTTTTTTGAAACTTAATTCATTCTAACAACAATTTTAAAAATAACTAAAAGATTGATTTGATTTTTAAACAATAACATGAGTCTAAATTGTTTAATTTGGCTTGATTTTAACTTGTATTTTGCGAGTGGTGGTTGGAGTTGATTAAATATAAAGCATGTTTGAAATAAATTTTAAGTTACAGTTTAGGCCTATATTGTGTAATGAAGCTCTATTTGTAAAGCATTAAAATTTCTTACAATTTGCAAGGAATCAGATTCGAGATTCGAATTCGAGAAATAGTGGATTCGACCCATCTCTTGAAAATATTTTTGATATCTACCAACAACAATAATTTTTTTCCTTATTTTTATTGAAATAAATGGGAAGGCTAAGTAAGTAAGTTTAGTTTTAGTAAAGAAAAGGATTACTTTTGAAAATTTAAAACTATATTCCGTTCACGAGGTTTTTACCTGGATGACAGTTCGAAAATCATATGTTTAGGTTTTGGGTTGCCAACACTTGTAAAAGATCACAGTTTTGTTATAAATGTAAATATCTTTAATTACCTGTTATATATTACATTTAAAATAACATAAACTTAAGTTTTCTCATACTATTTAATTTTTTTTAAATAATTTATTTTTATCCAACTCGAAACAATATTTTAAACATAATTAAAAGTACTTATTTTTCGTTTTGGACGTTACTGATTTTGTGTAATATAGTGCACACATTAATATATTTTAATACAGGCATCGTATTTACTTGGGAAAGAGAAAGTTGTTGTCGTATTTTGAATTATTTAACTGAATAAAATATTTTCATCAACTGCATGTATGCATCATTGTAAAAAACTTGTTTACCATCATGTTCAATCATATGGTTTAGATTCGTTAGTCGCCATTTTAAAGATAAGTTCGTTAGAAATTTTTGTGAAAGTGGTGTTAATATTTTTTTAAGGGGAATAAAACTATAAATAAACTTTGTGTCCGACCTCAAATAAATATATAAACAATATTGGCCTAAATTATTGTTGTTAACTATCACATTAATATATTACCATCTGTTTTCATTACACTGATCCAAAGTGATAGATGTCAGCTGTTGGCGTAGTGATATATTAGGGATTACTTCTAGTAACATTTCGAGCTGTCATTCAGGTAAACTTAGCTCGTAAATGCCTTATATGTGAAGACATGAAAGTGATCAGAAGATGTAAGTGTGAAGGAATTAAATGAGAAGTCATTTGTTTTCTATCAAACCCAAACCTAACTCTCCTTTCATGTTGGCTTCCTTCCCTGTCTTTAATATTATTTTAGATTAATTTTTATGTTAATAGAAAATTGTACATTTTATATTTTGAAAAGTGAATTCCTCTGTTTGTTTTAATAGATTGTCTTGACCTTGGGTAATACGTTGTGGTTGGATCCTTTCATGGCACGTCAGCATCTAGAAGACCTGGGTAATGATGTATTTATCATGTCTTTGAGGAAAGAGCTACTTAAACACGGCTATGCAGTGGATAATCCTCAACATTTGGAGAAATTGTATTCTCTCTGCCATGACGCAGACATACCTGTGCCATGTATGAGTCAAAAAGGTTAGCAATTTATTGAACACTCTTATATCCTTCATGGCTCCTTATATTTTTATTAATAAAAATAATTTCCATCAAAAATGTAATAAAATTAATTATTTTATTTATATTTTTCAATATTTGTTCTAAATTTTGCTATTTTATTTGATAACATTTTTTATTCGTGCACCCCTATTTATCTATATACATAAAAGGTGAAACCCACTCTCACTCACTCATAACAGTCTTTTCCCCCCACTGGTCCTGGAAACTTGAAACTTTGCTTGTTAGGAAAGTAACGGATTGCCCCATTTAACTGGAAAATTCAAATTGTGGGTTTTATGATGTTAGATGGAGTAGAAAATTAAAATTTGGCATTTGACAACCTCACATAACCAAATAAATATTTAAAATTTGAAGTTTATATTAGTAAATTGGAGAAAATGGGGTAACTGTTAGAAATTAAAAAAATAATGGAAAAAAAGCTACTTCCCATTGTGATAAGAAACTTAAACTCAATAGTCAGGTAAAAAAAAAACCACTCCAATTAAGTATTAAGGACTGAAAATGTTAAATTTTGAATTGTCACCTTCTGATACAGGGAAAAGGGTATAAAAAGAAAATAATAATAATATAGGTTTGGTTTAAAATTTAAATTTGGCAGAGAGACAGAAGGACAACTTTGTAAGAGCTTGGAATTGATACACTTAATATAGAATACTACTTTTCGGTGTGGTTTAAAATTGAAATTTGGCAAGCACGTAAATAAACCTTATGAAATAATCAAAATAAATCTTAAAATTTCAAAATGGGAATGAAAGAACTGAAAAAGGGTGGGAGGTAAGTGGAGGGTAGTAGCTTAAAATCTTTCCATAATTATTAGAAAATCTTTTTGGCAGGGAAAACTAATTAAATTTACTGCCTTTGTAAAAGGACCACCCAATAATAACCGTAGGTGACCTGGTGGTCTAGTGGTAAAGTGTCAGACTTCTATGCTTGCGGCCGGGGTTCAATCCTCGGTCCCGGCAAAGATTTATCTGATTACCAAACCCTTCCTTCACCTCTGACAAGACATCTTGTGAATGTGGGGAATGCCAGGCCTCCACCGTGGTTCGGATTCCACGTTAAACTGTAGGTCCTTCATTTCATCTCACAATCACCCTACCATTACACATTAGCGTAAGTATGTATAACCCGAACGGGTAGTAAGACGCGGTGATAATAATATTAATAATAATAATAATAATAACCGTAAAAGCTGGAAAGGTTGGAATTTTTAAATAGGGTGCGGGAAATGTCTAATAAAAGGGGAAAAAACTTCTTGATATGGTAGAAAATTTGAATTTTTTTATAGGCAGGTGAAAAACCTAACAATAAACAGACAAAAACTAAAGATTATTTTAAAGAGAATTAATTAGTGTTGTGATAACATTATTAAAATAAACAAATTCTGATAACATAGTTCAATGAATCGTGGTGCTCTTTGGAAAATCGTGATAATTATTATTCATAATGTTTCTCTAACAAATTCTATTATTTATTAATACTCTTAGGTGAACTGTGATGCTCTTTTTTCCAACATGTTTCTGTAACAATGTCTATTAGTTTCTTATTTTATAATCATGGTTAGCTAAACATTGCATTGTTGATGGATTGAGTTTGTACACTCATTTCATGGACAAGGTAATATTTTGTCTCATATTAAATTTATTTTAATCTATTAAATACCATGATTGGTTTGTGGTTGCCATAGTGCTCAGGATTGTACAATGAAGAATTATCAAAAGATGTTCAGCCGGCTGTTGAACGTTCTAATTTGATTTAAGTTTTGGTGCTGCTTAAGGTGGGATGAAAGGGCACGCGAGAAAAGGTATCGGTTTTTGCTAAGATAAGAAAAATATTGCTCCAGTACAAACATAGAGTTTAATTTTCTTCACACCATCAGTTCCTGAATATCCACGATGATAATAGCAACATTAGAGAGAAACTTTTTAAATAATAATAAAAATAAATAAAAAATATTTACATGACAATCTTGAGGTCATCATGTGAAGAAAATTAAATTCTCTCTCTGTACTGGGGCACTATTTTATTTATTCTGGCCAAAAAAAGGTTTTGTCATCAAAACTACAAAAACGTTGGCTTTTCCTCGCATTTCCTTCCAACCCACTTTAACTGTGCGAAGAACGTGTCAAACTGGTTGTATTATCACATTTTTATGATTATATTATACTATTTTATTGTTTTATTATTTGTTAATGATGCTTTTTACTAGATCTATCATATTAGTTTAAAAATCAATACATATTTTTAATCTAAAATTATTCTAAACTATCATTTTTATAATTTCCTGTCTCCATCCTGATTTGGATATCCCGACATATTTACCGTTCTGTTCTCGTCCAACCCTAGTCTAAGGCCTCATTTTTGCATTAGTATGGACCAACATTGATTTATGAAGGTTTGAATATCTGTCTGGCGTACGGAAGGTGGCTTTTCCTAAATGGTTTTCCATTCCCTTCACCCAAATCTGGGTACATTTGATAGCAAATTTTACCTTCATTTTTACCCTCAGTACTAAAAATATGGTGATAGTCCAAACTCGCAGAACATTTTGGGGCATTAAATAAAGTTTTTCAAACTCCAAATAAAGTAGTTTACTTCTTCCATGCTCTTATAATATTAAAGTATTTTGGAAAATGCGTAAGAGGGAAAGCCAGCACATTTACCTGAGTGATGGAGGAGTTGAATTTTTTTTTGCACCTTGTCTCACTACCTGTTCAGGTTATAAAGCTATACACATATGTACTAATTATGTCAATGGGCTAAGGATGAATCAGGTTTAATTTTTAGGAACTGTACCCAAATTTGGATTGAGGAAGAGTGAAAAACCATTTTGGAAGAACCACTCTCACTACACTTGGCCAGGATTTGAACCCTGATGACCCTGTCATTGGCAATCCAGTCTATCATTAGAGTAATGCCTTAGACCATACGACCGCTAAAGCACGTTGGAAATATTTGAGATAGGCCTAACACACAATTAGAAATAAAGTTCTCACAGTCAGGCAGCAACTTTAAGTTCAAAATATTTTATTTCAACAATTTTCATTCCATCAATCAGGTGTGCTGACTATGCCTCCGACTTAATAAAAATATGAAAACTGTTATTTGTATTTTCTGTAGAGTCTTAAAAAGTTTTGGACTATTGGTTTGATTAATCTGGTTTACTCTTGCTAGCGGAAACAGATCAATTAAATGACCAGAGATATGTTGTAAATGAACAACAAGAAGACAGTGTATCTCTCAAAGAACAAGAAGACAGTGTATCTCCAAAAGAACAATATTTGCATACTGATATGATTAAAGATGAAGTAATAACACATAACTCACCATTTAAAGAGAATGAAGTTATTAAAAGAGAAAAAACTCTTTTAAATGGATCTGATAAGAAAAGGCAGGCCTTGAAACCTCAATGGGCCTTTATACCAAAGGATGAGTGGTGTCCAGTACTATTGAGATCTGCCATCAATCCGAATGAAGTCTTTGTTCAAGTGGAAAAATTCTCAGAAAGGTAAATCTTGCTATAAATATTAGGATTGTGTGGGTGTGCATTCTTCACTTAAGTCAAGTTTGAATGAAAAGGTCGAGATTTATTTTATTTGGATTAATATAGAGCAACATTTTTGTTACATATCCATACTTCAAGTTCATTTTTTATAACAGATCCATGTTAAAAAAAAACACAAATGTAATTCTTTAAAAAGCAAAGTGTTTCTGTAAAAAATTATTATTGCACAAATTTAGATTTTTAACTAAATTTAATGTCATTTGGAATAAAGCACTAGTCTTAAACATGGTTTAAAATGGGAATGATAACCAGCACACTTACGTAAGTGATATCGGAGTAAAAATTGTTTGGAATGAACCACTAACACACTATAAACACTCAAATAAACCCTCACACAAACACATCTTTTAGGACAAGCTTTCCTTGTCACAGACAGCTCCATCAGCTCCATATAGTAAACTGTTGCTCTTGGTTGGACAACAATGTTGACTATGGCTTTGAAATATCGAAGTATTTGTAAATTTATTTTAGTGTTTTTACTTCTATTTCTGATTCATTTCCTACAATTCTACCAGTTTTATTTAAGGACATAATATAACATTCTAAAGGCACATTATTTTACACACATAATGTTTTCTGTGTATTTTTCTAAACTCCCTTAAAATATCTTTATTCTCTTATAGCTTGGAAAGGCTTTCAAAAGATTTGCAAGCACATGTGCAAAAACAACATGTACCTGTTACTCCTGAGATTGGGTTGTTTTGTTTGGGGTTATTTCCGGAAGATAACTTGTAAGTATAATTTGTTTTAATATTTTGATAAATAATTTTATTAGCATCCTCTATGATTAGATAATAGTGTTTAAAATTGTAATCATTACTATTGATTTTTGAATATTTTTGAATTGGCAAATGTACACCTTAAGCATTATTATGTGATTTTATCCAGCCTACACATTATTTATATTTTAATTCCAAAGCGAGATTCTTTTCTTTAGTCATGTGTGTTCAAGTACTTGTCAAATAATACCCTAGAAATAATGCTGAAGACCACATTTCTCTACGATGTCAGGCTAGAGTTCGAAAGCCACAACTGTGATCACGCAGTCTAATGCATGTTTTGCAATAGACTGGATGCTATGTGGGGAGGTCATGTTTCGAATTTTGGCTGGGATGCATTGAGTATTTTCAAGGAATGAGTCCTTGAATCCTAAAACCTTAATGATATTCAAGATTTAAGGATTATAGAAAATTTCAGATTTGAGACTCATATCCTTAACAAAATTTTTTTTCATCTTTCAAGAAAAATTTGTTTAATAGCTCTAATACTACTTATTGGTGTTTCAGAACCAGTTATTATAGGATGAACTTAAAACCAGACCCCAGGCCAGTTATTTAACTGAATGTATGAATTTTATAATGAATGGATTATAAGAAAAAATGTTAACATTTAGTTACTATTTGTATTTTATATTATTCTGTTGTATTTATATTTATTCTTATGCTCATATTTTTTTCCAGGATTTGATTTCGAAATTCAGAATTTGAAGATAAATTGGAGATTTGAAATCGTAAATTAGTGGATTCGACCCAACTTTAGTATTTCCTACATGTGATAAATCACTGGTTTGCCCTACAAATGCAGGCACATTTCCTTTGGCTATCCTTATCTTTACTCCAGAGATTGAGCTTGTCTTAAAACTAGAGATGGGTCGAATCTAATTTTTATCAAATCAAAACTGTTATTTTACCCACAAATCTCAAATTCAAATCTCAATAATTACAATAAGCATAAAAGGTGGACTCTCCCACATAGTCATGATAAATAAATAAATATATATTTGTGTGTGTGTGTGTGTATACATATGTGTGTGTTTATATTTGAATTACAGCTTTCTACATTCTTTAGTGGCCAAAGTAAAGAGAAATCATATACATATAAAAATTTTTTGTTATACAGTAGGATCTGGCTAGTTCAAAGTTGATTAATTTGAATAATTGGATAATTCCAACCCACCACTATTCCCCATGAAATTCTTATTTAAATCAATGGTAAAATAACATTTAATTTGAATTTCAGAAGGAAATATTTGGATAATTTGAAGTTCATACAGTATATTGTTAATTTTTTTGAGTTTATATTCACTTCAAAGCTAACTTAACAATCACAACTAAATCCAAGAATCTCAGGAATGTAAAATATAGTTAATAGTCATAGTAAAAGAGAAAGCGGTGAATTTTGCACCAGCTGCAAACAGTTTTACTAGAATAGGGGATGTTTTGGCTCTGCGTTAATCGCTTCTGTGTTACAATGCCATCCTGTGACTCCCAGCATGGAAGGGGTAAGATTTATGTTGCTTGTCCTAATCTGGCACTTTTGTCTCCCAGTGACAGTCACTCATTGTCATCTGACAAGTGTAAATTGCAGTGTTTATACAATGTCAAAGTGTGTAACCTACATAAGTTCAACCATAGCCAAGAAGGTTGAAGTGATTAGAGGAGTGGAAAAAGAAGTGTGATATCACAAAAGAATATGGAATTCAACCAAACACACTATCAATTTACCTTAAAAAAAATAACATCATGGAAATTTGGATTCACTGAATCTCAACCAGATATAAAAGATGTTTTTAATGCGATCAGGGAAACTGAAGATTTTGTTAATTGTTTCCATAGAAGAAAGCTACAACAAACCATAATCACAAATTTTTTCCAAGTACCTAAAGTAATTTAAGTGCAAAAACTGATAAAGTCTCAATTTTTTGTACGATTAGTTAATTTTTACAATCTTTCATCTGAGGTTTTTTATTTATTGTGTACAAAAAGTTTAGATACCCATTGGTTAGCTCGAATTTTGAATTTTTTGAATTTTTTTAGCTACCCCTTGGACTTGGAATTAAAAAGCTTCTACTGTAATATGAATTAAAAATCAGTCAAATGGTAAATAAATAGTCTGGGTTTGGATTGTAATTAAGTTAGGATAAACCACTACTAGGCATCATAATAGCTCTAAAAATATTCAAACTAAAAATTAAAAAAAATTAAATTATTTCTAATCTCGATAATACATTCTTTTTTTAATCTTAAAATCTCAAATGTCCAGATTAAAGGATTTTAAGGTTCTAAAGCCCTTTTTCTAACTAAAATATTAGATTAAAAAAAGTCGTGTACTCAAGTTATCTTATTTAGGTGTGACATGGACTCTTAAATCATCAATAATCTAAAATAAAGTTCATAATTAAATTTAAACATTAATGTTATTGTTGATTAACTTATTAAAGTTGCTTACATTGATTTGTTCTTTTAAGTGTGTATAATAGTGCAAAATTAAATTGTGAAGTCACATTTTGTGCAACAATTTTCTTTTCTCTCTTTATTTTCTAATTGATTTTTCTAATGTTTACAGGTGGTACAGAGCTCAGATAGTACAAATTACAAATGACAAAAAAGTTGAATTATTTTTTGTTGATCATGGTGACTTTCAATTTGTAGATGTTGATTCTCTTGCTGATATTACAGACACACTTATAAACAAGCTACCATTTCAGGTTAGTAAATAACTCCAACTTGATCCTGATAGATAACTTGTGTTCTTTCTAAATAATATGGATATTTTTTTTTTTATCTGTTCCAAGGAACAAAATTACTTTTTCTTTTTCTTGAAATTCACCTAAATTACAGCCAAAAAATATTGTCTTGAACTACTTGTTGATTTATGTTGCTTGTAGGCAATTGAATGTCGTCTAGTAGGTGTCAAACCCAAACAGGACAATATTTGGAGTGAAGCAGCAACAGATTCTCTTTATCATTGGTCAGAGATAATAGGAAACTTATCTGTGAAGGTAAAATACATCAAATAATATTATTTTCACTTTAATAAATAAACAATTTTAAAAAACACCCGAAATTGGAAATTGTGCTCCCCACACCTTTCTTATTATAGTCATTGGAATTCACCAAACTCCTAGTTTACCAAAAAAAAAAAAAAGTTTTTGATAATACAATATTTGAACGATCGATTTTGTTCAAGAGGCAGCCTTTAACTCTTTGTCCATTCACAGCAATGTAAAGTGTGAACTATGTTCTTGTTTTCAATGTAAAAGCCATATTTTGTTCCTTTTGTATGTTTCTATGCAACTTTCCTGTACCTTCTTCCAAATATAATAGAATATTAATATGGGAAAATTTATGATAGTTGAACACTGTTGATATAACTTATTGTTGTCATAAATGTTTCTATAGTACATAATATTAATAACTTTACCAGGTTTGCACCACTGGTCCTGCAACATGGACGGGTACTCTCAAGTATGGCGTAGTCATGGTTTCTGGGACTGGTGAGGCGATGTCAATAGTCAATCAAGAACTAGTCATTGACAATAATCTAGGCTGTGAATTTTTAAATGAGGAGATAGATTACCTGGATAATTTAGCCAATCCCAGGCAAAATCTTGAGGTTGATGAAAATGAGGAGCGTGACACCGATTTTTTGGACGAAGAAGAATTTGACATAAACTTCGATGATCAGGAATCCATGGCATTCATGGCGAAGGCTTTGGGTGTATGTATAATGTATTAATTTTTATTTTATATTTCAAAATAATGCTTTATTGGTTAAAATACTTTGACTAGATACTTTTAAATGATTTGGAGAATAAAATTGTTGTATTTTCTTATTTATATGAGTATTGATTTTCTCTTGATAGCTGCCTGAAACTTTGTTGATAACACCTGAACAGCAAGCTCCTAGCACCATGAAAGCTATTGAAATGGCTCCATGCCTTGAAAAGTGTTCTTCGCAACTTGTTGATGAGTCCATGGAATCCAAGCCTGATGGAACATGTACCCCTCGAGACTCTGTCCCAACACTTAGCAACTGTGTAAGAACACCCAGTGTCACGTGGCACCAGGACACTGCTTGTGTGAATGTCCGGATTGCGGTCACTGACCTACGTTCCTACTATGTCAAGTGTGAGCCAACACGCTTACAATTCAGGTATATCATCTAGTTGTTTATACTTTGTGCTAATTTTAACAAAGATTAAATAGTCTGAATGCATTTGGAACAAGGAAATTAGTGGAAATTCTTTGTAAGATTTATAGCCAATTTTAAAATGTATTTAGGAAACAATATATTTGAATGTCAACTATTTGTGTTGAAGCGATTTAACAGTTTTTACTTTCTTTTGATTACTTGAAGAAAGAAGTATTGTAATCATAAAAAAAAAATTACTTGAAATTTGATAAATGTTAACGTTTCATGACCCCCTGAAACCGAAAAAGTGGTATTTGCAATGCCGTCTGTCTGTATCATAGACTAGAGCCGAAAACATTTTACCGATTGGGTTATAACTTGGTTTTACGGTTTTCATAAGGTCTCACTCGAGGGTTTTTTGGAATTAGTTATCTAAGCTTAAAGTTAAGAGTAGTTTACTGAAGGGCAAAAAGAGAAAAAATTGATTTTTATAAAAATTGCTCTGAACGATTTTGAATAAATATTATATTTGGTCACTGTTTAACATTAAAGGAAATGATTTGAAATTCTAATTTTTCCGCAAAAGTGACTTTAAGGGTACTATACATCAGCAGAAATTTCCAATTTTGATCATATCTTTATAGCTATTTGAGATAGAAAATAATTTATCATTGTAAATATATATTATTCATTATAAAAACCTTTTGTTTGAAATACAAGTTTATAAAAGCAATAGTTTCTTAGGTATAAGCTAGTATAATTTTTTTTATTCAAGTCTTTGAAGATGAAATTGATTGTCATGATCTTTGGTGGACACAGAGGTTCCTCCATTATTAATGATTTTGTAACAGTGTATGCTATTTGATTTATGCTCTTTGGTGGAATGTGATGCTCTATTTACTTTGTTTCAACTCCTCGGTGGTATTGTGATTGTCGAAAAAGCAAAACCAGAAATTTTGATAAATGTCCACATTTCCTGACTCCCTGAAACCAAAATGTGGCTTTCGCGATGCCTTCTGTTTCTTTGTCTGCCTGTACCTCGGACTAGAGCCGAAACCATTTTACCATTCAGGTTAAAACTTGGTACTTAGGGTTTTCTTAAAGTCCCCTGAGGGGTTTTTGGAATTAGACATATAACCCTAAATTTAAGGGTAATTTATTGAAGGGCAAAAGGAAATAATTTTTTTTTTAAATCCGCTTATATGTTTTTTTTAAAAATTGTATTTAGACATTGTTAATTACTACACACAAAATGGAAATTAACATTTATCCACAACTATTTGAGATACAAAATAACTTATCAATGTAAAGAAGTTTTTGTACTGTTAAAATCAAAAATATTTTCAACTGGAATAGTTTCTGAGCTATAAGCAAACATAATTTTATTTTTATGGAGTACTTAGAAATATGAAATTGTTTGTATTTGAATACAATAATAAGACCGATTTATTAAATGTGAACAGTTAATATGACGAGGTACTTAGAAAATATAAACACATTTTCAGTTAATGAGATAAAAAAAATAAATTCAATTATGTGCCCACCACGTGCAACAAGTACATTTTAAAAATTGGTTTTAATCAATAAGTATTTTCCTGCTCTTACTGCTCCTCAACTTTAGGCCTCCACTTAAACTATAATATTTGCTACCTTTAAAAGGGGGTGGGGGTTGAACTAAGCAAAGAGAAAGGAAAGGATCAATAAGTGCACTGGTCTCACAGCCCAGCTCTCATGTGTGCGCATGCATATACACACACATACAATCTCAGCCCATGAACGTTTGAAAATTACAAGATGTTTGTTGATTTCTGTTTTACTATTCTAGTGCCCTAAATATTGATACTTAAATTGTACTCCTACCACTCTCAGGTGAATACATTGATTCCTATTTATGATTTATAATAGTGGGAACATAATTTTAAAGTTTCACAATATTGGAATAAATGGTATTGTCTCGTCACTTCTAAAACGATCGTGGCAACGCTGTAAATGGAAGACCCTTGTAAATGGTTAAATGATACAGGTAGTTCCCGGTATTCCTACAAGTAGCGTTATACTACAGTTACCAAAATATTTCAAATTTTAATTTTATAAATAAGTTTTTAAAACTTAATATTAAACCAATAAATCATAAATAAATAGCTAAAACAAGGAGAAAAAGATTATCTAGCCTTGTGATTTCTTCTTTTTCCAACATTAATCCATATTAATCTTAATTATTAATCTTGTTAAAGTAGTTATAAGCAAAATAGTGTGAGGCTGAAAATGTGATAGTTTTCATTGTATAGTTTAATTAGTATGATTAGCTAAAAGTTATAAAGAGTCTTCGTTCTAGATAATGTAAATCCCTTTTCATTGGTGAAAACCAATTTCAAATCCATAGAACGGTTTTGTCACAATCTTTTATTTTGTAATACAATGTTTTTATGGGTAAACGAGTGTTGACTGGTCCCATAAATTTATTTAAAAGTATCGGAAGAAAAGTATTGATATCGTACTAGTATAAAATGAAAAGTATTGATACCTTACTAGTATCGAAAGGAAAGTATCATATTGAAAATTTACTCAGGGAAACCTGTTTTTTAATCTAGTAACAATACAACTTTTGCATTATAATGGTATTTTCATATTTATTAAAACACAGAAAGTTATAATTACTTACAATATTATAGTACAACTATGTAGGAAGGTTTGATAATATTATAAGATGGATATTATGAAAGATTTAACTATACAGTAGTCTCAGAAACTCGACACTTGATAACTTGGCGTTTTGTGTGACTCGACACACGCAAGTGCACACATTTGTTGGCACTAGTCATCACAATCCAAAGTCATTCAACTGTATAACCTCTAAATTTGTTTGTGTAACTCAAGTGGAACAGTCTGTGTTGAGGTGTTTTTACAAGTGCTGGGTTTGTTAGTTTTCCATTTCAGTAATGTGTTATTTGAATCAATACAATATTGGATGTACAGTACTGCACTGCATTTCTGTATATTACATTTATGTATATACACTATTATATTAACACATAATATATTGTAGTGTATGCACATTACTGTTACTGTACTGTACAATACTACAGTACAGTACAATTATACCTATAATATTTAATACATTGTTGTAACTCATCCTTGTTTAGTGAATATGACATAGCAAACATGCATCTTATGCAAGTTCTTTCGTAAACCCATCTCATTCCACATTAGGTCGAGTTTCCGAGACACTTCTGTACCAACATTTATTGAAAATATTATTTTTCAATTTAGTTTATACCTTCCTTTAACTCTGAAAGTTAGAGAACTTTCCTTCCTTAGTTTGGTGAAACTCTGAAACCGATCATTTTTTACATCCCAAACCATACCCCAGACCATTAATGTAACACTTAACTGAATCATGAATATTAGTGTAAATGCATTATAGAAAAAAAAAAGTTACTATTTTTTATATTATAATTCTATTTCTTCATGTTCCTGATTTATACCAAAATTAGAGTTTGAGATTAGGAGTGTGTAGATATAATGTAGTAAGATTTGCATAGTAGGTGATTTGATGCAACTATAAATAAAGACTGAAATAAAATATTGGGGTAGCTTAGGGTGTATACAATTTTATTGTTTGATCTTGATAGGTATACGATACTTTCCACCAATTTATTTAATTTGTGTCACTTTTTTAATGTCATCTAGGTTAAGTTTACACACTTACAACTCAATTTTGTCACTATTTTTTTTTAGCTATTATAATAGTTCCCACCTTGTAAGTTTTCCAAGTTTTGGGATACAACCTAAAACTTTGAAATTTTGTCAATAGCATGTTTGCACTCTAGCCACAGTTTATCAAAATAATTTTAAAACTGTATTTTCTCAATTTTAATCATTTAAAAATAAAAAGGATCACAAGCTTTTTCCAGATGTAATTATGTAAAAAGATCATCATCATTTGACGTGTCTGCCTCTGCGGGTCATCTTCCATTCCTGTCAATCTTTCCAAACCTCTCCTTCAGCCACATATCTCCAGTCCACTCCTTTAGCTTCTTGTCCTAGGCTTGGTCCAGCCATCTGTTCCGTGGTCTTCCAATAGGTCTTCTACCCTTCTATTTTCTCTGTAAGTCAGTAAGATTGTTAAATATATTGTTTACAAGTATAATATAGTTCGTTTTTAATTTTATATATCCTCTAAGTTTTTATTAAATTTAAAATTATGAAAATGACTTATTTTACATTCATACATTTTGGAAGGGTTTATGAAGAAGATACACATTAACGCTTACTTTTATTGTTAAATAATATTTTAGAATATAGAAAGTTAGTAAAATATTTCCTGTGACATTTGAGAGACAAATGTTAACAAAGGGCATTCATTTACTTAAATTTGTTATTGTTACATTTCAGAGCTATTGTTAATGAAAGAATGTCCTGTTACTTTCTAGACTGGTTCTTGTGATATTTCTGAGCCAGTGCTAACGAAAGGGTGTTAAGCTACTTCCTAGATTTATTCTTGTGATGTTTCAGAGCCAATGTTAACGAAGGGACGTTCACCTACTTCTTAGATATGTTCCTATATGGAGTCATAAACATAGAAGAAGTGGCTTGCTATAAAACTAATTGTGAGATTCATGTGAAATTGAGAAAAATTACTCCAGGTATTTTATATATCTATTATATTAACTTTGTAATGTATTTAACATGTATAGTAAGACAGTGTAGACACACTGTACATTAATGTAAAGTAATTGGTAGTGGGAAATCAACCTGAAAGATAGTTAGATTAGGCCTAGTTAGAAAAATACACTTCTCTCTTCATTTCTTCTCTTAAATGATTGCACTATATTACACTTCACATATTGTTTTGAATTTTTGGAGATGTTCCTTTATCATTAGAAGAAACACACAAAGAAAGATAGGCTATTAAACTACACTCATATTTCTAGAATGGTTTGAAATATGTAACTGAAAACTGGCAGTTTTGCCAAATCGATGTAACTAAATATGGTTTGAAAATAAAAGTAGTTTGTTGAGAATTAAATAGGGACTATACTTGAAATAATATATAAATAAAAATTGAGTTAAAAGATATAAATATGAAATAATTGTATAAAATTATTATTATATATTTTTTTCCTTCAGATTTAAACTAGGTGGTAGTCTGGATTTGGTAAGCCATTGATGTGCAAGTTCCCATTGCCTAGGTTGAGAATTATTGCAAGTGGCTGTAGGAAATACTCTTGAGTACTCTGGTGGTTTAGCAGGAGTCAAAGTTTTTATTGTGGGTGTTAACATGGGAAGGAACTGGTTTATATAGATTTTTGTGGTTGGTATTGAAATTGTGATTGTTCATGTATATTCTCAGAGGTCCTGTTGTGAGTCCAATCCATTCAACCTCACAAAAGCTACATTGAATTTGGTATATGAAGTGGGATGTGTCATGATGGCCTTGGATAGGTTATTATTTCTTGGTGTTTCTACTATTGAAGGTCTTGCCGGGTGGTGAATTCTGCAGGTGTTGCTCCATGGTTTCATACACTGGTATGAACCTTTTGCTGTGTTGAATGAGGTGAGGTCAGGCAATTCTGGGTGTACAAGAAGGTTGTGAAGATTAGATGACCATTTGAAAGAGATTATTGGGGGAGAGATAAGAAGGTTTTGTGTCTGAGGGGAAGAAGTTAAAAAGCTGTAGCCATTCTTGAGAATGATGTTGATTCCTTACAATCATGGATGGTATTTGGTAAGGAAAGGTATGTCACCAGAAGTTTGTCTGTGATTTGTCGAATCATTAGAGATTGCTCTGGAGATTTGAGTATCAATGAGAGTTGTAGGGTACCCTCTTTCTTGAAATGCTGAGTAATGTTTATTGCAAGACTGAATGAGGTCAGCACTATCTGAACATGTGTCTTTGGCCCTAATGGCCAGGCTGTAGGGGAGAGACTTCTTGGTGTAAGAGGGGTGACTGCTGCGTTAGTAGAGGTATTGTTAGCGATTTGTAGGTTTTATGTGAACTGTCCTGCGAATTTGATTGTTTTCATTGAAGACATCAACATCCAATGTCTTTAACAGTTATTGTATTTGATTGTAAATCATATCCTATACATATTTATTGAAAATACATCACTAGGAAGTTTTTATGAGTTATATTAAAACCACATTATATAAATATTTGTATATTAAATATAGACCCTTTATCAGCCAACAAATATACAAAAAAACGTATATTAAAATTAGTTGTTAGCAACGTTTTGATTAATTTTACATGTAGAAAAACTATTTTAAACTTAATGTAATACTGTGGTTTAATAGAGATTATTAGAATTAACTTTTAATGAGTGATAGAGGTGTACCTATTCAATAAAACCGATTACCGATTGTTTAAAATAATTGCTCATGCTACAATTATTTACACTGGTTAGTCTGGATTATCAATTATTTATTAATAACTATTGGGAATTATTCTTAAGAGAATTACAACAGTTAATGTAATAATTTAAAAATATTTTATTTAAAAATCAACAGCTAAAGCTGGTACTAGATTGTTAGTTTTATCAACGGTATGAATTTATATTTATTTATCTGGTTATGTACTCTTTGGATATCCCACATTGTACATGCAATGTGTATGCGTGTCTTTTGTTTTTATTTTTTTGCGATTTTGATCATTAAACTCCTACCTAGAAAATTTTGCCTTAAATTTTCTTAAAAAAAGATTAAGTGGCATAATAATCACTGATGCACTAATAATCGCCTAGTAACAATTCAGTTTAATTATCATTGGTACACCCCTAATGAGTGATTACTGTATTGTTTATCTACCATTAAAATATTATTGGCATTGTATGTAGGCCTAGATACAATTGGCCTTTTTTTTCTTTTATTGATTTGTATATTGTTACAGAGTTATTTTTATAGTCTGTCTTGGTTTGTTTACCTGTACACCCACTTTTCTTGATAACATTATCAAACAATCTAACCAACAATAATTAACAATTAATAAAAAATATCTCTTCTATTATGATAAAACACCTTTGACTTTGTTTTTTTCTCGCTGTTAAGGTGTAAAGTGGGCACATTTGCTCCAATCATCTCAAAAAACGGTTTGTGCCAAATGGAACACTGACCATATTGAAGATGGTGATGATTATAGTTATAGCTGGGGTAAGTCACGCAATAATTTATGGTCTCTTCCTGGGTCACAAACTCATTTTTATAATTTTATTTGTTTGGCAGGATGCTGGCTTTTGTGATTTATTAATATTATTATTTTTGTCACCACGTCTTAACTACCCATTTGGGCTACACACACATTAACTAATTAAACTACTTTGTTATGTATAAGGGATGTTGAATTTATAGGAAGTGTAGACTCATTTGCATGGAGAGGAAGTGAGAAAACATTTAGGAAAACCACCCTCATTACACATGACCAGGATTCAAACCTCAATATTACTGTCATCGGTGAAAGTGACACCTTAGACCTGTGTTTCACAACCTCTTTTTGTGGGTATGACCCCCCACTGGAGTGTTATTTTATTTGAATGGCCCCATTACACCACGTAAATAAATTAAACGTTTTCCACCTACTTGTGAAGCCTTCTTTTCCTACACTTTACGTCCATTGGGAATTTTTGGCACCCTATAAATATTTCTAAGGCTGGCAAGTGTCTTAAGTTAAAGTCTTTTATTGCACATAACATTTACTTATAGGATTATGAAGGCTGCTTCTTATCTAACAGTAGGTTTACATATATTCTTTGGCATTCATAAAAACATTTCGGTGACCCCTTAGTAACTCATGGCCCCCAGGATTGCCCACTACTGCCTTAGCCCATTCAAAATGGTTAATTATTGTAAATTTTAAATCCCATGTGCTTATTATACTTAACATAGATTTCTCTGCAGCTCAGATCAATAATACTTATTTAATTTAATTAATGATACATCATATAATTGTTTCCTCTTGGCCAACTTAGATGTTTACATTTAAAGAAAATGAAACTCTCCCCTTATTTATTGATCTTGTGTGCAGGTGACCTGGTGGTCTAGGGGTAAGGTGTCAGACTTCTATGCTGGCGGCCGGGGTTCAATCCTCAGTCCCGGCACAGATTTATCTGATTACCAAACCCTTCCTTCACCTCTGACAAGACATCTTGTGAATGTGAGGAATGCCAGGCCTCCACCGTGGTTCGGATTCCACGTTAAACTGTAGGTCCTTCATTTCATCTCACAATCACCCTACCATTACACATTAGCGTAAGTGCGTATAACCCGAATGGGTAGTAAGACGCGGTGCTAATAATAATAATAATACTAATAATAATACTGATCTTGTATAGACACTAAGGCTTGGACTATTAATCACTTCAATGATAATTATGCTGATCATGTTATTCTTTCATTGCAACCAAATATATTTAACTATCTCACCCCATATTATACCTTAAGTAAAAAAAATAAAAACTTTTTAACTGTATTATACATAGTATCAATATCCTGTGCATATTAAATATAGCCATTTGGCATGGAGCTTAAAAGAAAATTATTTGATTTATGTAGCAATCAAGTTTAACTGGCTGCCAGCTAAAACAGGTACCCAATATGTCTTGATGTTGTGTCGTGGACATTACTACTTTTTGGCGTGTGGTGTTCATAGCAAGTGTTGTTATATGGCACTTTACATTCGACTGACGTCACAGGTGGAGAGTGAGGTATTCTAGTTCTTGGAGAGCTATGGGCCAGTTGTGCCTTGGGTATGTGAGTGGCAATTTTGTAAGATAAAGTGGCTGAACAAGGCTTGCGAGTTTTGAGTGACTCAAGACTTGTTACGTTCATTTTTATAACTTATTTTCGGCCATTAAGATATTGAAAGTATATGGTAGTTCGATGCTAAATATTAGATTTTTATTGCGTTGTGATTTTCTTAATCTTTAATATATAATTACTTATGCCTTACATCGTTGACATAATGGAAGGATTAGTATATTTAACACACTACACATTGATGAAGTAAATTATAATGAGAGTATATTTTGAAGGCTTAACAAATAGTATTAGTACTATATTATCAATAACGTCCTCCCCAAGTGTTACAAGGTTCGCCCGAGTCCTACCAGATTTTTACCCAAGAATGCCAGATTTGCTCGGCCCAACCCTACTTAATACCTCGGTTGGACCGCTATTTACTGGTCATTACCGTCCTACCCTTCTTCACCATGTTTGAATTTGCACCAATGGGAACGTGGCAAATTCAAACTGTTAGAAGGTACTCGAAGTTTTTTTGTTCCCCTTCCTGACGGTTAGGCCGCAGACTTAGCTCCTCATCTGGTTGATCCCCCTGCCCCCCAGGAAAGGGAGACACATCAACTGTCGTTCCTATTTTTATACTTATAGATAATTTATCCTTATCAGACTGCAGACAAAGTCAAGCGACATTTTGTGCGTGCATGGTCACGGAGTTAAGGCAAAAGGCTAGATTGTTTATGCCAGGAAAGTACAGGTATTTGTATGGCATTGCCGTTAGGGAAAGGGCATTGTATTGGTAATGATGTCTTAGATTAATGGCTACCGGCGACCATGTGTTTGGGAAAATATTTTACACACCCCTGGTTTGTAGGAAGGGGACAGGCTAAGAAGTGTTTTCTCTCTATTCATCCTACTACTTAATTTTAATATTATTTTGGTTTCAGACTCGACAGAGAACTTCAAATGTACACAAAACCTACCGGCTGGTTTTATTGATATTGATGAAGAAAGTGAGTCAGAAGATGAAGGCTCTGATACTATGGAGCAACGAAATGAAGTTTATGATCCCATGGATCCATTAAACTAAGCTTAAACTCTCAAATAGGATGATGGGGAACGCACAATTTCACTTGTTTTGCTTTTAAAAGATCTGTTTCCTATTAAGTGTATTACATAATTTTATTTTTACAGTTAGGTTATTTGGATTACAGCACTAGGTTCAATTATGGTTCAAAATAGGAGGTATAGCCTTGGGGATACTAGAATAGAAATTATAAATTGTTTAGATACAACACTAAAAAACACACAAACACATTTTTAAGGACAAGCTTTCACTGTCACAACTTCATCAGGTTAAGAGAGTAGACTGATGCTCTTGGTTGAACTAAAAGGTTGACTGTTCACATCTGATTGTTTTTCAGTTTTATAGATGGCAGCTTTTGAATAATTAGTTAGATAAACTAAAACTTAAATACTCTTATTATTATTATTATTTTATAATAAAGGAAATTGATAAAACTAGATGAAAAGGAAAAATAAACTACTAAGAGTAAATTTGATGAAGAAAGCTCAACTAGGGAAAGAGGAAAAAATGTGGGAAGCATCCAATGCACAAAGGTGACATCTTCTTCCTTTCTTCTGTCTTCTATAGTAGAAGTAGTCACACACACATTTTAACATAAAGAGAATATTTCGGCATTGTTGCCTTTATCAAGCACGAAGAAGAGAGTACAAATAACACAAAACACTGGATTACCCTATTTTGAATTTAAAGAAAAACTGCTAGAAACACATTGTGCCAACTGTTTTTGGGAGTAAAGATAAATTCCTTGGCTATGGTTAATATTTGTAGAAAACTATTAATAATGATAATAAATAATAATAGATAAGACAATAATGATTTAAAAAAATTATTTTTTTAAAATAATAATAATAATAATAATTTGAAAAATTATAATCTTATAGAAATAAAAATAAACTATCTTCTGTTGAGGCCTGGTGGTAATCTTGATTTGGTAATCCATTGGTGGGCCAGTTCCCACTGTCTAGTTGAGAATTGTTGCACTGTTTGGGAAATGCTCTTAATATTTTGGTGGTGTAGCAGGTTTGAAAGTCCTGGTTGTGGGTACTAGAATGAATGGGTACAGGCTTGTCCGGATCTTTGTGGTTTGTGTCAAAACGATGATTGTTCATTCACTGTCCGAGAGAACCTGTAGTAAGGCCTATATACTCTGAATCACATGATTTGCACTGTATTTGATATATCAAGTTATTTGTTTTGCAATTGTAATAACCAGGGATTTTGTATTCCAATTTGGTTGCTTTGCTGTTGAATGTAGCTGATAGGTGGATTCCACATGTGCTGCAACGAGTGCTACCGCAGGGGTATGAACATTTGGTAGATGGTTTTTCTTCTCTGATTCTCTTGGGGTCAGGAAGTTTGGGATGGACTAGAATATTGTGGAGATTGGGTGGCCGTTTGAAAGTGATTCCTGGGGGTGAACTAAGAAGGTTTTGGGTCTGGGTGAAACTGGTTAGGAATTTTTAACCACTTTTTAGGATGGTGTTGATGTGTTGTAGACCATGGTGGTATTGAGTTGTGAGAGGGATGTCCTTAACTTTTTTTGGAGGTTCGTAGTCATCCCTGGATAGTGCTCTAGAGATTTGGTTTTCTATTAAAGGCTTGGGGTAACCTCTGCTTTGTAAAGCTGTGGAGAGTTGTTTACAATATTCAGTTAAATCATCGGGTTCTGAACATATTCGTTTGGCTCGTGGGGCAAGGCTGAATGGTAGAGACCTTTTTGTGTATGAAGGATGGCTGTTATGGTAGTGGAGGTATTGTTGGTGATTGGTGTGTTTTATATGTACAGTGGTACGAATTTGGTTGTTTTCAAGGAACAGATTCACATCAAGGAAAGTAAGCCTATGATGTGATTTGTTGTGGGTGAAGTTTAAGGGGCTGCAATTGTTGAGATTATCTAGAAAGACGTCCAAGGATTCTTTGGAGTGAGGCCAGATCATGAAAAATGTCATCGATGTAGCAAAGCCATAGTTAGAGTTTGATGGGCTGAGAATGTAGAAAGCGTTCTTCTAGTAGTCCCATGTAGATATTTGCATATGAAGGAGCTATGCGTGTACCCATAGCTGTGCCCTTTTATCTGTAGGTAGTGTTTCTCTAGAAAATGAAAGTTGTTAAATTGAAGGATCATCCTAGTCAGCTCCACCAGAAAAGAAGTGGTAGGTTTGGACCCAGGAGGTCTGCAGCTCTAAGAAATACTCCATTGCTGACATTCCATGCACATGAGGGATGTTAGTGTAGACTGCTGCGACATCAATAGTGACCAGAAAACAGTTCGGTAGAAGGTTTTTAATTTTTAATTTTGTGAATTTTGTCTTAAAAGTGTTTTGTATTCTGTATGAATGAGGGAAGTATTTTTACAAAGGGTTGTAGATGTGAATCAACCAGAGACAAAATTCTCATTTGGAGAGCCGCAACCAGATACAATCGGACGGCCAGGCGGAGGTCTTATTTCTTTGTGGATTTTAGGGAGGAGATACAGTGGTGGAGTTTGAGATTTTTGTGGAAAGAAAAGTTGAATTGAGTTGGTGGTGAGATTTGGCAGGGGAACTACACGTTGTAGGAATTCTTTAATCTGCGAGTTGTGATCTTCAGTTGGGTCTTCTCTGAGTGGTTTGTAGACGGAGTGGAAGGAACTCTTTAATTTGCTCGTTGTGATCTTCAGTTGAGTCTTCTCTGAGCGGTCTGTAGATGGAGTGGTGAACTCTTTAATTTGCGCGTTGTGATCTTCACTTGGGTCTTCTCTGATTGGTCTGTTGATGGAGTGATAGGAACTCTTTAATTTATGCGTTGTGAACTTCACTTGGGTCTTCTCTGATTGGTCTGTAGATGGAGTGGTAGGAAATATTTAATCTGCACGTTGTAATCTTCGGTTTGATCTTCTCTGAGCGGTCTGTAGATGGGGTGGTGAACTCTTTTATCTGCGCGTTGTGATCTTCAGTTGGGTCTTCTCTGAGTTGTTTGTAGATGGAGTGGTGAACTCTTTAATCTGCACGTTGTAATCTTCAGTTGAGTCTTCTCTGATTGGTCTGTAGATGGAGTGGTAGGAAATATTTAATCTGCACGTTGTAATCTTCAGTTGAGTCTTCTCTGAGTGGTCTGTAGATGGAGTGGTAGGAACTTTTAATCTGCACGTTGTGATCTTCAGTTGGGTCTTCTCTGAGTGGTCTGTAGATGGAGTGGTAGGAACTTTTAATCTGCGCGTTGTGATCTTAAGTTGTGTCTTCTCTGAGTGGTCTGTAGATGGATACAAAACACTTTTTAGACAAAATTCACAGAATTAAAAAACCTTCTACCGAACTGTCACTATTGATGTCACAGCAGTCTACACTAACATCCCTCATGTGCATGGAATGTCAGCAATGGAGTATTTCTTAGAGCGCAGACCTCCTGGGTCCAAACCTACAACTTCTTTTCTGGTGGAGCTGGCTAGGATGATCCTTCAATTTAACAACTTTCATTTTCTAGACAAACACTACCTTCAGATAAAAGGGCACAGCTATGGGTACACGCATAGCTCCTTCATATGCAAATATCTACATGAGACTACTAGAAGAACACTTTCTAAATTTTCAGCCCATCAAACCCTATCTATAGCTTCACTACATCGATGACATTTTCATGATCTGGCCTCACTCCAAAGAATCCTTGGACATCTTTCTAGATAATCTCAACAATTGCAGCCTCTTAAACTTCACCCACAACAAATCACATCATAGTCTTACCTTCCTTGATGTGAATCTGTTCCTTGAAAACAACCAAATTTGCACCACTGTACAAATAAAACACTACCATTCACCAACAATACCTCCACTACCATAGCAGCAATCCTTCATACACAAAAAAGTCTCTACCATTCAGCCTTGCCATATGAGCAAATCATGTGATGCAGAGTATATAGGCCTTACTACAGGTTCTCTCAGACAGCGAATGAACAATCATCATTTTGACACAAGCCACAAAGATCCGGACAAGCCTGTACCCTTCCATGCCGGTACCCACAACCAGGACTTTCAAACCTGCTACACCACCAAAATATTAGAGAAATTTCCCAAACAGTGCAACAGTTCTCAACTTAGACAGTGGGAACTGGCCCACCAATGGCTTAACACCAGGCCTCAACAGAAGATAGTTTATTTCTATAATAATATTATTTTTCAAACTTACATTATTATTATTACTATTTTTAAAAAATATCATTTTTTATTATTATCATTATTTTCTTATCTATTACTATTATTACTATCATTATTTTCTTATCTATTATTATCATCATCATTATTCTTTAAATATTAACCATAGCCAAGGAATTTATCTTCACTCCCAAAAACAGTTGGCACAATGTGTTTCTAGCAGTTTCTTTCAAAATTAAAAATGGAGTAATCCATTGTTTGTGTTATTTGTACTCTCTTATTCTTTGTGTTTGATAAGGGCAACAATGCCGAAATATAATTATATTTGTGGTAAAATGTGTGTGTGACTACTTCTACTATAGAAGACAGAAGAAAGGAAGATGATGTCACCTTTGTGCATTGGATTCTTCCCACATTTTTCCTCTTTACCTAGGTGGGCTTTCTTCATCAAATTTATTCTTAGTAGTTTATTTTTCCTTTTTATTTAGTTTTATCAATTTCCTTTATTATAAAATTATCCAGCCATTGGGCCACCTCATTTTTAAACATAAACCACCTTAAAACCTGAGAAATTTAACATATTTAAAGACAAATTATTAAATTTTTACTTGCTATGAGAATAAAATTTTCCAAAAAATAAAACGATAAGCTAGTAAAGACACTCTTTAGAACTGTGAGTTTTTTTGTTTTTTTTTGCGTTTAGTATTTAATTTTTTCCCTGATAAATTTTGCGAATTAAACAAACATGTTTTAACATACATTTGTGTCACATAAAATTGACCTAGAACATTTTTTGAGGTATGGTTGTATACCATTTCTTATTGAGATACATGTTGAAAAGCTTATTAGGTAATGATAAACATTTGTTTGTATTGATTGACGTTTACAACAAACACTAATATTGGCATGAACCTATAAGAAATATTACCCCCTATTACATTTGTAGACTGTTTATACGATGGGGGTCACCACTCCCAAAGGCATTTCTACCCTACTGCCAGACATTACTAAGGGTCCCCCTCTGGAGTGTCAGATACCTTTTGCAGCCACCCCTCTAAAATACAGACGCTGCACTGGATAACTCCTCCACTCCACCTTTATTGGAATTGATTGAGTGTGTGCAGAAGAGATTTGGAATAGAATAAGATGATGGATGATAAGTGGTGGTGAGAGCAGAAGAGATAGAAATATACCATTCAAGCTCTGACCTGGCAGAAATCAGATAAAGAGAAATGATGATGATGATGATGATGAATTTTAAAAAAATGCACATACCTGGAATATCTGCCAGCCCCAATCTTGGTATGTGTGGTTGCCTGTAAGTTGATACATGTACCACAAACTTTCAACCAGCTCAGGTCGCAGTAAGCTATGAGCATCATTAGTTTTCACGTAAAAGTCTGTAGTTGCTCCCTCCTATAAGATATTATCAAAATAATCAGGTTAATATTTACTGGTAAGCAAAGCTGTCTTGCAGTGTTCTACACAGTTGGGAACAAATAACATATTTACCTTACTAAAAAAGTGAATATACAATTAGGTGTTTTATTATCAATTGGATTAAAGGTTTAATTTTTCAGGCAAGGAAGAACACAGGTGTACTATTGTGTGATGAGAAAATAAAGTTAAGCCAATTTTTAATAGACAAAACTACAAACACCAAACTAGTATAAAATTTTAGAGAAATAAATTCTCTTTCTTGCAGGATGACTGATGAATAAGGAAGACAAGGAAAAAATAATTTTTACCTCCGAATTAGAAATTTTAGTTTAATTTCTCAATTTTCAAAATTTTGAATTTTCTTACAAAATAACTGTAGTTTAATAATATCTGTAATATTTTTTTTTTATAAATCTTAAGTGTTTAGTATGTGTGATTTTTTTCATGTATATAAGCTAAACATATTTTTTATGTGAAAATTTAAAATGATTAAGAGGTAAATATGTGAAAAGTAGCCTGAGTGTTTTAGCTAAGTCTAGCGAAAATGCACTGAGGCTGGTAAACACATAATGCTAAGCTAATCTATTTTGTGCTGTGCTAAGACTGTCAGTTTGGATTCACACTCATTGATAAGCTAAGCTATGCTAAGCAATGGTCCTTTTCCCTTCGGAATCCATTGTTGTTTCTTTCTGCTCTACTCCAGTGCTATTAGCAGCTGTTTTCGAAAATGAAGAAAATTTAGGAGGTGGAGGTTTGACTTGTTCAATTAACGCTTCCATTTCCAGCACTGCGTCTGTTAAACACTTAGCTCAAGCTGTGCATGTGCATGCGCCACTTAAGATAGCCCAAGCTGTGCATGTGCGTGTGCAACTTAAGATGGCCCAAGATGGGAGATGGAGAAATTTTCAGGCCAGCAATCGAAAAAAACATAGCACGGAGTAGCAAGGCATAGCTTAGCTTTCTGTATAAACCAACACATTTAAATATATGGTCCACTATTTGTATAAACAGTTAGCAGAGAGAATCTTAGCTTAGCGATCTGTGTGTACCAGCCTTTATGTTAGAATGTTAGAATATAAGGCATATGAAGCTATGACAAGCCTAGCAAGCCGGTAGTGGAAAATATATAGCTTGAATTAAAAAGTTATCCAGACCATAGGCAGGAATCAGTAATAGAATATGTAAGAAAAAAACATAGGTCAAATATAACTCTGAAATGCATACAAAACTAAGCAGAGACCATGCAAAATTTAAACACACCTGAATATTGAAGTAAGTGATCTCTGGCGATAGGAACGTGGGTTGCTGAGCGTAGGTTTGGTAGCATGTCGTAGCTAGTTCCTCTGCTAGTTTCATGTGACTCTCAGGCATACCGTTATGAACACCCAAGGCCAAGGTGCCAGATAGGTAACAGGCTAGATGGTCCTAAAATACAACAAAATATATAATAAAAAGGTGGCCAAAGATTTTCATACCTGCCTATGCATACCTTACATACAGGATAGAATCAATACAATCTTTTGCTGAATCCCTTAATGCTCAATGTATTGAATTAACACCCTCAGTGCTGGTTGGCAATACTGCCCCCTTTAATAAACCAATAATTAATAATCCAATACCAATTATTTTTGTATATTAGTTCAATATGAAAAATACTAGAAAAATAAGTTGATTGCAGTATATTAATGAAAAATATCAGAAATAATAAGAAAATAAACAACTACATAAGTTAAAAATTGATTACTTATTTATTATTATTCCAAATGATGGGTATTTGCACCAGGTTACTAATCTTTAAGTTTAAATTTAGCAATGCTAGTTTTCACTGCCATGTGTCTATTGAAATTATTGTTTTCACTTTGACACAAGTTGCCATCTGACATTCTTCAATAGCCACATGATCTAAGGTGTCACTCTCGTGTTAGACTAAACTGCCGATGATAGTGAGACCAAGGTTCGAATCCTGGTAGGGTGTGTTGAGGGTGGTTTTTCCAAAAGGGTTTTCCACACTCCCTCCATGCAAATGCAAGTACACTCCCTCTAAATTCAACCTTCCTAATCCCCAACTCACTAGTGTAATTAGTACATATGCCTCAGTTTGTATGTGTGCTGCTCCTGGTGGAAAAAGATCAAACTTTCATTGTGGTCTTAAAAGTATTAAAAAAATGTCTCCAAAAGAGTGTTTCTAAGTGTTTGTTTTATATCTAAAGTGTTCAAGTGAAAGGAGCAGAGTGGAAGAAATTGTAGAAGGAAGAATAGTGGAAGGACAGAGGGAAAAGGAGGCATTTTACTAAACAGACCTGGCCAAAGGCTGAAACAGTTCATGATGATGATGATGATGATGATGATGATGATGATTGATTGATGATTATGATGATTATGATGATTGATGATGAAGTAGATAATGATGATGATGATGATGATGATGATGAAGATGGTGATGATGATGATGAGTTAGGCGAGTTGGTATTTTCTTTCTTTGGGCTATAATTTTGCTAATTAATTGCTAAGTTCTAAATAAATAGATTAGTTTGAATTTGTTTGCTAAAGCTGTGGGTTGTTTACAGAATAATCTCCTACCCAAAATACTGAGGTTTTCATTGGAGTGCTATAGTGGCCATGTTTTATTCTTTTGTATCTGTGGCGTCTTCAGGGATGTTAAGTTATTTGTTTGATCATTGCTTTCAATGCCAGGGTTATCAACAGCTTAATTTAGGGGGGCAGAGATGAGAAAGGAAATTTAGAGTGAGTCCACCTGCTTTGGTGAGAAGAGGAGAATATAAAATCACTCTCAATGCAAGTGGTCATGGTTTTAACCTGAACTTCCATATGACCGCCAGGCGTCAATATAATCTATTGTGAGACTGATGACTTAAACCGTGTGATTACCAATAAGAGTTTTGGAGATATATTTACAGATGTGTTTGCCCTATACATGGAGCAATACCTAAATAGCCTGGTTGGAATAGCAGTGACACATCTAAGCCAAAGCTCTAGGGCAGGGATGGCAAATCTATGGCACGCAAACATGATTTGTGTGGCACACCGACATGGAAAAAATAAAACTTTTGCCAACCTCATAAATTTTTTTGTAGCTAATAATATTTCTACAGCTCTGAAGGTGCTACTTATAATGTTTTTATTTAAGTTTGTGATACAGTAAGACACTTACTTTGACAATTTGATCAATTTTCCTTCTTTAGTATTTAGGCCTTATTTAAATATTTATAATTTAATTTGAGTTATTCATTACATCTCAAAATAGACCTAGTTAACAAGTTTTAATTTTTAAATAATTTTTAATCCATAAAAAACTGTATGTATTTAAGGTATTTTATTGCTAAGTGAAACAATATTAATAATGAGATGGGTTAAATTTACTTTTTATCAGTGTGCCTCATTTACATTCCTATGAACACTTGCTTTCACAGAATTACCCGCCCAAATATTGGAATGCTTCCAAAACTTTGTTTACTAACCATTTTAGGTTTGAAATCCCTTCCCCCAGCTAGTAGCTCCCCAATGAACAGGTACTTGTTTGGTGATGTTCTTCTGACTAGATGTTTCTGAACCCCAGCGATAGCTTCAATGTAATCATCTCGTAAGCTGAAATATGTACAAGTCCTACTATAATATTGAATTACGATCCTGAAAAATGCCACTTTATAAAAAACAACACTATAAAGGTTAGATTTTACCATAAAAATTAATTAAATCTAGGAGTTTGGTTCCAAGGCCGCCAAAAATACCTATACACCTACAAGACATTTAGTTTTAGGACATGGACAGGACTGCCAAGGTGCTCATGCTCACTCCCCCCTTGTGTGGCACTTGACAAACAAAAACCAGTGTGCAGCGAGACAAATAATCTTTTAACACATACAAAGAAAGATAAACATGAGTCATGTGCACACAGAGAAATGACTGAAAAAGATGCTTAAAACAGCACACTAAGCAATGACTCCCATTTTAGAGTGACCTGCTGATAACTGGGAGATTGGTGTTCAGATCCCGATCAGGTCTAATGAGGGTGGTTTTTCTAAATGATTTCCCATTCTCATTTCACACAAATCAAATGTATTACTTTTAAAATTCTTCCTTCCAATGCACAAAGGTGACATCTTCTTCCTTTCTTCTGTCTTCTTTAGTAGAAGTAGTCACACACACATTTTAACACAAATAAAATAATATTTCGGCATTGCCGCCTTTATCACACATAAAGAAGAAGCGAGTACAAATAACACAAACAATGGATTACTTCATTTTGAATTTTGAAAGAAACTGCTAGAAATATTATTTTATCTATTATTATTATTATTATTAGTATTATTATTACTATCATCATCATCATCATCATCAGTTTTCTATAAATACTAACCATATCCAAAGAATTTATCTTCACTCCCAAAAACAGTTGGCACAATGTGTTTCTAGCAGTTTCTTTCAAAATTTAAAATGGAGTAATCCATTGTTTGTGTTATTTGTACTCTCTTCTTCTTTGTGTTTGATAAAGGCAACAATGCCGAAATATTATTTTATTTGTGTTAAAATGTGTGTGTGACTACTTCTACTATAGAAGACAGAAGAAAGGAAGAAGATGTCACCTTTGTGCATTGGATTCTTCCCACATTTTTCCTCTTTACCTAGGTGGGCTTTCTTCATCAAATTTATTCTTAGTAGTTTATTTTTCCTTTTTCTTTAGTTTTATCAATTTCTTTTATTATAAAATTATCTAGCCATTGGGCCACCTCATTTATAAACATAAAAAAATTCTTCCTTCCTCATCCCTACCTTGTTGGAGTAATTATCATATATGTGTATGACCTGAACAGGTAGTGAGATGCAGTGATACACAAAAAAATGACTGAAGGGTATGTGGAGTGGCCTACATGACTTATTGGATAGCATGGGTGGAACTTGGGTGGTTGACAAACAATTTACATTTGACAAGCAATTCAATCGGCTGAAAAAGAGCGATGTAGCCAGTCAGGGACAATATTAAGTAAAGAAAGTCACAAGCTATCAACAAGGTTGTAACCAAACAATGTTGTAATAGAACTTTTAATGTATTTAAAATCCAAACCATTGGATATAATGAATTTACCTTTAGTTAAATTTAGCACACACACTAATATTTGAGGTTTAAATTATGATAATTATGGTAATCATTGATTATTATTAACATAACATGTCAAATTGATAATGACACACTTAACAATACATAATACCTATTTATCAGCTCTTCTCCTTCCAATAAAAGAACAAGCCTTAAGTAAAATAATCTGGCCCCAATGGTAAATGTTTTCATTTGAGAATCAGTATTTTTAACATTATTTATTAGGAAGAAGGTACAGGAAAGATGGATAGAAAACATATACAAGGGAACAAACACAATATGGCTTTTACAATGAAAAGAAGAACACAGTTCACACTTCACAATGCTGCCACTGAATAAAGAGTTAATTAATGACTGCCTCTTTAAGAAAATCGATTGTCACTGCCCAACCCTCCGACCTAGGTTTCATTCTATCGCAACTCATCAAGGAGGAGTGTGAAACGTGCAATGCAACTTCCTAAAAGAGGAAACCAACCTTTTATGTTCTCTATCCCCCTTTCCTGTACCTTGATCCAAATATAGATTACAAGCTATCCCAAAAAAGCAAAAATAGGTTTTCTTTAAAGCAAGATATGTTTAGCAATGTAAGAAAAGTTTATTTTACAATTAGTTTGGTGTGGAGAAATATATAATAAATATAGTACTCATTTTAGAACAAGTCCAGAATATAAGAACACCGCTTGAATTAATAATGGAGCCATTTATTAACTGTATGGAAATGAAATTAAACGTTATCACTGTATGGTCACTATAATATGCTGGTAACCTAATGTTGGTGCATAAGCTGTGGTGTATCCAAAAGCATGCTACTGTTTTCTGGACTTAAACCCTAATTTTTTTAATGAGTACTAATTTGTCTCATATTGACGCAAATAATATCATCACTTTCAGCATAAAATGTCATCGCCTTTTGAGAAAAATAACACCATTTTTCTCCTAAAAGTAACCTCAGCTTTTGGATGTCTCTACTTATATGTAATCTATAATTTCTCTTACTAGTCAATGGTTCGTCCTGTTTGGATCCATTGCTTTAACAGATATTCATAATAACTGTCGCCACGAGCTCCCATGGTGATGGTGGAGTATGAGCGAAAATTACCAGTGTTTGCGTTTATGAAAATAGGCACTAGGCCATCCGTTTTGTCAAGAGCATGAACATGTAAGGATACCTTAGACACAGAATCCTAAAACAAAGAGTTTAAAAGAATTTATCAACTACAATTTAAATATACACTAAAGTGAATCAATAAAAACAAAACTAATGAATAGCACATATTTAACACATTCAGTTTTGAAATGTGAAAAGATAAAAGCCAAGTGGTGTGATAAGATTTTAGGGTTAATAAGCTTCAAAAAGAGCATCTATAGAAATTATTAATAAATTTCTTCATCCAATCTTTCCTACAGCAATATTTTGAGGTTACTGGTTTTGATGCAATATAATAACTTTTCCATGTTCCTCAGCACCAATTAATTATGATTAAAAAAAACATTTAATACAGCGATTATCATATGATTATTTAGCTCAGAGGGCCTTATAGGGCATGCTTAAGTATTATGCAAATATTTAATTTTGAGTTTTAGAAAATTGCGTTGGATTTTTGGTTTTCCCTGAAATCAATGTTAAACTATTTTGTACATCCCAAAACATATTTAACCTGGGAAGAGAGCCATCCTTATGGGTGTAAAAACTGTGCAGCCCCACAGCGACCTACGATTTTGGGGGGCCCGCACTTGCTTGAGTGATAAGAGGGTAAAAATAAGTTGGGGTGAGAAAATTTCTCATAAAGTAGGGTTCAATACATATATAAATCATTATTATGTAATCTGAATTTTAGAATACATAAGGGAAGGAGGATAGCGTTCACAAATTGGTATAATTTTATTTGATTAATCACTAATTATAGTTTATTTTATTATTTTATTTATTTGAGGTATTTAGCATGAACTTTCTGAACTGACTGATTATATCAGCACACTAGAATTTCTATGAGCGAAAGGGAGGGCCTAACAATTTTGACAAGAAAGGTCATTTCACATATCTTTCAGGGTTCTTTTACATGCCACAATCGATATGGGACTGACAGATTTACTTCCCCTTCGAAGGAAGCTGTGCTACACATTTTTATTGTTTAAAGAGAATTAGTCAATTTCAGCTGGGTTTGAGCCCACAAACATTGGGTCCTGAGGCGAGCACTTTGCCTCAAGACCTCCGAGGTCAACTTATGTGTAATTTAATACAGCAAAGCAAAACAATTTTAAATCACTTTCTGTAACATAATCAGTATAATAAACTATTTGTGATTAGTGTCGCATGTAAGTGTAGCCACCTTAAAGGACAGTAGGTCCCAAAATATGCTAATGTGTAAAAATTAAAGATTACTTCATATTTGGGGTCCCCTGTGCATCGACTAAGGTCTCTGAATTCCAGCTGTATCGTGGTGACCTCTGATGTACTGCTATCTGGACTCCACTTGGGTGCATGAGCTTTACGAGTGGCTAAATTTACATCAGAGTAGGGCACGCCAGAGTCAGAGTCAAAACATGGCAACAATCGATCACCCAAGTCAACCTAAAGTCATACATAATACACTCTAGTATTAAGGCATACTTGATACCATCTTGCAATAAGCTATAGATGGCTTTCTATATATTCCATCTAAGCCTCATAATCTCCTTCATTCACCAACCAGTTTACTCAGTGGCTGACCTTCATATTCCAATGACAATCCAAACAGTACCATATTTGTTGGGTTTTCTCCTCCCACTCCCCCCTCAAACTGCACATTTCCCAAACCACACAAGTAGAGCTAGACATACAATACAAGGTAATTTTTTTCATTTATTTGAGTTATATAACATGCACTTTCTGAACTTGACTTATAAACTAACTTAAATCTAAAACAACACCCAGCCATTAATTCATCCCTACAAAAGGGTAAGAAGGCCCATTTAACCAATGATACATTTTCAGCCATGGAGGGAATCAAACCCTTTATCAGTAAACAGTACCGAATGAGCTTAGGTTAGGTTTCAGACTATATATACAAGATATAGAAATAACCTTTTATAAAGAGCTCAATATTGCTTAGCCAATAAAGCTGTCAGCCCAACACAAGTATATATTTAAAGTTCAACTTAAAGCTCAAAATACTTGCAAATCTGTCGAAAAAAACATTATATGGCAGATCCTTGTCAAAAATCTTATATGAACTAAGTGTCCTGATACAATTTCTATGTACTCATGATTAGTAGGACCATTAATTAATTATTTTTTTAAAGACTTACACATGGAATTGCATTTTTTTAATGAGTGCATAATACCTTGGGCTTTAACTCCTTTTTCATAATTTTAAAAGTAAGAAACTTTAAAATAACCCTTAATCATACCAACAAATCTCTCACGTATATTGGGTTTGACTTCACAGATAGTGGCAAGTTGCTCCAATATCAATTCTTTACTCAATCTTAAATTACATTAACCTACAAATGTGGAAAAATGTATAGATACTTTACTAGTATTAATAATTTCTTTTTGATAACAATCATTTTAATTAATATCCTATTTTAATTTACACATATGAGTTTTAACATGCCAGTATTAAATAAGTATCAAAATAGATAATAGTTTACAAATGAGTGACAAAATTATCATAATACCTATTTAGATTTAATACAATGAAAAAACAAAACTAAAATGGTAAAGTTGTAGTTATTATTACAAGATAATAAGATACAAACATTCAAAAGACATAGCTATTGATATTTATTATTTTATTTTTATCTATTACCCTACATTCACCCATAAAACTGTATTAAAGCATACCACTATCAAATTGATAGTAAAACAATTGATATAAAACGTTTGTTTTTTCACCAGTGATAGTAAAATGAATCAGTGCCTAATGGCTTGGAAATGTATAAGAGAGTGTAGAAACATTGTAGAATAATGTAAAGTAATTGATAGTGAAGGAAGCCAACCTGAAAGGATAGTTAGGTTATGCCTAACCTAACTATCCTTTCAGGTTGGTTTCCTTCCCTATCAATAATTACTTTACATTATTGTACAATATTTCTACACTGTCTTATTATACACTCACCAGTGAAGAAATTCAAGTGTAAAAACCAGCAAAAAATAAGTTGTTTACTCTAATGAGATCTAAACTGTGGTCTCTCATTGTCTGAAGAAAAATATCACACAAATTCAGGCTATAGAAGTAAATAAAGATAGGGTAATTTTGTTTACAGTATGAAAATGTAATATAAGTAAACTTACAGCTTTGTCAAGGAACATTTTGTCAGATGTAAGGTGGTAAATACTCAGTAAACTACCCAAAACTCTGATTGTCACCTCAAACAAGTTCACATCCTTATTCACTTCAAAGTGCAAACTCTTGTCAACCCATTCTCTTGCGTCTGTAAATTCTGAGCAAATACAACAAAATAAATTACAAAAAGTAGGATTTATCCTTATTCAAGATGAATCTTACCCGCATAAATGGTATAAGGCATCACTCTCACTAAAGACTGAATTGTCAGTGACAGAAAGGCCAGGGTTTGAATATCATAGTGGCCACTCAAACTTAAAAATGAAATTCAAGCATTTTTCCTGGACAAAAAAATAAATAGTAGTTTTCCCATTTTTTAAAAGGCTTTTACTCTGAATAGTATTTTTTTTTAAGGTTTGTAATGATACTGTTTTGGACCCCTCTCATATATTTAAGAAGTCATGGATGAAGTGTATTTTTCTTTAATGAACTGTATTTAAAGTTTCCTTTTGATACTTCATTCATGGAGAATGTGATTTTAGAAATAACTTCAATATAGTGTGCTTTAAACTCTTTTTCCCTTTAAAAGATCAACTCCATTGTATTAGAAAATTCATGTGACATGCTGGCTCCCTCTAACCAATAGGAAGCCAGGCTTCACAACATCAGGTTGCCAGCAATTTTTCTATCATATTAGTTATATTCATAGTGAATTAGTAAGGAGAATTATTTTTGCTGTCTTTGACTTTTTCCTTCTATTCAATATCTCTTATTACCTTTTCATTTTTAATTAGCTCCTTTTGTTTTTGACTATTGGGTGTTCCTTGAATATTATTAATTTTTCTATTAGTTAGTTTTGACACTGGTGACAAGGGGTCCAAGAAGCAAGAGGTAGGTCATATATAAATTGCTTAAGCATATGACTCCATAACAGTAATATATACACAGTAATATATCCATAGACAGTGCCAGGAACATAAATCTATACAGTGACACAGTGGACAGCAATACACAAGAACTTTGTAATATAACAATGCCAGCAACAGAGAGTAGTAACATAAATCTACACAGCACACAGTACTTAGAATGCAGAACATGTAATATCACAGAAAAACAATCCGTAAATTAAAAATAACTTTATCATTATATATAATATCTTCAGTACCGAAGGTGTAATCACTTAAATAAATCGTGTGCAACATTAAAAGCCTAGCTCATTTCATAAGTATAAGTATCACATATAATCAGGTAACATAATCGTGTAACAAGTGCGTAGTAAGGCATATATGCATCTTCATCATAAATTATTATTATTATTATTAGCACCGCATCTTACTACCCCTTCGGGTTATACGCACTTACACTAATGTGTAATGGTAGGGTGATTGTGAGATGAAATGAAGGACCTACAGTTTAACATGGAATCCGAACCACGGTGGAGGCCTGGCATTCCCCACATTCATCATAAAACCCAGATCATTATACACAGTGCTCAATCACAGGGAAATATCAGATAAGATATTGTATCACCATAATTAATGCCCAATCGCGGCACAAATAGCACAAAAACTGTATCATTTTAATTGGTGGCCATAGCAGACCTGTTTGATTTTATTAGGGCTTTTCCTGTGAATAATATATTTTTTTTTGTAAAAGGTTTAGTGAACACGCCACTAAATTTTAACACTTGCTAGGTATTGTTAATAAGTACCTTGCCAAGTTATTTGGAGTAATCCTACCCCAGAAAATTTTCAAAATTTAAATCCCTCTAAAAGCTATTTAGAGTAGTCCTCGCCTTTAAATTCCCAGACAGCAAAATTCAAGCACTTTTCCCAGGTTTTTTCCCCCAATGCACAAAATCCAAGCATAATTTTTGGTTTTCCCAGACAGTGTCCACCTTGAATTTTGACCAAGTGTAGCTACTGAAGTTAATGTTTTCCTTAATAGTTTTCCAATTTTTCCCCGTACTAATGTCGGTACATTTACTCTTAATTCTATATTCTCCAATTTTACATCATTAGTGTGAATATGTGAATATCTAGGACAGGTGCCATTGAGATGCCGCCGCACACACATACCCACCAAAAGCAACAACATGACACCTGTGTTAGGCTATGATGAAATGTCAAGTAGGCCCTTATTTAAAGCGAATCATCTACAACAGTAATGTATGCAGGATTGTGAAGTGGGAAGGGAGCGGGACTGAAGGGGGCCATTGAAAACAGTTGTTTTTTACCATTATATACACCTAGAAGCTTTTTGGGAGGTTTTTAAAATGGTATTTACTAACTTGATCATTTATATTTTTACTATTATAAACGTGATAAACTAACAAAATAATAAATACCCCTAAATTAAAGTTGGCTTAGCCGTCACATAGGCCTAATGTCACGCAAATCAATTATTTATAATAGTTAAATGTCTAGCCACTGTGCAACTCCTTGATGGAACCACATGTAAAACTGGGAGATTTGGGACCTGCCACAATCTTCAGGACTTAGGCCACTTCCTAGACTGCACGGACATCAATTAGGACAACTAGGGAGGTTCAACACAAGGATGTGTGGCACTTGATATTTTCTTTGCTCACAATATTTAACCGGTCATACTCCCCTCCCCACTATTTTAATTTTTTTCTTCAGATCTGTGTAGATCTTGAGGCATCCCCAAACTATGGAAGACCTCGAGCCCCCTTACAGCCCCTCGGGGGTATACTACTTATCTACAGTAGCTTAAGTTTCCAAAGCTATAAAGGACTTGATTTTAGTAGGTACGGTATATTCCGTTCACAATAGGTTTTTACCTGGATGACAGTTCGAAAATCATATGTTTAGGTTTTGGGTTGCCAACACTTGTAATAGATCACTGTTTTGTCATAAATGTTAAGATCTTTAATTACCTGTTATATATTACATTTAAAATAACATAAACTTAAGTTTTCTCATACTATTTCATTTTTTAAATAATTTCTTTTTATCCAAATCGAAACAATATTTTAAACACAATTAAAAGTACTTATTTTTCGTTTTGGAACGTTACTGATTTTGTGTAATATAGTGCACACATCAATATCTTTTAATACAGGCATCGTATTTACTTGGAAAAGAGAAAATTGTTGTCATTTTTATACATACAATAAATGATTTTATGATTATTTTATTGTATTTTGAAATATTTAACTGAATAAAATATTTTCATCAACTGCGTGTCTGCATCATTGTAAAAACTTGTTTACCGTTATGTTCAATCATATGGTTTAGATTCGTCAGTCGCCATTTTGAAGCTATGTTCGCTAGAAGTTTTTGTGAAAGTGGTGTTAATTTTTTTTTTTAAGGGGA
>CABFVZ010001104.1:106710-182001 GCA_902151445.1 Timema monikensis
ATAAATAATATTGGCCTAAATTACTGTGGTTAACTATCACATTAATATATTACCATTTGTTTTCATTACAGTCATCCAAAGTGATAGATGTCAGCTGTTGGCGTAGTGATATATTAGGGATTACTTCTATTAACATTTCGAGCTGTCATCCAGGTAAACTTAGCTCGTGAATGACTTTTATGTGATGGGCTATGTGAAATGAACTGCACCAGAATTCACTTGGAGAGAAGATGGAAAAACACTACTGGCCATGAGATAGTGAAGCAGGTTGGGATTGCACCATAGTCTTTTGAGCCATTTGTAAAAAAAACAAATTGGATTCACTTAGATTATTGTTTTATTTACAAAGTTCATGAACCATGTTCCTCAGTTTGTCCCAAATATCCAGTAAGATTTTAGTGTAGACCTCTATAACACCACTTACAGTAAGTATGTGTTATTTTATTACATTTATTAATATTGAATATTAGAATTAAATATTCAATATAGAGTTTACATAAACTTCTGAAGTGCAAGATGAAAAATGGGACATCACTGAGGAATTTAGCAGAAAAAAATGATAAGGAATAAAAAGAAAAAACTAACGAATTATTCAAATTAAGGGTTGTGATTAGTCACTAGATCGATCACTCTTAAAGAAAGTAAGTAAGTATATACTGCTACCTTCATTAAGACCCATGATGTAAACTGTGTCCAGAGCATCCACAATAGTCAGCCCCAGGGAGAACCAATTATTATAGCTACCACTGATAGGTTTCAGGTGATCATGACCCCACGCATATTTTTTATAACCTTTCCACGCATGTTTGAATGCATCAACGACTGCTTGCTGCCGTTCATTGGCTGGACCTGAAGGAAGAGACGAGTTGAGACAGTGAAGCAACATAGCCCTTGGAGGTAGCAGAAATAGGCCCACCAAAGCTTAAGGCTACCTTTATGTTTCTAGCATTCGCAACAAATCAAACATGAATAATTTTATTTCCAACAACTGTTATTTTAAAACTAATATTTCTTTAAGGCTAAATAACTTACTACCTTTTAAAAGGAATTTATAGCCGTATCTTTGGGCACAAATACTCAAGTATTAGGACCAATTTCATAGTCAAACTTAGTACGCCTTAGTGCAGCAATATATTAGATACAGAATGACATATAATTTTGCCTTTACTTATACAATTACAATATGAATTTCCTTTTTAACATTATAACACAGATTTTGGATTGAGATTCAACTACCCATAGTTTCATTTGGTCCACTCCAGGTATGTTATGCCCCCGGTATCCTCCCCCGCTGGGCCCTCCACAGTGCCTGGGATTTAAATCCCGAGTTCAAAGTGTGCATGTTGTGTGTTCAAATATTTTTTTTTGCGACCCCCATGTTCAGCTACACAATACTACATGGGGTCACGCTCAGAGTTTAAGAAGGCCAACTATAAATGATAAATTGTTCAACAATGCCAGGAATCAAAACTGGATCTTTAGCTAAGTAAGACATGCTAGAGACAAAGTTAAGAGGACAGCTTTGTAGTGAGTATTTGGGACCCCGATGTTTATATTAGACTTGAACCACTCCCTTTTTCTAACTTAACATTTCCTGAGATGAGGGAATCTAACCGCTAATCTTTTCACTTACTAGACCATTATTTCCAGCCTCCTCATGTAGATATTGACAAAATAAAGTGTAAATTACACTTTGAAGTTAAAAAGAGAATGACTGACACACCTGAGAATTTGACAGCCCCTCTTGGTGGGATCCCAACTTGTTGGTTTATGTTGTTGTCATCAGTGAGTACAACTTCCTCCTGTGGAACTGGTTTCTCAATAAATGATTTGTCTGCTTTTAATGGTTCCTTGACAGACTTCACATTAACATCATTTTCACGAGACTAGAATAAAAATCAGAATCATATCTACAAATATTTATAAGTTTTGATAGGCATATACTCAAATAAATATGTTAATGCAATTATTGTCCTTTTGAATATATTTTTTAAATATTTCAACTTAACAATGCTGAGTTTAATTTGTAGATTTATAAATAAGGTAAAATAAATTTAAATAAAAATAATCCATAGAATGAATATTTTAATCATTGCTACATTTTAAATAAATGCCTAATTTTTTTAAGAGCATATTGAATTTCTCCTTTAAGAATAGATTGTTTCTTACATTGAGTTTGGACAATCATAAGGTGGGACTGCATTGGGACGTGAGAAAAGGTCAGCGTTTTTGCAGTTTTTATATATCAACACTTTTTTAGTCTAAATAAATTAAATAGACCTATTTCTTCCGTAGAAACATAGAATTTAATTTTCTTCACATGGTGATATCAACAGTTCTTGAATATTTGTCATGGATGTCCGGGAATTTAATGACAACTTTTTCTCTTAGTTAAAAAAACATAGAATTTAATTTTCTTCACAAGGTGATACCAACAGTTCTTGAATATTTGTCATGGATGTCCGCGAATTTAATGACAACTTGTTCTCTTGATTTAAAAAAACTTTGAAATTTAATGCCGCTATGCTCATGACAGATATTCAAGAACTGTTAATCTCACAATGTGAAGAAAATTAAACATTATGTTCCTAATGGGAAAATATTTTATTTATTTAGAGCAAAGAAATGTTTTGCTTTAAAACTGCAAAAACGCTGACCTTTCCTAGCGTCCCCCTGCACTCCCACCTTATGATTGTTCACACTTAGTGCAAGAAACAACCTATCCTCACTTCTCTTACAATCCCACCTTAAATACTTCCAAACAGGATTTAAATATTTGGCATGGATTCTAAGAAAAAGGGCAACAGTGTTATTGTGCTATTGACCAGAAGAAAATGTTACAATTACCTTAGTGAGGCTAATGATTGGTGGAATGTTATCATCCAAGTTAAGCTCGCCTAGTTTATTAGAAATATGTGATGATTGACTTGTTTGAATTCCAGGAAGAAAATATATACAAGCCAAACATACGGCTAGTACTAGTAAATACACTATACTCCGCTGGAATCTGGAGAGTTGATTCCACCACTGAAAACAAACAAGAATATGCCTATGAGTTCAACTTATCAAGTACTGTCATCAGGGGTGAAAACGATATGGGTGAGGAAGGTATTTTTATGGCAATAAAAAAGTTTAAAGTGATTTGTATGAAAATTAACTAGTCAATGAACGTGTAGGTGTATTTTAGCAAAAATTATAAATGTTATAAAATGGAAACTAGTGCCATCGATTTTACTGTTAACTTTGTGAAAATGAGCACCTTAAAATGCACTTTTGTATAGATTTGAGTCAGTTCGTCCTTTGCACCAAGAAAATATATATACAGTACCGTTGATCATAAATAATCTTCACTCCAAACTGAAGATGAAAATGCTCAGTTTTGTACATGTGTGTGTGCAAGTGTGCATGCGCGCACGCACGCACACACACACGCACACACACACACACACACACACATATATATATATATATATATATATATATATATATATATATATATATATATATATGCATACATTAATTAATTTAATTTTTATGAAATATGGTTTGAAAGATGTTTTGATAGGGACTTTTGGCTATCTTTAATCAATTTACATTAAAATAAATTTAAAAAATGAATCATCTCTAGCCCAGTTTACAATATATTTTTTGATTTTCAGTCTGGGCAAAAAATTAATTTGAAACATCTTCCAAAATTCACTCAAAATAGATTTAATAAAAAAGTGAACACCTACAAAGAATCAGCATAAACTTTACTTTAAGATATATTTGATACAAATCAAGCGTTTGAAGTTGATAATCCTAAATCCTAAACTTTTAGTCCAATCTGTAAAGCATGCAATCTTTTGAATCAAGACGTATAATTTACATGTAAACAGTTATTTTGTCTTATGAAAAGAAACAAACACCACAGATATAGTTGCTTATAGACACACAGTTGTAATCAATTTTCATAACTTAATTCAACACAACATTCACAGGTTTGCTTCAGTTTTTTAATTTTCAAATTTCTAGGAAAACATTGAAAGTCTTATAATTTTATAAACTACATTTCTTTTTGTAATAATAATGATTTAAAAACAGAGTTATTATCATTTACTTAAGATGGTTACAATATTGAATTTTCCCTAAGTAGTATTTTAAATTTCCATCGTGGCTATTTATGATTAAACGAGTTTGACATGTTTAGCCCTAATGTGATAGCAATGAGGAAGATTCAATTTAAAATGTGCCTGTATATGTACAGAGAGTAGAGAAACCTTTAGGAAAAATCATCTTCAGTAAACCAGACCAGGATTCAAAGTCTTATCTCAGTCATCATCAGTAGTAAAGTCTATTGTGAGAATGACGCTTCAAATCATGTGATCAAAGAAGTGGGTTGCGTTGCTTTTGCAATAGAGTGGATTGCTAATGATAAACAGATCAAGGTTCATATTCCAGTCAGGTGTATAGTGAGGCGTTTTTTTCCCTAAATGGCTAATCCCTATTCTTCCATGCAAATGTGGATACATTTTTCTAAAGAGTACCTGCCTAATACCTATTAATTTAGTGTGGTTAATACTTTTAGGCACAACCCAAAAGAGTGGTGAGATACAATGAAAGATAAAAGTTATTTAAAATAATTCATTTAAATTCAAATTTTTAAAACCCCGAAAGCAATAAAAATATGTAAATCAAAAGCATTACAAGGTGCAAGTAAATTTTCTTAATTTTATTCTTGATTGATAAAAAAGAAAAGAAGAAAAGTTAAACACATAACTTTATATTTGTGAAAAGAATAAATGGCTGAATTATAATTTAGTTACCTTATCGTCCTAAATAACAAATAATAGGTAAACTTGAGAGAGAAATAACCTACCGTACTTAACCAGTGATAGGCCAGACATTATCGCTCATACAAGACACTTCATCTTTGCTAGCTCAGTATATTTATATATTTCAATGTTTATACCCAAGAAGACTGAAAATCTAACCAAACCGAGATTTATCAAGTTTGATAACTGTGAATATTTATAGAATTATAACAAAACAAATACCTACTCTCCAAAAGCTCCGTCTCGGCCATATTTTCCTATTAGTCTCGTTATTCAAATCTAAAGATACATAATCTTTTCTTAAATTTTCATACATTTTGTATTGGAAGACATTAAATAATCTTTAAAATTTATTGATTCAACTACTTATCGAACCATAATGACAAATATGAAAAATATTACTAGTCATTTTATTGGCTAACCATAAAATTGACATTTTAAGTTTACTACTGGGTATAAAAGCCGAGCAAACTTGCAGACAGCTTATCATAAAAACAATTTGTTCACGATTGCCACCAAATCAACTCTATATTAAACCTAAGGTATAAAATAACCAGGTCTTGCTAATTTTTAGTTCTAATATTCAGTCTTTGAAGACATAGTCGCTAGTTTCGTTTCAGCATAGGAAGCGCGTACTAAACATGGCAATCAAAGAAAATAATTGATAACTTATAACAACAGGACCTTATTATATTATAAGCCGATAAGGTGATAATCACCTTAACACCTTCAAACGTTGGGCCGAGCGGCACCGTTATTTACCGGGCGTTTAAGAAGAACAAGACGTAAGGGTTGGTTAGCTAGCGGGTACTTTTCTATGTCAAATAAGCTGGGATGAGTGGCCAAACAACTCGCAATATGGATCATGCTCCGTAAGTACTTTGTAAATCACAGTATTCTCAGACTCCAGACAGTACATTAATCAACACCATCAAACCCTGGACACTAAACACAGGAAGTAGAAACGCTAACAACTGAGCTACTAATAATGCTTATACCAGCAAGACATAAAAGGTAACTCTTCCTATTTATAGTTACTGCATCATTAAGCATAATACTGACAATATTATCATGTATAGATTGATTATTATTTTATTTACTGTATGATAGTACCATATATCTAACCTTTAAAACACAAAGTGTTCACGCCTGGCCATCTATGCAAACCGTGATACTACAGCGTCAGAGTCAACCGGAACACGACGGTATATTGCAATTAAAGGTAGTCCAGTTATATCTGCTATCTCTAGTTGTATTTCGCAGTTAAGTCTTTAGTCTTCGGAGAGTACCAAAAAAAGTTCTCTCTGGCATTGCAGTTGAAACCGGAAGAGTTGCAAAGGTTATGTAGTAGACTTATCATGTTTTGAAAGAACTCCTCATTGCACTCTTTTAGAATATCTAGACCGCACGATGGTCTTAAAGTTGACTATTTCTGGGCTCACTTCAACTTTCAGATACTGAATTATGTGATGAGCATAGTAGGTTTAGGCAACAGAGAACTGTAAAACTCGACACACTCGTTTAATCATTGTTGGTTTGAGTCGACACAATGGCACAGTAGTGATGAGAAGAGAAGCCACATTTCCACATAATAACATGCAGATTCAAGATCACATGACACTTTTTGAAGACCTTTCATAGTAAAGTGTTGATAAAATACGTTTTCTAACACTGTCGAAGAAACAATAAACTGACTTTGGGTCACAGCCTTAATTAGTCAGTGTGCTATTTGAGATGCCTCCTTATTTAAGAACCCTTTAAACTTTTCCAGGGAGTGAACCGCAGTAGTATAAAGTTCTTTAAATCGCAAAACTTCCCCGTGTTTATAAACCCATCATATTTCACACATAGCTATGATAGTTTTGTGCTTTGAATCAGGTAAGATTCACTTAATGACCTAGCTTGTTTTAAAACATCATTGCGTTGTGAAAAAGAACGAAATAAATGTTTTACAGACTTAATTGTTCCAATACAATTTCGAATAGCTGGATGGGCACATGAATCGGCAAGTTCAAGGTTTAGTTAAAGTGCACTACAGTGTATATATAATGTAATCGGATCATCTTTACGATTGTAGGCTTGCACGCCATGGAAGTGACCACTAATGGCTGCTGCTCCATCATATCCTTGGCCAACCAAGTAGTCTTAAGCTATACCATGACGCTTAAGGCGTGTCTTAATCAAATATGCAAGTCCTTGTCCTATTGAATCATAAACAGGCGCAAATTCAATAACATTTTCACGCACTTTGTTTTAATCTAAGTTCACGTAGAGCACACACAACGATATTGTTTTGTTCTAGCGTTATCTGTAGTTTCATCAGCTAACACAGTAAAACGTTTGGAATTGTTTATTTTCTGCACAATTTTTTCTTGGATTATGCAACTACGAATGCCAATAATTTGATTATTTTTTTGGACTAGTATATTGCGCATTCATTGCTCCGGTTTATAAGTGATTTCGTAAAACCGAGTCACCAGCATGCGCAAGTAATTTCAATAAGGTGCGAAAATTACCATAATTTGCACCTAAATCCTGTTCCATTACACTTCCTGTGTCATTCGCCCCACGCAAAACAATTTCCTGCCTTCAATAAATAATCACTATTTAAATGACGTAGCAGCTATGTCTTTTATAGTTTAATGTTCACGTTCACTGCTGAACTGATAAATTACACTCTTTTGTTTTTATGTGAATACAGTTGCAACCGATTCACTTAGCAATAATGATTCATTTGTTGAATTTAAATTTACTAGTTGATTGCATGCACCTTTCGATTAAATATTTCATTAAAAATGTCTGTCTTTTCAGGCCAGATTGCATCATTTATTATTTTAAAATATTAACGGAAATCCACGGCCTATTCAACCATAAACAATGTTAAAATAAATAAATAAATTTAGCTCTTCGCGAGTTATTCAGTACTATATTTATGATTCGAGTATCAACTCAAGTATAATTCAAATTAAGTAGGTATAGATGCAACAACATAACTTTTCAAACAAACTTTAACTTCAAACACACGAAATGTTTGACGTTCAAATTTCAACTGCTGTTTACTGTATGTGTCTCTTTCTCGTACGCTGAACAAAATTTTACTCTTTAGTGGTGCCTAACTATGAGTATCATGCTACTATGAAGAGGGATGCGGGGGATGGAGTGAAGACAACCTAACCATTTTAAGTTTGTTAACTTCCTATAAGAAAATTATGTATATATATTTTAGAATTCAGTCGCAGCCAAGCTTTAAACATATTTTGACTCCTTGACCCTTGTACTAAGAGAGCTAACAACACATTTAGAAATGCAAAGTATTTTAATAAAAATACGTGACATTATGAAAATAAACTCTTAATTTACTCCAATCTTATCGAAATAGGGTTGGGGAGTTGACACGCCAACCATCTCCTCCCCCCCCCCTCCCGATATTGACTCGAATGTCTAAACATTATTTATTAAATAATTTAAATTATTATTTTCATAATATAAGCAACGTTTATAATAAACAGCTGAATGTGTTCTCAAAGTGGCTTTGTGTAAATCATTTCTGTGTTAATTAAGATTAGAACAGGACCAAGGAATGAACCTTGAGAAACTCCACACGTTATTTGTTTATAGCTACCATAGAATATTGAGACTTGCTCATTTTAATCATGACTTTTTGATATCTATGTCTTAAATTAATTTTAAGCTATTTTAACCCGACCAGAAAAAGTTTCTATAGATTAATATCTGATGGTTATCGTTTTGAAGTCCTTAATTTAGTTAATAAATAAACCTTCCCCTAAGTTTCCCTAGATTATAATTTTGTATTTTTATTATTAGATCAGTAGTGCAGTTTGCTTGTTAGAGTATTTCAAAATCTCATTTTACAGTATATTTTTATGTTTAAGTATTCCAAAAGTTTAATTTTGACAAATTTTCCTATTATTTTTGATATTTTAGTGATAAGACTAAAAGCTTAAATAGTTACTACAAAACTTTATAATTATTTCCTTCTTACTTCAATAACACTGAAGACATTTTCTTCAATAAGCCAGGAACACTTGTATTCGATTCACTCCCGATGCTACTTTTTTGATTTTTCTATGCGTTCAATCCAGGTATGAGCCGTATAACCTAGCCCTAACTCAACATGAATTTCATCTACAAGATAACCGGGAAGACCTATTTTGTTCATCTCTACACCGACATATTTATATTTATAAGGAAATTAAACAGCTGGCTATACAAAGTAACGTTGCCTGAGTGTAATACATTAATTAAAGAAAAGTCTGTGTATATGTTCTAATGTCTTAGGAATGTGGCAAACCACACAATGTGAGGACGGAACCTTACACATCAAATAAAGTCGGTCTTTCGTGTAGGCTTGCCCGAGCCGAAGGCGGATTATTGTACAAATAATCTTACGAGTGCCCTTAGCTCACGAAAAACATGGTGTAGCTAATTTTGTACCACATACACCATGGTACTATTTGGCTTTAACTTTATAGTTAATCGCAAGTTATAGTTTGAACCTCCCATTAATAGCTAGCTTTGGGGTATCAAATGAATTTTGTTGACTGCAAAGGTTCATGATTGAATTTTCAAATAATAATGCTTGGAGAGGGTGGGGGGGCTCTTATAGACTAGCTGACTCGTAAGCTAGTTTGGGGCACTATCACTAGGAGCAGCTTGCAATGATAATGACAAGAATGCGCATGCGTGGACGTAGTGTCCATAGAAAACAAAGTTTTGTTTTGTTAGCAATTTTCATTTATTTTAAAGAAGAAGTTTAACTAGATTTTACATTTAATAATGTGGTTTACTAATTATAAAATAATATATTGAGTTACATTTGATTAAATTTGATAGAGAATTGATTAATTAATATTCCCCAATAGAAAATTTGTTGTGCTCCAATTGTAGCATCCCGCTTCGAATCTTTTATTTTGCGGCACTAACGCCATGATCGCTAGCGATGAGGTTCTACGCCACCATTATAGTGGCATTTCTATTCTTATCCCTACTCTATGAGATAATGTAAATAGATACGGCTTTGTTTGGTACCATTTAAATTTTGTCTCTTTAATCTCGTAAATATTTTCTAAATTAATGGCAGGAACAGGTATACCAGATAAGTTATGGCAACCTTCTTATGCGGTTTTAGAGACAACGTGAGTGATTAAATGTACTTAATATTTTTGGCCAATTCTGATCAAATTCATTAAGTATCTTATGATCTGTTTGTTTATAACTGGACTCATTTACACTTAAGTTGGTTAAGATTTATCAACTCATCTCAAAATAATTATTTTGTTATCTTCAATATGTCCGAAATAAATGTAACTAAAGTCCCAGAAAAAAAACACAAATCTATAAAAGTTAGTAAATCTAAAAATATTTCAAACGTTTTTGACCCAATTATTCAAGGAGTTCCAGTGGATTATACTTTCAATGGGCTTGATTCCTATGAATCCGTAGACTTAGTACGACCACGTTCAACGCGTTTGGGAACACCACCAACACGAGGACCAAATAATAGATTTTGCACTGGGGCATTATGGCTCAACCACAACAAATTTACAACTTTGAAAAACATGCATAAACTTGCTGAGCATCTACTTGAACAACCTTATTCATTAACATGGATTGATTTTTCTTTCAATCGTATAAAATGCATTCATGATGACCTTCTTAAATTTCAAAATATACGTGTTTTATATCTCCATGGTAATAACATCGAATGTATAGCAGAAGTTTCCAAGCTACGTCGCCTGAAGAAATTGTGTAATTTGACACTTCAAGGGAATCCTGTGGAAAATATAAATCATTTTCGCTCAAACATTGTAAATATGTTGCCTCAAATTTCAAATCTTAACTTTTCAAGTGTGACCTTTTTTGAACGAGAAGCTGTTCTGCCAACCAATGCATCAAAACTTCTGCGAGCTTAACAATTTTAATATTTGCAAATGTAGTAGCCTAAATTTTGTTTGTACCTTAGTAGAAAGGTTTGTAGTCTAATCAACCTATTTATTTTGTTTTCATAACTATTTAAAAGTCTAAATTAGGTCTTATTAATATTTTTGTTCAAAATTGTTTTATTTTACCATATTTTTGTGTAGGCTATTTATTTTATTTATACATTAAGAACACATACATATTCAATATTAGCTGCAAATATTTATTTCCATAGGCATTTGATTTAAGTTTATTATCCAGGTTAGATTGTACCGCACTGGTTTCAGTAGACTACCAAGCGCTTTCATGTTATAGACTATACTTGAACTTAACTTTTGCTAAGCCAAGTTGTGTGTAGTTTAAAAAATATTTTATTAGTCATATTTAGTGTAGCTATATGAAGCATTACAGGCATTAAGCCTATATACCCTAATACTTTCTTAAAATACAAATTGACTCTTACCCACAAATCCACCATAAACTGGGGATTATTTTGTTATCAAATTATTTTTTTAAATTTTTGATTTCTTGATAAGATTTTGTTGCAAACTGAGTAAAAAAATCTTACAAATTTTCTTCAATTACCATCTTAACAACTTACCTAGACTACAGGATAACACACAACCATGTTGACCATTGAAGGTCGAAACACTTTCAGAGGAGTTTTTTTAAAGACTCTTTATACATATTTATCACTCAAAATGACAATTCTGAAAATTGAAAAATGACACCAGGACACGGGAATCGAACCCGGGACTTATGGCTTAGTACACCACTGCTCTAACCACTGAGCTATCCAGGATTCGTCCCGTGCCCAGGGTCATTCTTCAATTTTCAGAATATATCTGTGTGGAGTGATCCCTCACTAAATGCATACATAATAGCTTCGGCTATTTAATTCTCAAAATGACAATGCTCGGATGAAAACTTTTAGCCTACTAATTGTATTGACCAACCTCTCCTCCCCAAATAAATTAATTTAATATAGGCTAAAACATAAGTAATAGAGGAAAATTATAACAAAACATTTTCATACCATGTTTTACTATTACTCATGTTTTATCCTAAGAAATTACTATATTTCTATCAAATTATTGGCCCAGAACTTGATTTAATTCCATGATTGAGTAATTTGTAGGGTGAATGAAGTTTAAGTTTGTGAGAAAACATTTTCCATTTCAAATTTTCTAACCCAGCACAGTGTGTAAGCCTAGTATACTTAAAAAAGGAACTCTTTCATCAAAATCTGTCTAAATTTTGGGTACAAGTAAATACATACTAAGCATGATGGGAAACAGAGATGCAAGATTACCATATGTGTAAATGCTTGAAGGGATGTCAAATTATAATAGTTGAAAATTCGCGATGGAAATGAGTTTGATTTATGAACATTTATGGTGTTGTACAGAGCCAGAAATTAAAGCAGAAGGGAATATAAAACAACAGGATGAAAAAATTATGCATAAACCAAGAGCTAACATTTGTTTAGTGGTAAAACTGTCTTGTTATTTGTATGTTAGGAATACCAAAACTGCCAGAGATGTGTGGAATTATCTTCAAAAAACCTATGAAGATAAAGGACTCATAAGGGGCCTTGGGCGTTCAAAATCCTTTTTGGATTTAAATTAAAGAATTTTAAGTTGCTAGCAGACTATGTATAGGTAACTAAGATAATGTTTACTAGCTAACAACTCAAAAATCTCTAGAAGTAGCCCTATGGAAAAACTTAGAGTGAACTTAAAAAAGCAAAATTTCTTCAAGAGGATTTGAAACAAAAAGATCAATTAGATTCTGATACTGCTTTCTTTTCCAAAATAAATAAAAGAAATAGTGACCAAGAAAAGAATAAATAAGGTTTTAAGTGTCATGAACTTGGGGATAAAGCTTATGAATGCTCAAAAAATGAGAAAAACGCAAATTACAATCTAGTGACAGCCAAAATAAAAAAGGCAAACATAATTTGTATTTATTTACTGCTATAACAACTAAGACAAGTTCAGAGCATTGGTATCATAGTTTTTTTAAATAGATTCTTCAGCAACCACACACATGATGATGCGTAAAGATTGGATTTATGATTTTAATAATGAATCAACAGTTCTTGAAGTCATTATAGCAAATAATGAAAAGCTCTAAATTGGAGGCTATGAAATTGTTATGATATATATTAATAGTCAGAAATGAAAAATATTGTATGTAGAATATATGTTGAACTCGCATTTGAACTTGCTCTCAGTAAATAAGATGGTGGAAAAAGGTCTTGTTATTTCTTCATCAGAAGAGTGCAAAATCTACAAGGATCAGGAGTGTGCAATTAATGGTAGAGCTGTAGCTAGGAACACAATTCATAAACAGGACCTTTGGTGAGCTGTCTTCTATAACTACTTATGATTCAAATACGATTGAAATTACTAGTGTGTTGTCAAGAAATAATTCACAAGAACTCTGACACCATCAACAGGGGCACTTAAATAAAGTACTGATAAATTTGTTGAAAAATGGCACTGCCATTGGAGTCAATTTTACTAGAAAAGCGTCCCTGTGTATCCCATATATTGAGGGAAAATAATTGACAGCCCTTTTCAAGAAGCAAAATGCCTAATCGAGCCACAAAACTTCTTCAGCTTGACCATCCTAATCTGTGGGGGTCAGGGTTAAAAAAAATCCATTTAAAAAACCCAACCCACCTGGCTTTTTTTTAAAAAAACTGAGTTTTATTGGGGTCTTTTCAGGAAACTCTTAACTTTTTGCATTCCACATGGTGTGTCTAAATTGATCATGTATTGGTGTAACCTCAGACACGGGTGCAAAATATGTCCGAATGCACGAACGAGGTTCAGGGGAAATTAAAGCAGTCCTGCGGAAATTTGGGGCAGGGAAAAGTCCAACAATTTTGTTGATGTTTTTAGTACATTCTGTTTCTGATATGGTAGTTTCATTTATATGAAAAACAAAGGCTGTTGACACTCAACACCCGACACTATCAGTATATGCCATAGTGGGGCATTGTCAGTGTAAGCACAAAGAGTTGCAGTGTCTAGAGGCTAAGATAATCTGTCAGGGTTCTAGATAAGAAGTCAGAGGTTGAGATAAGGGACAAAAGAAAAATCTATTAAATCAACATGGCTAATGGCGTGATAGAGTGATGGGTCATCAGTCACCTACCCTAGCGGGTGTTTGGTAGCTATGGCGGGCAGGTGGGGGAAAGTAGGGAAGGGTGAGTGATGTTTAGTTTTAGTTTTAATTCAGTCACCCTTATATCACAGCCTAATTACACGGTGATGTGAGTGCAGTTTATTTAAACTCTTTGACATATGTATTGTAATAATTGTGTGGCCATGAAAATGTTGTATTTATTGGGCCTATTAGGTTTTGTACATTGTGCAAAAGATAAATGTTTATAGCAAATTAGATGGTTTAGTGAAAATAATGTTTATTATGTCACTATTAAGAGCAAACACGACATCAACTGTGCTTATTGGGAATGGCGTGGCAGACATGATAAACTCTGATATTACTACATATCTAATAAACATCATCAAGAAAAATCTAGAAGTATGGATCAAGGAAGTATTGCAAGTTTTGTAAAACGTAAATTATGTGATCAGGAAAAACTCATAGTCGTAAATAGCGATAGTATCTGATTTCCTCTAGTGTGGTTGATAATTATAAACATTGCAGTAGTGGTGAGTCTACGAAAAAATGAAAAGTCAATTAAAATCAACAACTAAACCAAGGCCTCCTGGGATTACACTCCATTTCCTCTTACTCGCAAGATGTAAAATTAAATGTTGGTACCGATAAGCCTACTGGTATCAATAAACAATTAATAACAATATGTATTGCACTCAAGGAAATGGGAAGGTTGCCATTTCTGGTAAACAACTAAATTTTTTATAAGGTAGGTAGGCAGGCCTACGATACAAATAACTATCATTAAAATATATTTGAATTTGAATTTTCCAAACTATGTAAAAGTCATACTAAGTTCATTATTAAACCATATTATAACAAACTTTCATATTTTTATAGGTTTTTAGAGAACTACTAAAAGATTAGAAATAATGTTTGGACATTAAAAGTAAATTGACAAAAAGATTTTATAAATAGGTCTTCGTATAGTCACACACATTAGGCCTGTTTTTGTATTTGTGATAGATGTACCTTAAAATGTATCAAACTTTTCATCTACTTAGGAAATTTTTCCTTGTTATCTAATTTTCCTGTACTAAATAAACTTTTTCAGTTGCAACTTCACTGCACAAGCTATGAGATAAAAACATACTTCCTACTGACATGACAGAGGATAAAAGGAGTGGATATGTAAAATAAAATAAATAAAAATATTTATGCTGTGTTATTTCCTTGGTGTACACAGAATTAACCAATGGAAAACTATGTAGATAGCTGCTTACATACTGATTGGTCCAATCAGCTTCGGCTATCTAGTTAGAAGGGGGAATCCAAATACTGCTTTACCTTCAACTCTGGCTACTGAGGCGAATCCCCATATATTGAGTTTGAATTACTCACTTCCTGTTATTTACTTTGAGTTACTCACACACATAGCACACCAAGTGAGTTTTCCCAAGGCCCGTGAGTTAGAATCATCACGGGGGTGCAAGGTACATGTGTACAATTATTATTGATGACTTTTCCAGAGAGACTTTTGGCTATTTGTTAAAAACAAAAGAGGAAGTTTTCCCAAAATTCAAAGAATGGAGAGCTTTTGCCAAAAATTAGATAGGAAAGCAATTTGAGTAGCCGCTAAAGGGGAGAGGGGGGGGGGATGAATATGTTAATAAAGGCGTCCATGATTTACTAGCACAAAATGGTATTAGGCATCAGAAAACAGTACCACATTGCCTAAAACAAAATGGCATCGGAGAACGTGTCAATAAGATCATAATAGATAAGATTCCTACTTCAAAATGGTAATTTAGACAAACAATACTGAGCAGAGGCTGCAAATATTGTGGTTTATCTGAAAAGTCAGTCACCCATAAAAGCTGTGAAGGGTATCACACCTAAGTGTGGACTTACAAAAGAGTCACTATTAGTCATTTAAAGAGTTTTTGGTTGCATAGCATAATGAGTGACATACCCATATGCCAAAATAAAATCTAAAGAAATTGGATCCCAAAAGTAAGCATCTAATTATTTATTTTTTGGTACAGTCAGAACATAAAAGGCTATCAGCTAATTGATCCTGTAAATCTAAAAAAGGTGGTTACTTCCTGTGATGTGATTTTCGTTGAAGATAAGCTAACCGGAAGGGAGAATGGAAAATTAGCCTGAAAAAACAGCTTATTTTCTAATCTAGCTTGAAGCCTGTACTCATCATAAAACATTGTTAGGATAATCAAGTCTTGTAGAGTATGGTGGGCAGGACATGCAGCACGAATGGAAGGCTCTAGAACCGTGTTCAGGGTACTGACTGGCAAACCCAACGGGAAGAGAACATTGGGAAGACCTTGACACAGATGGGAGGATAATATTATAATGGACCCGAGGGGGGTGGGATATAATGAAATGAACTGGATAGAACTAGCCCAATAAGGGATAAGTGGCATACTTTTGTAAGTGCGGCAATGATTTTTTGAGTTCCTAGTAAGTTGCCTAATATACTCTTCTTACAGTTAAAAAAAGAAAACCAAAAGTATGTTTTGTACAATCCTCTTTTGGACTCACTTTGACTGGACAATTTGGGCTAAAAAAATTAAATAAGAATATCATTAATTTTGCCTTAAATCCTGAAGACCAAGTGTGTAGGCCTACCCATTATTGTCGAATTGTGATCAAAATTTATCTAACTGTAGATAAGCATAAGGTAATCACAAAACAAAGTATGTGTTTAGCAGCTGTCATGTGTCAGATTTTTCTAATGTTATAATTGACTTTTTATGTCTAAACATTATAAGCTACTCTAAAAGGTTCCTCCTATGATGTTTCATTCATACATGTAAAATATAGGTACTATATTAACGTGATAGTATATATGGACTTCATATCTATTATAGATCCAAATTTGTATTTTAATTAATTTATAGTTTATTACTTTATAGCGCCAAAGAAATTTATAGTTGAACTTTTTTTAAGTAAAAAGTAGATGGGGGAGGGGCATTTGAGTTCGCCTACATTTTTTGTGGGTGAAAAAAATAAGTAGTTTCAATGGTCCTACATCAAGAATAGACCTAGTTTTAATTTAAAGTTAGGGAAATTTCAATTTATTCTGTTATTTTTTTCAGTATGGGAGAATTTGTTGTGGAGCTCTACTGGAGGCATGCCCCAAATACGTGCAGAAACTTTGCGGAACTTGTTCGGAGGGGTTATTACAATGGCACCAAGTTTCATAGAATAATCAGAGATTTCATGATACAGGGTAAAACTATGTTGCTATTTATCTCCAAATGTATTTATTTAGTTGTAATCGCCCATTAAATGTGCATGCTAATCAATAGTTAACTGTATCTATGAGTTCTAAAGTTGAATATTTTTACTTGGTTGTATTTCTTTTAAATAGGTCAAATTATTTAAACCTCTCCTTCAAGTCAAATCATTAGATAAATTACAAGAGGCAACATTTTTATTACGTTAAATTTTATATCTAAATTAGGCCTAACTTAAGAAACTATTGAATTCCAATAAATTAATAAATTAATTATTTAATTAAATCTGTACTACCTTCTATTTAATAAGCCCCATTTTTTTAAATATTAAATTCAAACCCAGAATGGCTATACTTGTATGCTGAGAATTGTGTTTTATTTTATATTTTTATCTTTGAATATGACAGGGGACCTCAAAGAAATCTTCTATGCCGCCCACCACTTCCATAAAAACAGTTTTGTGACACTCCACACTTATTATAAAGGCCTTTATCAAAATTTGTGCTGAATCACCACTTTTGGTTGCTACGTCTAGGATAAGCAAGCTCCTGATTGGCTCATTAGGTCTATCACACCAGAATATCATATGATACATATGATGTGAGCATTGTTGTGCTTTGCTGAGCTCCAGTTATTGCCACACTTATTTTCTTATCATCAAAGGGTGCACACTCTATAGGCCTACAGGTTAACTTTAATTAATATAGCTCAGGTGACTAAGAGTAATTATGTACTGCATAATATTAATTACTAGCTGTTAATTATGTTAATGCTAGCAAGTTACAGGTAATTTATTTTTGTCTTTGATAACTACATTATATTTCTTGAACAAGCATGCTCATTTTAAACAGCTACACCCCAGTGGTTTCGATATGTAATTCATTTATTTATTAATGTTTGCAAAAATATTCTCCTGGTAGTCATTTAAATGTAATTCAAGCATCACTGGGTTTGAAAAAAAAATCCCATACATGGCAGTGACCGTAACATGTATGTAAGACATGCACTAGTCCATCTAATGGTGGTTGAAAATCGGTATTTTTCCGACTTTCATCCCATTGCTCTAGCTAGTGTAGTTCTTATTTGTGACAGCATAGATTTCGAAGGGGAGAAAATGGAAAATTCTGTGGATGCCAGGTAAAAATGTTAGCAGCCAAGCTACGACTTTTCTTGCCCGAAAGGTGACGACTAGATCCAAAGTCATTACCCCTCTCTAACCCTTTCAAAACATATTGGGATGGTATGGCATGAAAGGGGAAATTAATACTGTCAAGATACTGACACTGTGCCTAAACTTCTTTAAGCCCAGTACAAACGACACAGCTTCTTGTACATAAAGTTGTACAAGAATTTGCAGCTTGAATATGGTGTCGTGTGAATACAAAAACTTGTACAAGATCTGTTTTGCACAACTTATTTTCTACAATTTCAGGAAATAGAACGCGTCCTATATCGGCCACTTTTCTTGTACAACTTTTGAGTTGTAAACACGAAAACTTTGTCTGCTAGATATTTACTTATTTTTTAAAAGAGTGAATGTAAGAAAAACAGCTAAATGCTTGAAAACAAACAAATAATTATAATTGAAGGGGGTTGAAACCCAAATATAAAGGTTTTCAACTGCTTTAAATAGAGATTAAAAATTTGAAAAACAATCCTTCTTATTTTCATTATATTTAGGAATTATTAAGAAAATATTTAAATTAAATACTAATATTTTCCAAATCATTCAATCCTTATTTTTACATAAAAAGGGCAAAAACATCAGGATTTTTCAAATATTGTATGCAATCACAAATGCCGTGTGAACAGTCACGGGCTATAATTTGTTTACAATAAATGTGACCAAGATATTGTACACTTTCTTGCACAACTTTTTGTACAAGAAGTTGTGACTGTCGTGTGTACCAGGCTTTATAGTTTTGTGGAGTTTATTGTAGCAGGTGCTTTTGTTTTTATGTATCAGTGAAAGCTAACAAACTAAAACTTGCAAATATATGTCTATAAAAAGTAATAACACAATAATGTAAATCACAAACCAGAATGATGCTCAAAACCACAACTATCATAGAAAAAAAAACCTAATAGCTTCTTGAAGCATACAATATTTAAAAAAAAAATCCCAGGACTTCCCCTTTTAAGCTTTGAGGTACCCCTTCCAAGCTAGCCTAAGAATTTTGTTCACGAGACACTACTGCTACATCCATCTAAAATATTAAACTGACATAACAACATAACAAGAAAAACTGGATTTCACAAGATCATAACATATAGCTACTGCATTGAGAGCGTGTCTACAAAGAATCTACTTTTCCTTTCCTCATGAAATTGTAACACCCAACTTGTGCTAAAATGCCCATAAAGTAAAATACTTAAACCTATAGAGTTGCTTGTATAATTTAGTTTTATTTAATTTACATTGTTTCTAATACTAGGTGGAGATCCCACAGGCACTGGCAAAGGTGGGACGTCCATCTATGGCAGACAGTTTGATGATGAGATCCATGAGGAGCTGAAACACACAGGCAAGTTTATAGTGTCTAGCTCAATGATCCTCATTTGCCCGATTGAAAGAGTTTCTGACTTTCTAAGAGTGACCCTCACCCCCACAATATCTGCTTGTATTTAGTTGACTGCTAATAAGTTGAATGGGCATTAAATATAAATAATTCAATATCTAAGGCCATACTTCTGTCGGCAAAATGCAAATAAAGTGTGGCAAAACAATACTATTTGATACATCAAATATTTCATTTCAAACTCATTCATATTCTTGTGAAAATATTGTGCATAAATTGGTATTTTAGGCGTCACTTGATATTTTTTTACTGATAAACTTAATCAAAGTAATAGTGACAACAATTTTTAATGGGAAATACATTAGAAGAGTATTTTAAATGAAATACATCGGTCTGGTAAACCACTTGTGGAAAAATAATCAAAACACCTGGCCAAGAATTGAGCTTTTAACACTTAACCCACGAGAAAATTATCAAGTGTATCAGTTGAAGATACTGGTTTTGAGTTGATACCAATTTACTTGACTATGCCCAATAATATGCTTGTCAAAATTTTTATTTTTTGAATTTTTCTTTTTTAATTAAACTGTATGTTTCTAAAATAATTAAAGAACTTTTCATCAAATTCATATTGGCTCAAGGTAGGTACATAATTTTCTCTTCTGCTATTCAAACTTGTGGTTGTATTCTTTTATTTTTATACATTTGTTGGTAATGTAGTTTCATTTTATTAAAGGGGCTGGAATCCTGTCCATGGCTAACTCAGGACCAGACTCGAATGGCTCTCAGTTTTTCATTTCTTTGGCACCGACACAATGGCTGGATGGAAAACATACTATATTTGGTATGTTAGTTATAATTAAGAATCAAAGAAAAAAAATTTAAATAGGTTATTTACACTTTTTCAACAAACAAAATCAGATTCTTAGTAATTTAATAGCTGACAGTAAATTACTGATCACCTAATTTGAAATAATATTCTAAAGGAAATCTTTAAGACCTTGCCTTCAGAAGAGTATCAAAAATGTACAAACTTTTTATTTAAATTAGACCACTTAATAACTACATTAAGGCTTCAACCTATAGATACAAAGAAAATAGTCAAGATTTTTAAGGATAATTTAGATCAATCCAACAAGCACACCTTAAAAATCAATATCTATTATTTAAATTAAACAAAAACCTGGAACATAAATCACAAAATAAAAACACTCTCACTTAATTTAACCAGTTTTCATGCAAATGTTTCATTAGCAAAATAAATAAAGACGATCCCAAACAAAAGGTTTTTCAAATATTACAAAAACATGTATCAGCTAAATGACAAACTTGATAATATGAGCTCTTTAATTTACATCCATTACTGTTTCCAGCCTATGAGCTGGGTCAATGTTGTATTCAATTCATATAATATTTGTCTACTACCGGCTGGCTAGGCCTTTCGTATGTATGACCTCTCCTTTTTCAAATCAATTACTATTTGAATTCTCTCTTCAAAGTTTGGCTTAAGAAATTTAAAAAAAACTAGACATCACTCACCAAATCAAATTCTCAAATTACACCAATAATATTCATATCATTTCCTTATCAAGATTGTCTTCAAAAATAAAGACTTAAAAGTTGAACTACAATACAAGTCATAATCACTTACTTCTAAAACTCTGTTTGTGTGTGTGTTTTAGAATTAGGTTATACACACACACAATGTTTTAGAATTAGGATATTATGAATGTTAAATTTCAAATTTCAAGTCTTTATTTTAAAAGATCGATCTTCATATGTAAAGGGTATATAATACCCTTTATTTATACAAACACTTTTGAAGATATTATAGAAAATTTAACACACAAAAAAACCCTATAATTTTGTAACAATTTCAAATAAAAATAAATCGGCATCAAAACTTTAATATGACACCATAAAAATAACTTTCCCTAAACATTGGTTACAAGCAATAACTAATTAATAAACCATAATGAATCACAATTTTAAACAAGAGAAAAATCAACTGAATCCAACCCCAACAACAGCTCTATAGGACAACATAGGAGCCTACTCTATTTAATTGTGCAGTTAAAAATAAAACTACAAACATTCTGAGTAAACATAAGCAAAATCAGTTTAAATTTCTCTGAACAAATATGTATCTCTAAGTAAAACTTATTTTCTCTTTTTGAGGTACCTTTTGTTATATTTGGTAAAAGGTATAAAAAAAAGGGATTTAAACATAAAAAAGTGAATGAACACAATATGGCTTTTACAATGAGAAGAAGATCATAGTTCACACTTTACACTGCTGCCATTGGACAAAGAGGTAATGGTTGCGCCTTGAAGAAAATTGATCTTTAGTGCCCAAGTTTCATTCTATCAGAACCGCATCAAGAGGGGGTGCGAAACATGCAAGGCAACTTCCTAAAATAAGAAACCTCTTTATCCAGTGGCAGCAGGGTTCGCCCAGGTTTTTTCGGGTGGGTCCACAGATGAGAGTTTAAAAAAATCCACTTAGTACAACAAGTGAATTTTTTCAAAACCTTCTCCGTTTTCAATACTTTAAAATGACAAAATCATATAAGAAGCCAAAGTGTGTAACTCATAGTAAGGTTGTTCTAATATGATTTAATAATGAAGTTTTTTTTCATAATTACATGAAAGAATTCTAATAGGTGTTGGCATAGCATATCCTATGTGCAGCATATTAGTCACATTATTAATAACTTTTACAAAGTTACTTTTTAATTTACATCTAACTCTTTACACATGTACCCGAGTTTTCACTGATAAATGGTCAATTTAGACACACATGTGGAAGTTAAAGTTTTAAGAGTTTCCTGAAGAAGAAAAAAAAAAACAATTAAACCTGGGGGGCGATAGTTTTTTTTCTAATCCTGAACGGCAGAAATGTAATGTGTGAACTGTGTTCTTCTCATTGTAAAAGCCATATTGTGTTGGTTCCTTTTTACATGTTTATATCCATATTCCATTACCTTCTTCCAAATAAAACAAAATGTAGCTCAAATAACGAACAGAGACTGTTTTAAAAAATATAACTATTCACATCCAATGTACTTTTTTCTGTGTTTGACCTTTATGTCTTCCTTTCCTTCCTATCTAAGTGTCCTATCATTCTTTACCAATTACCATGTTAACTAATTTGAACATTCTGGAGTATAGAGGTAAAAATGTAATTAATTACAAGACTTCATTCTCCATTGGCCAAACTGGACATTAGATTATAGTTTGTGTTATTTCAGTGTGTTTTAGCACCCATTTGGGTTATACTAATTTCTCTAATGTAATAGGGAAGGAAGGTAGAATCTTAGAGAAAATTTTCTGAGAGGAAGAATGAAAAACTATAAGGGTAAAAACCACTCTTAGTACACTGAAATGAGATTCAAATCCTTATCTCCCCATTATCATTACAGCCTAACACAAGATTGGTGCATTAGATCTTGCGACAACCAATGCAGAGGGTTAGTTTGTATTTATTAAGATTATTATATTTCATGGACAATTGATTTGATTTAAAAATTTTATAACATTCTTCTACAACATATCATACTGAGGGGGCCGCATTTCTTAAAATTTAATATTGTAACCATCATTAAGTCAAAACATTCACTTTTGAAACTTTTATTTTTTACCAAAGGAAAAATGGCACCAAACATATGTATTAAATTAAATTAGATTAAAAGAAGGATAGAAGGGCAAGGCCTACACATGTACCAGAAAATAGTAGGCCTCAAAGTTCACAAGTCTCGTGTTTTAATTGTGAACTTTGAGACTTACAGTTTTCAGGTAAGTGTGCAGACCTTGCTCTTCTATGCTCCTTACAATGTTCAATTTTTTCCCAGAAATTTTAAACTATTTTTACAACAGGGGTTTAATGTTAGACTTTAAATCTGGTGTTTTTGCCATTTCATAAGATAAAACAATTTTTTCGCACACTCATGTGCTGCTAAATATTGCACATATTTGTTTTTCACTTTAAACCATTTTTGGGAAGTGGATAAAGAGTAAAAATCGGGTACACCAACCTCACTAGAGTTCCTGAATAATGACCCATTTAAATTTACAAATTTAATCTTAAATGGTGTATATTTCTACAATGTTTATAATCAGGTGAACTAGTCCGCATTCTATGCTAGTTCATGGACCTCACAGAATCATGAATCGAGCCGCAAATTTAACACAGCTGCTCTAATTCTTGAAACGAACAACAAAAATTATTTGTAAAATTTCCATAACTATTTAGACATTAATAATATCAACTCCCAGACCCAAAAAACCTGTTATTTTACTTAAGATATGTATAATTAATTTTCCCCTTTATTTTCTCCAAGCCTCACCAACCCAATAGCGGTAATATTGCCTTCTTTTACATTAAAGCCACCTTTTTTCCCCACACCTTATCTTAACTTACCCCTGTCTTCAATATCTTATCCTGCTTATTATATGCTTGACTCTGATAGTTACACTGCCATGCTATAATCACTGTAGTTTGTTTTAAAATATTTTTATACTTTCCATCATTTATCTAAATTATTAATGACTCACTTCAGATTTACACATAGAATTATGGAAAACTGATCCACAAATAAAAGCATAAACACTAACGCATATTTACAAACATGTTAAAATCTCGATCCTTTCATGGCACACCGAGGAAGTACAAGTAGTGTAGATTACTATTATATCCTGACGATGTCATTAAAGCCTACATCACTTCTTCCTGAAGGAGATGCAAAGAAAGTATTGAAATATTGATGTTTGTAAATAGGGTTTAGTTACAGTTTTTACTTTCATTTGTGCTTAATTTTTCTACAAATTATATTATATCATTTATTCAGTTACACATTATTTTCCACTAGAAAACCATACATTTCTATACAGACTATATATGAATGGAAGATGTCAAAAAAGTTCCTTAGTAAGAATAAGTTATAAGTTTATAAGAATTATTAAAGTATCTGTAATTTTTTTAATATAAATTTAAAGTTTAATGAATTGCTAATTTTTTTTAAAACATTAAACTTAACAAGCATGATACTAAACTGCTTATTAACATTGAATTGATTTTATGTTCCTTAACAGGAGTCTTCAACTTTAGTAACATAACATTCAATAAATATAAATGTATACCAACAATAAAAACGTTTTTTTTTATCTTTTATATTTTTACAACACTGTTGTAGTAAATGGCTTAATGTTTCCTTTTTTCAGGAAGAATCCATTCTGGAATGAACGTAGTAAAGAGGATCGGTCTAGTAGAAACTGATAAAAATGATAGACCAGTTGATGATGTGAAAATAGTTAGAGGATATGTAAAGTCTCATTAACAGTGTACTAATTTATTTTTATCACATTTATAAGCTGTCAAAGAACAGGGAAATTAGACAGGCCAATTTTGTTAATGCTAATGAAACGATTAAATCCTCTGTGTATAAACATTTGATGTACAAAAGATTTCACTTTGAACATACCAATATTTGGCATTTATCTAATATACATACATTCAGTGCCATTTTAAGGCTCTTTATTTTCAGTTGTGTAGTTGATTCAACTCAACTTAGTTAATAGTTTGGGCTTAACCACTTTGATTAAGATACTTTTTCCGAATGCACTAAATGTGATATGCTATGATGTACACACAAATGGCTATGTGGATAGATCTAACTACAAGATTAAATTGTAAACCCTGGTAATCTTGAGGTAAAGTGCTCGCCTCAGGACCCGATGTTGATGGGTTCAAACTCAACCGGAGTCAATGGATTTTTCTTGAGAAATTAAAACCTAGAACAAATTCACTTCGAAGCAAAAGTAAAGCCGTCAGTCCCATGTTGATTGTGGCATGTAAAAGACCCTGGAATGTATGTGAAAATACCTTTATGGCTAAATTGGTAGGCCCTTTCACTCTCGCTCATAGAAATTCTTGAGTGCTGATATAATTAGTCTGTTCATTTACTAATAAATAAAATGATAGAATATTAGGAAAATGGTGGAGCACAAATAAAAGTAAAAACACTAACAAATATTTACACTCTTCAATAAATCGATGCTATTATAGCATCTTCTTCAGGAAGTAGTAGTAATTAGACTGTTCAGAAAGTGCACATTAAATACCTCAAAAAAAAAAAACCATGGACTTGTAATTGTAAAGTGTTCAACTTTTGGAATATTCAAACTTTTCCATTCCTTACTGAATATTCTTTTGTCAAATATAAAATGTACTTCTAAACAAAGTTCTTCAGAAACATTAAATGTAATTTTTTTTTAACGTATTTACTATTGTTTTAATGTATGTGACTCATAAAACACATTTGAATAAAGTGATATGTGTGTGTGTGTGTATATATATATATGTCTGTCTGTCTGTAAGCTTTTTAGTTTGGGTGATCTTCAAAGTACATAACACAAGGAAATTTTGGTTTAATTTTCCCAAAAAGAAAGTATCCCTTGATCCAAGAAATAAAGATTCACAAACTATTGCTGTGGATAATAACAAATTGTTAGCTCATGGATCTGTATCCTATTTGTATCCATAGGTGTTGGTCAAATAATTGTCAACCTTGGTTTTGAGCGATGAGAATATTTTCTTATTTTCTAGGAATTAGAGTCATTTGTAGGACATAATAAATAAAAATTAGGTATTTGTGTGGATGGAATTCTGATCTACGTACACTGTATTTATGAACTTTATAAAAATAACACCAAACCAACACACATTATTGTGAAATCCCTCAAGCTTGCTGGGTAAGGTGTTTGTGAACAAGCTTTCTCCAACAATGTCTGTGCAGGAATATTCCTCCTTCAATCATTCTTTTCCAACTCTTCTTTCTTCTCTACATCTTCCTATATCTGATCCAACTGGTGGTTTCCTGCTCGCTACCTTTCTTTCCATGTAAACATATTGTAATTATTAGCATTAGCTACAAAACAAGAAGAAAGAAGATGAGGTGGCATTACCTACTTACCCCATTGCACCAGCCAAGCATCTTACGATGAGTCCACAATTTAACACATCCGATCAAGACCGCGATGTGTAAACAACTGACTGAGCCAACCCAAGTTTGAGCGATGACCGCTAGAGTTCGCGGAGAGATAGAACATTCCAAAGTGTTTGAGAAGGGAAGTTATTCCAGTTCTAGAATGCTCTCAATCAATTGAGCTCATTCTCAGAGCTTCATAAAAATATAAATATATATATATCATAATCAAATTTAAATTCAATCTCCATACTTTGAAATATCAATTACTCTCATAGTTATATTTAGCTTAGTGGATCATTCTAGTAATTTTGTAAATAGGTTTCTGTTCTTGGAGAAGATGAATTTAATTATTTTTGGACTATATACTTTTCTTTTGTGAGTAGGTTATATGAGAACCTCGGAATTGTTAGATTTATTGAATTTTAAAGTAAATTTACTGATGTTAATGAAGATCGTAATTTTGAAATTACCTTTTATATCAACTTTTTCATACACATAACCTTTAATATATTCTTAAAATACATCACTCATATTTATTTTTTGAACCATCATACATGGTTTTCATCTCTTTTGAGACGACTGTCTTGTAACTTTCCGCAACCGGGTGAGTTGTGTGCACTGAGTAACGGTAGTCTGTTCTCAGATTTCACTCAAATGACTCACTCTGGTTTTTTTTTCACTTATCTAGTCATTTCTGTACTTTTCCTTCAGTGTTTCCCCAGATTGCCACATCATCCGTACGTATCAGGGCATTTGTCTCTCCGCTCTCCTCTTTTTTTAATTTTTTACAAACAGCAGGGGTGAAAGAACACTTCTTTGTTAAAATCTTCTTTTGGACACAAATTTGCCAAACCAACTTATAAAAAGGCTGAATCAATATATGATTATACAAATACATTCTCAAACCTCAAATAATATTGGATGCAAATTTTCGAAATATAATGAACACTCGAAAAAGATTGTATGGTGAAATTGCAGAAGTAAGATTGGCAATATTAGAGGGGAAAAAAAATAATGTTAATATTATAAACTTTTAGCCAGATCCTGTGTGCAAAAAATCTTTGATATATGTTACATTGTGGTAGATAACTCACTTTTTTTTAAGGAAGACTTACATTTCCATTTGGACATACTTTTTACTTTTATCATAAGATTTACCTTGCCAATTTGCTATATCAATTAGATAAAATCTTCATGGTTTTCTAGTATTTGTAAAGTTTGTAATCTATATTAGGATTAAATAAAATTAAGCTTAAACTGTTGTCTCAAGTTCTTGTTTGTAAAACACAACTAATTATTAAATATAGAATATTTTGGGAGTTAAAACCATGTTTGAAAAACACAAATAGTAGGCTCATCATGCTGCCTCCTAGCTTTTACCCTACACACGCACATACACTACTTGGCCTTTTTATTTTACTCATCAGAAAATTACATATCACCCAAAGTAAAATGTTAAGATCAAAGATGGCTTATACCTTAATCACACCTAGAAAAACCTTTTTAAGACTTAGATATATGTTGAAGAGTATTTAACAATGATAGTCATATTTAGCTTAATGTTCCTTGATACAATCTGTCAAAATGGAGTGCTACTTAAGAAATCGTATAGTGTTTAAATGCATTCAAGTATAAACACGGTAGTCATTATCATTTGTTTCCAGCCTGTGGCCGGGTCAGTTTGGTAATAAAATGCCTCCGTATTCCTCTATCCTTTCACCATTCAATCTCCTTTAATTACTTCAATTCTTCCCCTCTCACTTACACACATTTTGTTATTTTCTTCTCCCATATCTTTCTTGGCCTCGAGGTCTTTTTCTTACATACATTTCCATAATTTTCTTTGGTATCCTCTCCTTCTCCATAATCATTACATGCCCATGTCATCCCATTCTTGTTTCCTCTATTATATCATGTACTCCCTATTTCCTCACTCTTACCCAGATAACTTCAGTTCTAATTTTAATTCTCATCACGAAAGCTAACATGCTCCTCACAAACTTCATTCCCATGGCCTCCTCTTTCCTAGTCCCTCATACATTCAATGTCCATGTTTCTGCTGTGTGTGTGACAATTAGTACAAAGTACACTCTGTACAACACTTCCTTACATTTCAAGGGCCCTTCTCTTCTCCACCGCAGGTCTCTTACACGCCTACAAAACAACTCTCCTTACTGTCCTCTTGTCATTAGATCCTCTATACTTCCACCTTTTGCCTCACTCATGGATCCAATATATTTTACATTTTGTACTTTCCTCAGCTCCACTACAGCCAACTTATGACTTTACTATGCCTTATCCTCTTTCTTGTAATTACCATCATTTCACACTTCACCATGCTAAATTTAATTCCACACGCTTTCATTTCCATAATTATAAACAGTAGTGTTTTTTTTAAATTTCAAACCACTCTGTCCTTCCACCCTCCCTCTTAATACAACATTTGTTATCCTCCCTCAATCCTCATACACGCTTTTCACTCTCATTACAACACCTCTTTCCACTTCGGCCTCTTCCATCACTTTCCAAACTTGATTTCTATCTTCACTATCATATGCCTTCTCCACATCCAAGTATGTCTCAAATTAATAACTTCTTTACATCTGCTGTCGTATGGCAATGATCAAGTCTATTGCAGACCTCTGTTCTTTAAATCTGTGGTGTTCCTCTCTCCACCTTCCTTTAATTTTAATTATTCTCTTTTCCAGTATCTTCTCATATATATTTGTACAGTCATACATCAGCGTTATCCTCCTATAATTTATACACTTCTCCCTGTGTCTTTCTTGAAAATAGATATTATAAATAACTCTTTATAGTCTTCTGATACATGTTCTCCTTCAAAATCACTCTCAGTAAGTATCCTGTATAACCATTGTATATCTGCTTCACCTGCAACTCTTATCATTTCCACAGTTCGTCCACACCCGGTACTTTTTCTTGTTTCATCCTCTTTAGTGCGTTCTCCACCGCCTTTTATATATCTCTTTTCTCTTCTGCTATTTCTTCCTGTTCCTCTATTTCACTCATCCCTTTCTTCTTTCAGGTTGAACGTTGAACATCTTATCAAAATACGAACCGTAAGTTAGTAAATTTTTGAATGTCAGAAAATATCTTTCGACCACCTGATCAACTATACCTCACTATTTTGTGTTAGATTAAATAAATTTTCATAATATATTATCATTGTTAGCAGCTTTATTTCTTTAATTTTCTGCCTTTCTTAGATCACTATTCAAATATAACTCGATCTACTATTGTTTTTAAAAGTCTGAGAAACCTAGTTTTTAGAGGATCCACAATGAAAAAACTTTTTGGTTCCATGCATAGCTTTGTCAGGAATATTAAATTTTGAATTTTAGGAAAACTTTAAACTATATCAATGATAACGCACATTAACAGTGCAGCAATAAACAATTTAGGCTCAGTTATTGAAAGATAAGTCAAATTTGATATGAACAGTAATAGTTTTTTGAAAAATCTGAGATATGGGAAATCCATCATTATGGTTTTAATAATATTATTTAAATCATGTCCTGAGCTGTAAACTACATACTCCAAAATTTAAAATGAAATAAAATTAATTTTTACTTATTCTTGCTACATTGTTAATAACATTTTCTGAATTATAGACATTTGAAATATTAACTCTTGAGCAGGGAGGATTCTAAGAAAATTTTCTCCTAAAGTAAATTATTTTGTTCTAACCCTGATCGCAACGAAGCAATACGCTAGTGTAGACCACGTTTTTTTTACATGTACAAAATATTTTTTTTCTTCATAAAAAAGTTTTGTTAGTTTATATATAGATAAAACAAAAATAGACACTTAGTATGATTAATTTGTAAACCACAATGGTTATTATTTCTTTCTTTAAAAGATATAAGCTCAGTCTTTATATACTTAACTTTGGCGGGGGTGGGGGTAATCAACGTATGCAATAAGACGAATGCTTAGGAATAGAATGAACATTAGGTATCTATATTAAAAGTCTAATTTTAACATAAATGCATTTTTTGTTTTAACTTTTATAGCAGACTAAGCATGGCCATATTTTATAATCTTGAGTATTTCTAATTAGGAAAATATTATTTGAGACGATCAGAAAATTTGATAAATTGATTCTTTATTTGGTTTATGAAAAGAGAAAATTAGCTCCTGTACTTATTACATTCTGGGATGGCCGTAGATCATAATTAACTAGTTTTAAATATCTAAGAAAGTGAAAATGTTTTCTCAACGGAATTAAATATATTCATCCAGCCATACAAATTAAATGCGTGATTTAATTATAATTATGATAGTATTACGATAATTTCATTAGTTTAAATCTGGAATTGTTTTGGTATTTCCATTTTTTCATGTATTTTGGTCCAATGTATAATAAACAAGCTATTAATGTTATTTATTCATTGATGATTTCATATTGACATTCAAATCTTAACAAAGTTCCTTAAAACTAAAATCTTCTTTTAAACAAATAGAAAATTTTGACTGCAATCAAATATTTAATATGCCATAATCTCTTATACCTATGATGAGTTTAAATACTAAATATGTTAGTTAAAATAAGGTATAATAATTATTATTGAACTTGGCGTTAAAAAAATTAGTTTATGTAAAATGACTAGCGCTTATGGTGAGATAAAGTGTAAATAAGTAATCAGATAAAACCATTTCGATTGTGGTAAGCCTGATTAAATTAAAAATTCGGCGTTAGCAGAAAATCAAAAAACTATGGGTGTATCTTCTAATACATAAGCTAATGATTTTAATGTAAAATGTGCCCGTCTCACTATGTTAGCCTTTATAAACTGAAATTTTATATTAGTATTTAATAGGTCTCAAAATTCTACGGAGATTAAATGAAATGAATGTTGAAGTTCACCATTTAACCAATAATCCTTCAGCAGCGTGGAAGGAACTGTCAAAAACTCAAAGAGTTATTAAAATTAATGTTAGTCCTCCTAAAGCAGAAGTTCCCAATGATAAGGTAATAACTTAGTGAGTTTAATTTTTTTTTTTAAATCGTAATATTTATTGTTTCCATCCTATGGCTGGGTAAATTTAGTAAAATACCTCATTTTCTTTTTCAAAGATTCTTCTTTCACAGTTATAGGCCTACTTGTTTCAAAGCTCCTCTTATACATATAATTATTTTTTGGCTCTGCATAAACTTATTTAAAGACTAGAGTTTAATAAAACAAAATAGGAAATTATATAATATTAACCTAGATAAGAATGGATAAAACACATTTAAAATGAGAAATGAGCATGCCAGGAAAACAATTGGTTAATTGATTTGATTGATAAAACTTTGGCCATGGAGAATTTTGCCAAATTTAACTGGAAACTAGTCAATGAGCTAGAGCCGAGTTGCCATTAAGTTTAAATTCACTTTATTTGTTCAATTAAAAAATTTAACATTTAAAAATAATAGACTTTGGGTAGTAGACAGCTTCTGCCACTTGTGACTTTATGTGGTGTCCATATATATTTTTATATTTAGACCCCAAAAAATTTGATTCCCCTGAGAAACATTTTCACTTTCTTAAATATTTAAAACTAGTTAATTATGATCTACGGACATCCTAGGATGTATAGGTACAAGAGCGACTTTGCTCTTTTTATAAACCAAATAAAGAATTAATTTATCAAATTTTCTGACTGGTTGAAATATTTTCTTAATTAGAAAGACTCAAGATTATGAAATATGGACATGTTTAATGATGAGCAATGTCTGGGATAAATGGCAAAAAAAAACCCACTTTAAACATTTAGTTATTATTTATACTTTATATTATTGTGTTATATTCCTTAACATTTAGTTATTATTTTGTTATATTCCTTGCTACTAACAGGGTAGTGACGCGCAATACATGAGGCCTACCTAGTGGGTGCCGCTTAGCCTCTCCAACTCAATCCTGATCTTACTACCAAATGGTGTACCATAGGATATGAGTAACCTAGTGGAGGTTGGGTTGAACCCCAGCAGAAACCAGGCCAGGCACGGACGATTTGACAAGAGACTGCTCAGGGCCAAAACCAACAAGCTTGAAACAGGGTCTGGCTACTTATCTCCCAAATGGGTGGGCTGGTGGTGAGAGGGTTGGTGAAGATAAACTAAGTCATCATCAGGACCTATAGACTCAGGGAAATTTACTCCCAAGAGAAGGTCTACCTGAGGACCAATAAGCGGCAGCCCTGCTACCCAAGTGTTGGCCATAATAGGATTAATAAGCCGGTAGCCGAAACAATTAAAAATATTCGAGAAAACAAAGTAAAATGTTGATAATGATTATATTCTTATTCCTCTTATGTTCATAATTTTTCTTTACAAGTATCAAATTTGAATTTGGGATTCGATGGTGAAATTATTTTTAGGATCCTATTTGAGATTCATATTATAAAATGGTGGATTCATCCCATCTCTAATATTGATTTGTTCATGTTTACAACATTGTTTCCAGGTTCGTTTTGTGTGCATGAGTGATACACATTCTTTGACACCACATATTCGTTTTGATATTCCCTATGGTGATGTGTTCATTCATGCTGGTGATTTCACACGATGCGGTAGAGAAGAAGAAGTGGTGGATTTTAATAATTGGATAGGTAAAATTTTATATAGCCCAAGGCCTACTTTAGTTTGTAAGTAATACTAAAGTGAGGCTAGGTGTTGTTTTATATATTTTTTGCTAATATTGAGTTATTTTAGTTATATTCATTTTAATTGTAGTAAGGAGAAATATTAATTTATAATATAAGGAACATACTTGGATGGAACAGCTAACTAGGTTAATTGGTACAACTTTTTTGGTCAATTAAACAATATAAATTAAGAAACATAACATTAAGATAAGTTATTCAAAGAGAAACTAATATATAAAAAAATTAAGTCAAATAAAACATTTACAATAACATTTCTAAAAAATTATTATTGAGATTGTTAAGTAGTGAAGTTCTGAAGTTAGCATAAAACAATGAAAAAATATAAATCTGTGCAAACCACTATTTAAGTAGTAGCAGATTAAAGGATTAGTTGATAAGCAATGAAAAGTGTAAATGAGCAAATTGATTAGATCAGAGTTATTAATATTATAACTTAAAGATTCTACAAAATTTTGAATACATGAGATAAAGATTTTGGTTAAACAGTGACAATAGAAAGAGAGAGAGGCTAAAATAGTTGAAACTTACACAAGTATAAAAAAAATTAGCAGTATAAAATCAGCATGAAACCTATTAAAATGAAAGTTAAGAAGTAACAAGTATCATATTTCACAAAATTAGTAAATAAGTGTAAAGGATTTAAAACATTTTTGACGTTTTGAAAAGTTTGAATTTTATTCCTCACCTTGTATAATTTGTTGCTATTCTTGGCTGGATGACAACATGCTAATTAATTTCAGAACCTCACTCCTCAACAATCTCGATGATGATTTTTTTAGAAATGTTATTGTACCTATTTTATTTGACATAATTTCTTGATATACCCTATTAGTTTCTCTTTGAATAAATTATCTTTATGTTATGTCTCTTAATTTATATTGTTTAATTGACCAAAGAAGTTGTACCAACTAACCTAATTAGCTGTTCCATCCAAGTACGTTCCTTATATTATAGATTAATATTGAGGTATTCAATCTTGTTACAAAACAGGCCCAACTTAACTTATGTTGAAATATTATTATTATTTTATTATTATCATTATCACCGCGTCTTACTACCCATTCGGGTTATACGCACTTACGCTAATGTGTAATGGTAGGGTTATTGTGAGATGAAATGAAGGACCTACAAAACGTGGAATCCGAACCACGGTGGAGGCCTGGCATTCCCCACATTCACAAGATGTCTTGTCAGAGGTGAAGGAAGGGTTTGGTAATAGGATAAATCTGTGCCGGGACCGAGGATTGAACCTCGGCCGCCAGCACAGAAGTCTGACACCTTACCCCTAGACCGCCAGGTCACCTTGAAATATTACAAGTAGAATAATCTAGCAAAGTATTTATTATTATCATGATATTTCTGATACACTGAATGAATATACAATAATAGGCTAGTTAGCAGATAATGATAAAGGCTTACTAAAAACAAAACAAGAGACAACACTAGAGGTAAAAAATTAAAACTAAAGAGAGAGGAAAAAGTATTAACAACAAGAGTGAGGTGAGGGTTAGACATATTAGACCTAGAGAGCTTAAGAGAGATTCATTTAAATAGTATTTAACAGGGATCATTGGAATGGGGGTTGTAGGGTAAATTTCCTTGTACTTGTGTCAAGGGTGTCACTGTCAGCAGTGTAGGGGTCGACACTTAATTTACAAATGGGGCCAGCCAGGGTCGTGCAATAGATTTTCTCAGTATAATGCAAGTCTTTGAAATGTCGCACCGTGATTTTTTTTCCTTTTAAAATAACCTTCGATTGTGATTTTTAAAAAACTACAAAAAATTTACGAATACTATTTTTATTTTGAAAATATAAACTACTTTAAAATAATGATATCAACTACTACAATCTACTAAAGTTTTACCCTCCTAACTTTAACAAATTTGTTAATTAGGGATGTGTAGTCTAGAGTGGCAGCCAAGCTTATCACGCCATTAAAATAGGATAGATAAAATATCGATAGAAATGAGTTGCAAAGCTAGTAAGATTTGTAGGTAACAGAACATAATAAATAGATAACGAATAGTCAAATTGACAGCTAGCAGCCATTTTGACATATGCCTTTCTTTAACTTGTTATTGTATTGTCTCCACTTCAACATATATGAATTTGGTAAAAATCAAGCAATAAATAACAAACACAAAAGTAGACGAATGCAAATATTTCCTAATCAACTCTCTATCACACACAGAATGCAAAAGTAGCCCAATAACTAATAAGGTGCCGCCTCTCTGTATCATAGCACGACATGGCCCTGGGGCCAGCTTAATTTTTATCTCAAATAAGACTAATATTATCCTTTTAGATGTTTTTCCTTTATAGTACAATTATATGTTTTTTATGTATCTACATTTATGATAAAGAATTTTACTACAAAAAACAGCGTTGTACAGTAATTAATGACCCATTGCCATTAATTAGTATAAATATTAAATTATTTTTGGGTTGAGTCAAGACTAATGAATTTCCCTATGAAGTAAATGATAGTGAAAAGTGAGAAAATCAAACCGTTCGTCTAAAGTCATAACAATGAAAACTTGTCTCAAAGCTGTTCTTAAACATAAGGTTTAACTATCACAACACATTTAATCAGTCCATTAATTAGCTTATTATTGAGTCATTAAACTTAAGTGCTGTGTTGCTTTGGTTTCTTTCGGCACTTTAACTCAAGTGGGACTTCATTTATTTCAAATCACGTGTGTCTCACGACTTTCACACCACATTAATGAAGTTTTAATGAAGTGTGAGTAGTATCTTTGGTGCTATGCTCAACCTTGGTGGTGGCCAGCTTCATTGTTGTTTTGGTTGCACCATTGAGAACTTTTATTTTACAATATATCATTGATGGTTTTATTTAGTTCATAACCTAACTAATGTAGATTGTAAGCTACAGATAGTATAAAAAATATAAAAAGTTTTAAATTTTCACTAGAAAACAAGATAAATCAAACTTAACTCCTAATAAGCTATTTGATTGTAGGTCAATTGCCTCACAGACATAAGCTAGTGATAGCAGGCAACCATGAGCTGAGCTTTGACCGCACTTTTACACACCCACTTGGGAGTAGCCCCGGAGACCGAGCCACACACATGGGAACTAGTCTCATCGACCAGATTCCGACGCTTGGCATCCCCAAAGACAACATAGCAGAGGCTGTGAAGACCACTAACATCAAGAACTGCCTAACCAATTGCACCTACTTGGAAGACAAGGAGATTATGCTATACGGTCTGAAAATATATGGAACCCCGTGGTAATTAGTAAATGCAGCATGCTTAAAAAATTATTAAAATAAGATGTAAATTGTCTTGAACACAATATATTTACTCTTTATGAAGTTAGAAAGGAGAACACTGCTGAATAACTGAATGGTTATGGTTTAAAAATATACTTCATATTTGTTATATCATTGAATATTTTTAATTTGTCACTTAGGTATACTTTTATATCATCTTGATAAATGTAAAATTATAATGGGATGATAGAGACTGCACAGTTATCATCAACTCCTTCCACCATTCTTATCCTCTCACTTGTTATCTGTTCATCCCGTATCTTTTTTCTACATACTTTATCTCCATCATTCTATTTGGTATTCTTTCTTTTTCCATCTTCATTACATGGCCATGCTTCTAATATCTCATTATTTTACTCTCCTCACAAAGCTAGAATTAGACCATCCAATGAAAAAGCTTTATCATACATAGCCATTGTTGCAGATCCAACATTCTTAAATCTAAATCACAATCAACCCAATTACACTTAACATTATCCTTTCAAAGGACAAGGGCTCTTTATTACTTTATATACAGGAATATGGTGGCTACAGACAGGGAAACCCTGGAAAAGTCGGGGAATATTTGGATGACAGGAAAAATAGGTAAATGTCAGGGAATTTAACTAAAAGTAAGGAAAAGTCAGGAAATTGAAAAAAAAAATTAACATTTTAATTTTTAAATTAACTGATAGAACCATTTATGTTCAGTAGATACAAACTTTTTATAGTATTTGATCAATAATAAATAAAACAAAAGTCATCATCCACCATTAAAATTGGACAAAAGTAGTCAGGGAAAATTGAAAAATGTTGCCTGGAAAAGTCAGGGAATTTTGTAAAATATGTTTTGTAGCCACTCTGAGGAACTATATAAGAAATTCCTTATGAATTCCATTTGACTATTTACTTATAGTACTCCATCAATGCCACTCATTTTATTTCAAAAGTTGTAACTTTATGCTAGTGTCATGCAGACCAAAATCCACTGATCAAAACATGCCAGATTAAAACTAAGCATAGTTTCTTTCTAGATGATATATTATATGTAGGCCTATTTATTCCATTCACCACTGGTGGTAACTGACAGCTAGCAGAAGATTTTTACTGCAGGCATTGGTTAAAAGTCACTAATGTTAATCTAGGTGGAAATAATTATTTTCTTAGTAACACTAGATTATCAATCAAAAGTGTTGAAAAAACACCTCTAATAATACTTCACTGAGAGTTACTCTATAATTGGCTTTTTTGTAACGTCTTGAGAGAACAAAATAGATGAATTCAACTATGTATTTTGTTTCGGGGTTATGGTAACAATAGATATCATAGTGCATAAAATAATACATTAAAAAGTATTATAGTAACACTTGTATCTTCTTATAACGATTCACACAAAATATTAGTTTCAAAATAAAACATTTTTATTTTATAAACACCACAGAAGATAAAAATGTATTATTAAAATTACTTTTCAGGGTGATGGGAGTTCGGTCCCCTCAAAATACACTCCCCTCTGTACAATTCTGCACCAACATGTTGGGTAAGGGGAGATTGAATCCTCCCTTCAGTATGGCACTGGCCTACTTGTTGTAACATGCATATCAAATATCCACATAATAATAAAAGGTGGTTTTGTGTCAGGCAGCCAGAGTTCTGCAAGTGGGCATTCAATGTGCCGCGAGGAGAGGCGTGCCTGAGCAAGTGGGACAAGATCCCATCAGATACAGATATCCTGGTGACGCACACTCCCCCTGTAGGGCATGGTGATTTGTGCTGCTCTGGTATTAGAGCAGGCTGTGTTGAGCTCCTAACCACTGTTCAGCATCGAGTCAGGCCCAAGTACCATGTGTTTGGACACATCCATGAAGGTAGGACTTGATTTTGTAACTTGTTTTTTATAAGCGAGAAATTGATGACTGAGGCTCTTTGTGGGATAGATATTAGATTAAATACTAATACAGTTATTAATATTACATAGTATTTATATTAAGTAGGTTCAGGCCAATTGTTTTTGCCTATCATATGTCAATCATTTAGTTTATTTTCTTCACACTATTACAAAGTTAATATCCAAAATAACATACATATATAGATACATACATACATTTGTAAATACAAACACTTATTTGTTGATTAAATTTCTATTAAAACATCAATTCTTTCAAACATTCTCTTGTCTCGTGCTTATCTTAAAATCTACCCAGTAGCAATATTTATCCCACTCACTTTGTATAATTTACAAGCCACCAAGTATGATTCACTACAGACTGTCCTGGCACACTGGTCAAGAGCCAATGTGTTACTCTTTTCTAACTAAAATAGTATAGGTTTTTTTATTTCCTTTGGAGTCAAGGCTATTACAGCAATACCACACTTAAATTTTGATGAGCTAGGGACCATTGTGCAGTTTTATAAGTCAAAGCATAGCCTTTATCTAGCTTGCAAACACATTAGGGGTACCAAAAAAACTTATATAACTTTATAACATTTTAAAATACGTGCAACACATAAATAAACATAAGAATAAATAAAATAATGCTGCACACAGAACAACTTCGACTCAAGGACTAAACTATTAAAAAAATACCGGATGTCACACAGTGGTGACAAAATGTAACTAAAGAGCACAAAGCACACAAAAAAATTAATGGAAACGTAGCTATAATTGAAACTTGAAGGCTCTGTTGAAGGCTCTGTTGAAGTCGAGGTATAGCAGTACAAAGGTTGTAAATTAAGCAATAGATGGTACAAAGATGTAATACTAAATCAACTACCTCAATAGAATATAAATTGGTAATTGTTATTACTATTTGTATTAAAATTGCACCACCTTAAGTGAAACAAATTTACAACACTAAGCAAAAATATGCAATTATTAAACTCTCCAACAGCTTGATGCACAGTCACAATATATATTAAAGTTTTCAATGGTTTAAGCCTATTGGTGGTAATATATAACTTCTGTGATCTAGTGGTTCGGGTCCCTGCCTATAAATCTAGAGGTCACGGGTTCAATCCCCGATGCTTCCAAATTTTTCTGATAAGCAGTGGTTCTGGAATGGGGTCAAACTCAGCTTCATTAGGACAAATGAGGAGCTACTTGAATAAAGAAGTAGCAGCTTCGGTTTAGAAAACAGAGAATAATGGCGGGAGGGGTGGTTGTGTTGATCACATAACACCCTCTACCCACAAATGTTGGAACTATCATCGCTAATGCTGGCGGCTGCTATAGCTCACTTGCAGGCTCACTATGAATTTTATTGAAAGCAGGGATAGTGTTTATAGCTTAAAAATTATATATGTAAATACACACACACATGCATGGGCATATACTCTTCAAAGTTTTAACATGCTTATTATTTGAGAGAGAAAAAATTTGTTTTCATGGTTATTTGTAAATACAGCTACTTTTAATAGCACACTCTTAACATATATTAGATATAATTGAAAGATACCACCTGGACACAGGAATTGATCAGAATCAGATGAGTATTCCCTTTCTTAGGGTCATTAATAACTAATAACTCAAGCCAGAGTTTTTGAAGGTGGTATGAGATTGTCAGCTACTTAATGGCCATCAATAACATAACCATCAATGGCTCAAGGTTGCCATTTAAGCTCATTTTAATGTGTCAATCCCACAAATACCTTTATTCAAGAAATCAAACATGAGAATGGGAATTGAAATAGGAGTCTAAGGACCAGTTTCATAGTCAGATTGAATATGCCTCAATTGTGGCGCTACATTAAATACCTAGCTAAATTCTGATGGAATGGGCCAGTTTTGCATATGAAACTGAGCTATTCCATTCTGATCTAGGTGTCGTCCTGTCTTTAGTGTAGTGGCACACTTGAGGCTTGCTCAATCCGACTACTAAATTGGCCAAAAGTATTAGTAAAAACAGGAAGTGTGACATCTCTATTAATTGTATCTTATCAAATACCATAATTTTTAATTTTAGGCTATGGAATTTCAACTGATGGGAAAATAATCTACATAAATGCTTCTACTTGTGATCTCAACTACCTTCCGACCAATCCAGCAATAGTTTTTGATGTAACTTTACCATTAGGATGTACCAAGGAGTGATCTAATCCAAAAGGCGACTCCACTAAGACTCAGTTAGGCACTAAACTTTTTATAGCATATTTATTTTATTTGACTAGCTAAATTAATTTTATCTGATTTTAAAAAGAAATTTAGTGACTACTTATATTCAAACTCTCCTTAATGATAGTTTAACAAAATTGACCATATTATATAAGTTTTGTATTTAAAAAAAATATATTTTTCACATTGTTTGATGTATCAGTTTTAAGTTTTCATATGACCTAAGTAAGTTTCAAAAACATAAAATATATGTATTTGTAATGGTTTTTTCAATTGAAGGTGTTTATAGTGTGAAAAATAAAAGGCATTTATTAGGCTATTCAAGTCCTATTTTTCTCTATCTAACCCATTTGTAAAAATTCTCAAATAAAGTCCTACAAGATCTGTACATAATATTAACTAGACATCAAAACATCTACTTTCTTAGTCATGACGAGGCAAACGGGGTTTTATGCTAGTGATCTATTGACTGTTCCATTTTATAATGGCCAATATATTATGGTCCTATCCTTTGTTTTCGATAATGAATTTGTATTACCTTAATTTTCTATGTTTAAAAATATCTTATTGAATATATTTGCAGATAATTAAACTTAATTCATAAAAATGACACGCAAACAGGTAGTTGGACCCTGGATTTATTCTTTGACCGTTCTATTCAGGTTCTCGTCCCAATGTTTCAACTCGACTATCTTGAACTCACTCCTTATATCAACAAACCAGTTGTTTTAATAATGTAACTTGTCTACACAACAAATCAATTTCAATAATATGGCTGTTGGTATTTAATAAACAACCAGTAACGTAGCCACAAGTCAAGATAGATATAACATTTACAAAAATCATTCCTTCCTAAATAATCCTAAAAATTGTCTTACATTGTCAAATTTTTTTTATCTTAAAATAATATTTTTATTACAACCATCTACCACTTAAGCTATTTGATTTATTCACAAAAACATCCACTAGAAATCTTCCTACCAAGATGTATGATATGCAGATGAAGAATTTCCCTTTCTAGACTAGGATACAAGAATAAAGAAGTAAATGATTGGCTAAGAATATATAAGAAAAATTGCTGCCAGCCTCAGCAAATAGCTATGCTGCGCACACCAAGAAATGGGTTAAAGCCATGTTGTGTTTGTCCCTATTTCTTTCATATGTAACCAAATGGCCTAAATGTATAACCATTAAAAAAAAAGAGTCCTATGATAGTATTAATGACAAACCAATGCTCTTTGATGTGGCGGCAGAATCTTATTTTTGTAAGAATTAAAAAAAAAGTTTTTTTTTGCCAAACGGCAGTTTAGGGTATCCCTGGCAAATGTTGAAAAATAAGGGGCCTCTATAAGTTATTTAGAGTAGTCTGTCGGGAACTAATTTGGAAAATTAGAAGCTATTTGGAGTTTGTTTAGTCATAACGCATAATTAAAGTCGAGTGTGTTTCTCCCACACACAACCAAATGATAATTTTTTACATTTGTTTGTGCCACAGGTATTACTGCTAGCCTACTAGGTGATCTGAAACTTTTTTTTTTGTTTCTTTTAAGGTGGGGATGTAGGGGACAAAGGAAATGGTAAATGTTTTGGCCAAAAGAAATCAAATATTGCCTAATTACAATCATTTTTTTTACTCACATGGTGACCTCAGCAGGTTGTTGAATCTATCAAGGGTGTCCTGGGATTTAAGGACAACTTTTTCTCTTCATTTCTTCAATTAAAAGGTTTCTCATATAATGCCTCAATGCTCATACACAGATTTTCAAGAAATATTGATATCACCTTGTGAATAAAATTAAAATTTAACTCAGTAAGTCATTTTATTTAGTTTGTCAAAGAAAAAAAGGGGTTTGCAATAAAATCTGTAAAAACACTGGCCTTTACCTGCATTTCCTACATTCCCACCTTAAGTGGAGAAAGTGCAGGAAGGCATTTTGATTTAAATTTAATTTAAGGACTGGCGTAGGTTACAGTAAAGAACTGTGAAAAGGGTAATATTGTGCTTACACCACAACCTAATAAACTTTAAAATAAATATGCCAGGCCTCCACCGTGGTTTGGATTCCACGTTAAACTGTAGGTCCTCCATTTCATCTCAAAATCACCCTACCATTACACATTAGCGTAAGTGCGTTTAACACGAACGGGTAGTAAGACGCGGTGCTAATAATAATAAATATTTAAAATAAATATTACCTTGTAAGAAGACCGCAGGGGAAGCCAAGAGGGATGGGAGGAGAAGAATGGTGGAAGGATAGAGAAAGATGGAGTCATTTTAATAAACTAACCCGGCCATAGGCTGGAAACAGTTGATCATGATGATGATAAAATAATATTATTAGGCACATAATTATTTCTGTATATGTTGACATTAGAGACTTTCAGCCTTCTGATGGCTACCTACACTCCTAGAGTCGATGGGGTATATGTGTTTGTGTTAAGATTCAAGGTGACATGACAAGCTTTGTTACATTTTAATCTTGTAATATTTTTGGGGGTAGTTTTATTTTGTCTTTCTGATCTTTATTTTAGTTACTGCATAATAATTTAGCTTAAAGCCCTATTTAATTACTTACTTATAAGAATATGTATGTTACTGAAATAGTGTCTGAGCTCTGATAAATATAAGTAAACCACTTTTATATTAGTGTAAATGATAAATTACTTAGTGCTGGATAGAAGTTTTTTGGGGGACTATTTCATTGTTGATTTAAACTTTACAATATTTCCAAATGAACAAAGTATGTTTTTCATTTAAGAAGTTTTGTTTTAGTATAGGCAAAATCTACCAGTTCCTAGTATTGAATCCATATTAGAGTATGTTCTATAACTTTGTAAAGGTCTTATAGTTGATTTATGCAAGTGGGCAAAATTAATAAAGTGAATTTTCAAATACTAAACCAAACTTGAAGATTTTCAAAATAAAAGCTAAGATTTTCCTTCCAATGTTTAGTAACATACCAAATAAATATTTTAAGTCAATATTTGATCAAGTTGATCGATGCTTTATTTGATAAAATCAGTTAACTAATGTATCTTTGAATTAAATGTGTTTTTTTAAAGAGCTAGTTTTGTTTATTCTTAATATTTAATGTGCACAACTTATAAACTTACCTAGTTTTGAATACTAAAAAAAGTATATAATTTCTCTCAAATACCCAATAGTTTAAATATCTAAAAGTTGACTCAAAACTAAAGATGTACTGAACTTCACCAGAACATCTCCGCCATTTGAAACACAACAACCAACACCCTCTCTCCCCCATTACAAGCAGATCGCACCCTTTTTAGCTTAATACTACCTAAATACTTAAAAAAGTTTCAGACCTAAATTTCTACAAAACACTACCCAAAACTTAACTCCTGAACATCATCATGCTATAAAATCAATCCAATGTGTCAGAACATTCACATACAACTTGCTGACATAAGGATCCACTACAGCAGTAATGAGCTATCATAATTACATCTCAGAAGTGCACATATAGATTTCATACTCATTCACTTAAAATTAGACAACTCCACTATCCAACCATATCAAAGAACTCAACACTAGAGACCAATATAGAAAAACTTTCTCCACCCATCATTCAGTTTCTTCTACCATAAATCACTTGTCAAAATTTTAATTTTACAAAAATGCACTAAGAAACCATACCACTGTCATCTTCCAGTTCTGGATCACTAATGTAAATATTTTCAAATTCTGTTGACCTACAGATGTGACTATTTGTCACACACATGCACACCAATCATTGCCTTACATACGTGATGAGACTTCCACAATCTTTACCTCCAAACACCATAAATGTTGTCACTATATACTAATATCTCTCATGTTCACATTTCCTGGCACACCAACAATATACGAATTTATCCTAGATCTCACTAAATTTATACTGGAAAAGAGCTACTTTTAATTCATGGATGACGGTGATTTCATACAAACCAAAGGCAAAAGGGTGGCATCTTCTTATTACATTTTTTTCATGGGCAAACTTGAAACTACATTTCTTGCCTGTCAAATTAACAAAATCATTCTGCTCATTTGACTATATAGATAACATTCATGGTATGAAAAGCCAGCCAAGATAATTTAACCTTATTATTAAACAGCCTCATCTTTTTTGGCTCTGAAATACATCTCAAATCAGTCCAATGATCAGGTGACATTCCTTGATGTAGAAATAAGGTTAGTACCAGTAGATGGTCACATCCAGACTTGGGTAGATACAAAACCCACAAAAAGAAAACAATATCTACACTTCAATATATGCCTCCCATTCAAAACCAAAATATCTCTCACATATAGTATTGTCATAAATACCACATCTTTGATAGAAAGTCTTCAAGAAGCTTTTAGAGAACTAAGATATTCTAAAGCTCATTAATAACCTTACCCACTTCAATGGCCACATGGTTTAAAGAGTTATTCTCACAGTAGACTAGACTGGCGATAACAGGGAGATCAAGGTTTGGATCCCAGTCAGGTGAACTGAGGGTGGTTTTTCCAACATAGTTTTCCATTATCCATCCACATAAGCCTTCAACTAGATGAAACACCAGTCACCAAAACCTGAAAAATCAGATAAGTATTACTCTGGACTATAAGAACTCAATAAAATAGTGGTATGGTTTCCACATATTAGAAGCATCCAGCCATACCGATAATGTCCTGAAAAAACCAGCAATCCCTTTGCATAAACAGACTCCATTACTTGGAAATCTTCTGGGACATACTAAATTAAGAGGTGAGAATGACATAACTTTTATAAAACCACAACCAGGCGTTTCAACCAAACAGTTTGCAAAACCTGATGAATACATCATCTTTACCATTTGACTATTTGTTTATTGGTTAACACTTTAAAGTAGTTTTGTTACACATTACACACTCCCTAATGAACAGTTATTTTATAATAAAGGAAATTGATAAAACTAAAGAAAAAAGAAAAATAAACTACTAAGAATAAATTTGATGAAGAAAGCCCACCTAGGTAAAGAGGAAAAGTGTGGGTAGAATCCAATGCACAAAGGTGACATCTTCTTCCTTTCTTCTGTATTCTATTGTAGAAGTAGTCACACACACATTTAATCAAATGTCGGTATTGTTGCCTTTATCAAACACAAAGAAGAGAGTACAAATGAACAATTATGAAAGAATGAAATCCAAGTCGAGGTAGTGGGCAATGATAACCAATTTTCTTTCTTTGTTTAATCAAATCGATAATGTGTTGCTATTTTCACTGTAAAACACATTAGTGTATAGTGTATGTTAGCTTCCCTCTTTCCTGTAACTTCTTCCATTTATAATAGAGAAAAAGATACATGTGTCCTGAAAAGCTGTGTGTTTAAACCTTAGAAACACACAGTTTTTGTTTGATATTCTAGTGACCCATCTTGTCCTTGTAATTTTAGCTAGAGTATGTCCATAAATATAATTTTGCTATCACAATTCTGTAGCCAGGAAAAAATAATCCAATCACAAACATCAAGAGTTTATGTAAAATTATGTAATTTACCATGTCATAAAACACACAAGAAACCATTGTTTCTGGTTGGCAGAATGTCTACAAATTTGATGCTTTACAAAAAATATTTTAATTTCTTCAATAAGGTAATTAAAAAGGAGGAAAAAACAAAAGAAGTGTCTGTCTGTACTATGTAATTCTACAGTGGAAGGTTTGAGCACACACAATCAAATGCTTTTAACAAACATACATGGTTTACATTAACAATACTGAAATGAAGAACAACATTCTAATATCTTATACAAAAACATAGCGTAAGACTTATAAAAAATACATAAAAAACTAATGAAAAACAAAATTCAAGCACTAGCATAAATATACAGTATTTATCCAAATAAATGACCACATAGGACATGAAACAACATTTTTTAAGTCCCCCCTCTTTCTTTTGACAAAATGGTTTTTACAATTGTATCATGAGAAAACATTGTAAAAAACTAAAATGTGTTGATGCTGTGTTACTTTACTCACATTTTATAGTAAAGAATAGACCCAATTACCTAGTGACTCTTCATATCAGCTTAGATATATATATATATAACATTTAGAATTTAAAATAAATCAGTTAAGCTAGGATACCCTATTAGAGTATATTTTAAAACATTCATTAAATTGTATCAACATATTTTTTTGCAAAATAGGACAAGGACTATGCTATAAATGTTTATAGCCTATAACAAACTAACACACTGACCTTAAGAACGAAGTTCGTGGTCCTCGGAACATGAGCTCGCCCGCCATTCAACCCTATCCTGACACTTCCATTCATTCCCTTAACTGACATCCAACCAATCTCCTAATTAAATCCTTACGTAAGGTAAAATTAAGTCTTATATTGGGATAAATACATCATTAAAATTAAATACTAGTGTTGAAAGCCAATAAGAGCCAGCCAAAAAAAGTATCTTAGATTAAAATATAACCAAACCAAATATTAAGACTATTAACCCAGAAATTTATTATGAATAATAATAAAATATTATACACTTCTTTTAGAACTTTTTTAAAAGGTTAAATATAATTTTACTATTTTTAATTGTCTTAATTAAAATAAGCTAAAAACCACTGAGGTCTAGTATGTAAAAACAAAGAGTAATACACAATATCCATTAGCTGTATTATCACTCCTGGTTATTTTAAAAATATTTGTATATAGAAAACTGACACGTCAAAGTCAGAACCTGAATAGCTTGCTAAGTGGGACATCAGAGCAAGTACAGTATACATTAGTGTGTAGTTTTCTATATTTATAATTTTAATATTTATTTGTTGTACATTAGAGAAGCACTACCTTTTACAAATATTTTGTAAATTTCTAATGACAAACTTAAAATACATTGTTTCAGAACATTAGTCTTAATCTTTGTGAAACCTAAATAGAGGAACTCAATGAATGGAATTAATATACATTTTATAATCAGGTAGGAAGGTTGTAGAATCTAAGGCAGGCATAGGTTGCCAAAAGATTATTTCTCAAAAAGTTAAATTCAACTTAATATATACAAAACCTCCATATTATTATGTTCCAAGTCTAGTTAGCTCCAAATCAAGACAATAATATTTAAATATCTTAGGCTAAACTACCATAGAAACATACTCTGCCATTTACAATGTTTGTTCCACAAGAGTAATATTAATTATTAGGGGTGTGCGAACAAAGTGCACTTTTTCAATTCAAAGCGAACCTAAATTGAATATAAAGTCTAACTGAAATTCAAATATTTATTGTTAGTTATTTATATAAATTTATACACTACATTACTTGAAAAATGTTTTATTGTATAACATTTCATTTTAGTCTGATTTACTTTACTGTTTCCAGCTTATGGTTTGGGTCAGTTATTTTATTACGGCTGGCTAGGCTTGTCGTAGCTTCATATATCTTATAATCTAACTTAAAACTAGGGCAAGCACAACATCCAGTCCTTGGCTGTTATTTTATCGATGTTAAAGGGTAAATCCACATTTCACTAATGATACATTTTTCAGCCATGCCAGGAATCAAACCTGAGACTCTTAGCTCAGTAGACAGAGACACTACCAACTAAGCTAAGGTGTCATATCATTTTATTCTGATAAATAACATTACAATTTACAATTCAATTACCTATACTTCAAAATAACTTTGATTTGTGATGTATATAACAGCTCAGAATGGCAATATTTGAATATTTCTACAGTCAATATTTTTACTGACGAAGCTTTGTATTTGTCAAAGCCATAATTTTTCTCGAAGTGAAGTCAAAGCTTTGCACACCCCTATTAATGTTTACATCACTTTGGTATTGCATTGCAATCAAAGAGTCAAGTAATGTTACATACTCTTATTATTGATGTGTGGAGAATTTTTAGTTACTAAAACTTAATGAGTAGATTGGTAGAGAGTAAACATGCCAGCAAGGTAGTCTGAAGAGTCCGGATTTCCCCTACTGAGATAATCAAAGAGCTACATGTTTATGGTGAGAATAAATTTATAATTTCACTTGCTCGACTTGCCCGCGTCTGATGCAAGCAACCTTTTCTTAGCAATGTCGACTTGCCCTGTGTCTAGCTCGGGCAACGTAATCTTTGACTCTTCAATCTTGAATGGGTAGGGTTTTTCTATTTTATCCTCTTAGAAGTTCGCTTTTACTCAATACATGTGTATAGCATACTACCCATTAGTGACATCAGGGGTGGTTTATATTAACTAAATGTATAAGTTTTTTTTTTTTACATAAAACTGTCCAACCCAACAAATCTAAAAAAAAACCTATCTTTTTAGTTCTGAAAAAATTAAAACCAACAATTAAGTGGTTAAGATCTATTTAGCTAAGTGGAATAAAGCAATAAGCAGCGTTACCCTACCAAATCAGTCAAGTTAATCACAAAGAATTCTGCACACTCATCACAGCTAAGAGTATGATACATAATTAGCTTACTGTCATAACATTAAATTCAAACATGTCGCCATTCTTAATTTAATTACAATATCGAACCCCACACATCCCACTTTCCATATTCTTTCCAACTCTCAATATCATTTATTGGAATAAAACTGTCAGTTCAAGTACAAACATTGAATCCAGTCCAGTTAAGACTATTTTCCTAGCCAATAAAATAAACAGCACAAATAGTAGGTTTTGTGAATATGGACTTGATGAAATGTCGCTTAGAACAAAAAGGTTTTTTATAGATGAAAGTATTTTGACGGTTTGTATAAAATTTAACCCTTAATTATCAAGCCCATACAGCAATGCGTGAAAGAAAGATAATTGACTTTATCAGGCATAAGCAAAGTCTTCTAACAGGGTTGATACACTTTTTAAGCTATGTTATATATGGGAAAAGGTGCATAAAAGAGGGAGAAACGCATACAATTAAAAATAAACACACTATCGCTTTTACAATAGTTCACACTTTACATTAGTGCCAGTGCCATGTAATGGCTGCCTGAAGAAAAGTGATCATTAGCATTAAATCCCTCAACCTAGGTTTCATTCTATCAGAATTCATTAGAAGAGAGTGTGACACTTCCTAAAGGAGAGAGAGAAAAACACAACACAAAAGTGAGAAAGAAAAAAAAATTGGTAAAGAGTGATAGGATACTTAGATAGGATAGATAATGAACAGTAACATTAGATTTTCTTCAAGAGGCAGCCATTCATTACCTCTTTGTCCAGTGGCAGCAGTGTAAAACGTGAACTGCGTCGTTCTTTTCAATGTGAAAGCAATATTGTGTTTGTTCTAGAGATGGGTCAAATCCACTATTTTACAAATCTGAATTCTTAATTTACCTTAGAATCCCGAATCTCAAATCCTAATCCAAACCTTGGAAAAAATTATTAACATTTGAAGAAATATAAATATAATAGAATAATATAAAATACAAATAGTAACTAAATGTTTACATTCTTTCTTATACTCCATTAATTATTATAACATTCAGTTAAGTGTTAAATTGTTGATATGGGGCCTGGTTGTTAGGTTCATCCTATGATTATAAGAAGTGGTTCTGAACCACCAATAGGCAGTATTAGAGTTCTAAAACAAATTTCGCTTGGAATTTTTATTTTTTTAAGGATTTGAGTCTCAAATCTGTTTTTCTTTCTTTCAAATCTCAAATAAACTTAAGATTTGTGGGCCCATCCCTAGTTTGTCCCCTTATATTACTCTTTTTTATAGCTTATTTCATAATATATAACCAAATGTGCTTCAAAAAGTGAAAAGAGATTTTCATTAAGAGAAACTTTCTAAGCCTTAAAAGGGTTTTTAAGTTTTGAAATTCCCTAGCTTTTCAAATGTAAAAAAGATATGTATTTTCCCATTATTTTATATGGAAAACAAAAAAATCTTGCTATTTTCAGTTTTCTATCAAATTCTTGACATAAGAATTACCTAAGACCAATTTGGTTTAAATTGGGACCAGAACAATTACTTGAGTGATGGATTAAAATTATTTGTATAAAACAATGCTAACATATTTTTATGTTTATTAGTGTTTTATCTAAACAATTTCTACTCCAAAATCACTCAGGTAATTGTGCTGGCTATCCCTCCTTAACTTAAACAATAAATACAAATGCAAGTGCTTGTTGCAAAATCACATGAAATGTATATAAAACCAATTGTTTACACTGAGTTACATATGATCTTCTACTTTGTATTTAAAAAATCACTGCAAAATATATATCGGAAAGCTTCAATAGATTTTGAAAATTTGCCCAACTTCTTCCTATCACAACAAACTGCAACTTTTCCAAGTGAAAATAACAGTTGTCAAATTTCTGGAAATATATTTGCCCTTCTAGATGTCCACAAAACATGAATACAAAAACCAAGCAATTTATTTTAAGTGCAAATGCCACAGATGGCTCTGGGTAAATTAAAGAGTCATAAATCTAAGTTGTTACTTTTTCCCGCCCAAATCTAGTAGTCTGTCAGCTATTGCACTGAGTAAATGATGATACTTTGACTAGAAATTGCATTAAAATGCAATTTTCTATTTTCTTCAATCAATTTGACAAGTATTTTTTTAAATATAAAAAAATATATTAGTATACTTTTATATGTTAAAATAATTTCAGCGATATAAATTCCTCAGTATTTTAATTATATACATCTATGAGGCAAAAGTTTTTTATCCCCACCCACATGGTTTAAAGTTAAATAATTTCAGAAATCAACTTGAATTCATGACGGGCATTTCATTCAGTAGTGAATATTCTCAGTTTAATGTAATATCATGTCAGTGAATTTTAAGCGCATACAATGTGGGGGAAAAAATCTGTACCAGATGGATTGCATCGGAAGAACACTTTTTTTCTTTCTTGAAATATCTTAAAAACCAATCAAGTTTAATAGTTAGAGGGAAAAAAATTCCAACAACTTATTTTTTGAGGCAGAGTCTATGGCAGTATTTAAAGCAGCAGGATAAGATTCGAGATTCTCTTCACAAAGACAGTTTTGTTTATAAAAGAAATGAAACATTCCATTTGCAAGGTCCATATGAAAACTGAATAATAGTTCAATAGGGCACATTAGAGAAAAGATATGATACAGACTCCCCATTGTGAGTCCTCCTTACAGCCTCAGCAAACATCATGGATACATCAATGCACTGCAATCAAACACACCACAAAGTAAACAAGTGTTATTATTTTTAAACAGTAATTTCACAGCGCAAAATAATATTGAACATCAACCCTTTTACATTCGGCACATTTTTACTATGCTGATTGAAAACACCCGGGCCAATTTTCACATATTTGTTTCTTAGCCTTTTGAATACCATTGCCCATCCCCCACAAAAACAACATATATACGTGGAAAAAAAATTCACACTTTTACTATAAGCATGGAAGGTTAAAGAAAAAGTTATCTATTATTAATAGATACTTTGTATATAAAACTGGAAATTGGAAAATCTAGAAAATGAAATTAAAATGTATAGTTTAAATGTGAAAAATTATCTTTTAATATTTCTTATTCATAAGTCATCCTTAGAGAAAGAGCATTTATTTCTGTAAAATTTTGGTTTTTGTAGTGTCATTTGATACCGAACTTCACCATTTTTTGTAAAATTTGGCTTGTGCTGAGATATTGACCGTATGAGTCTTTTAGCCATTACTTTGTGTACTGGGGGTTCAAGTATTAAAACGGTGTAGAAACACTATGAATTAATGGAATAAATAGCCAGGGTATTATATTTGTTAGTTACCCTTATAGCCCCATATAAATATTGTATTCTTTAAATTGAGAATGACACCTGTACACGGGAATCGAATCCAGGATTTTTGGCTTGGTACGCCAATGCTCTAGCCACTGAGATATCCAGAAGTTATCATATGCCCACTCATATTTTAAGGCAGAGTCGGTTATGGACGTGCAGAAATCCTCCGCTAAATATGAGTGCTCTGTTAAAATCACAAGCTTTCAGATAATGCTGCCACTCATAATGTAAATAATAGGGAAGGAAGCCAACCTAAAAGGATGGTTGAGTTAGGCCTTGAGAGAAACAAACTTCTCTTTGTAGTTCTTCATACATTTCCATTTTTCACTTCTTAGCACTTTAACCCGCCACATCTCACCAGTTTAAATTTTCGAGCATCAACTATATTTGTTTCAGTATCCATGTGAATTTATTTATATTTTATTTTTTTAACTTGTATAGAAAAGAATCAAGGAATAAAGAACCAAAACAACCCTTAGTTATTTCAGTTTATAGTTTTTATTTTTAAAATGACAGAGTAAAATAATCATAAAAATTAGTAAAATACCACCAAATCAGGAATTAAGTTTTATGTACAGTAAGTATTGTGGTGTTTTCCATACACTCTTTATGAACACATTAAAACAACTTGTGTATAATCACACAAATACACATTAAACGTAAATATAAATGCACAAATAAATAAAATAGTTAAATTTCATCATTTTGAAAGATTTAACACATTCGGACTGTCAGCAGAGCTCATCAAATTTAACAAAATTACACAATTTAGGTATTTTTTGTTTATTTTAATGCAATGAAGGCTGGACTTGAAAGTGTAGTTTTAAAGAGTATGTATGTATGATAATATGAGTTGTGTTAAGGAGGCCAACTCAGTAAGCAAAAATTGCCGCGCAAAAGTTCAGCTATAACGCAATATTTAATTCTACAATGTGTTATATTTTAAAATATCTTTCATGCCAAAACAAAGTGTAAAGATTACAACAGGTCTCTATTTCCTTAACACTCTCTAGTTTAAGTTTTATTGATAGAAGGAAATGTGTGAGAATGTGACATTAGCATATTTGTGTAGTTATGAGACTTGGCTTGATGAATAAGGGTTCCAGAATTAGCTTTCCTATAACAAATAGGTCATTTTTTGATAGGCTCAAAACAAATTTTTTTAAGATATTTAAGAACTAGGAGCGAACTTTCCTCTTTACTTGGATATAAGAAGTTTTGAAGTTTGATTTTTTTCCTCCTTTTTCTTATTGACATGACACAGCGTGGTTACAAAAGCTTGTGTAAGCTTAGACAAACTAGAGTAGTAGTTCCAATAAATGACACATACCATTGTATTTTAAGACGTGTGGCTTGACAGTGATTGATACTTTGTCGGTGCCCGAGGCAGCCACCTAATTCAGAGATGGTATGGAAGGAGTGGTTCCAAATAAAAATTGAGGTTAAGCAGGAGAGTGCTTTCTTACCATTACTATTTATAATGGTAATGGAAATGGTCATGAATAAAGTGGCAAGGAAACTCGAGGAGGAAATAATGAAGGTCATGAAGTTTGATGATGACTTGATGGTATGAAGGGAGAAAGAAGAGGAAGTACAGCAACAGTTAAAGAAATGGAATGAGGAAGTGAGCGAATGTGGAATGAAATTTAGCATTGCGAGGAGTGAAGTGATGGTATTGACAAGTAAGAGTATAAAGGTTAGTAAAGCTATAAAGTTGGATGAAGTAGAGCTGAGGCAAAGGGTGGGATTTTAGCGGATTATATAAGAGGGCAACAGGTGAAGTTGTTATATGGATTTTAGGGGTGTGAATGGTGATTACAAATATTTTTTAATCAAATGGTGAAAATTTCAAATCAAATACAAATAAGTTTGAATTGGAATAGTTCGTAAAAATTTTAGTACAACTTGATATTACTTACTGGTATACATATTTAAAATATAGTTGGCAAAATTTTGAATGAAGTCACATGAAAGATGATTACAGTGAAATTCAAAACTTTCACCACAAAAAAAAAACATGTGATGCTATACAGCAAAGTACCATTTTATTAGTCACAAGTCTGTTATATTTTACATAAAAAAATATCCTGGCTACTATAAAAAAGTGAAAAAAAAAATTGTATAGGAGACATTTCATTTTTTTGGTCTACTTAAATACTTGTGTGCTGTTTATTCTTGACAAATTGTCCACCCTAAGGTGAAACATACACCTTGGGAGGCGATGAAAAACGGTAGAGTATCAAACCTTGGATTTCCAAGACAAGTATTTACTAGAGTGTGTGTGTGTGTGTGTGTGTTGGGTGTGATAGACTAATGTCATACCTGTATTCTAGGGCAGTCTTTCATGTGTTGCTCCTGAGGGATAGTGTTGGTGACAACTACAGCCTCAAAACAAGCATTGTTAATCCTGGAAATTGCAGGTCCAGAGAAAATTCCATGAGTAAGGATAGCATAGACCTTTGTTGCACCAGCTTCCAGCAATCTAAGAAGCACATAATAATCATATTTGTTTATAGCCAAGGTTGATAACATACAGTCATACATTCAACTTACAAGTTGTTTGTTAAAATTCCAAATGAAGAATGTAAATGGCATATAGAATACTAATTGAACATCTATAAAAAGGTGTCTATTACAATATTTATTGGATATAGATTATATGTTTTGTACCTATAGTTATATAAATGCAGCAGAAACATTTGGTGTAAGAGAGAACAGGGAAATGGGGGTCATGGGAATGAATTTTTTTGAAGAGTATGCTAGTCGTCACAAGGAGAAAAAGTATTGTGAATGAAGTTGTCTGGGAAAGAGTTAGGGTACATCAAGTATACCAGAGAAAGTAGAGGAAGCAAGGCATCTTAAAGTAATGAGGATGGAAAAGGAGAGAATCCCAAGAAGAATTATGGAGATGGGAGAAGATGAATGAAAGCAAATCAAGACAGAAAAATGGTGGAAAGAAAGAAGAATATAAAGGAATTTAACTAAACTGATTCAAGTGCTTGATGGAAACATTTGATGAGAATATCTACAGTTCAAGGTATTAAAAAAGAACAGTAAACTTGTTTTAATGCAAACTCTTTATTAGTTCTACTAGTGGGGAAATTACATGTTTTCTATTAATTATATTGTTTTTCTTAAACATGATCAAAAATGTACCTAATAGTTTGCAGATCAAAGTTTAATTTTTAATTTTACAACATTAAAATACCAGTGGACAAACATGTCTGCAGTTTTTCCAGTGCTTCATTATTTTCTTGAGACTTATGTTCACATGGTAAAAACTAATTCTAGTTGTGTTAAGAGTTTTGAGAAGAGGCTATATAGGCTATATGAAAAAGCAATGATAAACTTTGGCAACTTTTTAGTCTTATAGTACTGGAACACTTGATAATTAAATAATATTTAAATTAAGGTTAATTAAAATACCATTCAATTATAAAGTATGTTACACTATGTTAAATATTGTCACTTATTTGAAACCCATTGGATGAAAGTGGTTTATAATAAGTTCTTTGAATTCTAGTGCCAGTATTGATTACAAACAAGTTAAAATATCTAGTATAGAGGACTTGGATAAGTAGTGATCTCAAGAACTGCAGAGCCTTCACCTTAAGAGCAGGTAAAAAAATTAAAAGTTTGGGGGAAAATGATAGCAAGTTGGGTTTGAACTCTATCTCTTACAACCAAAGATAAAACATCCAAAGATTATACTATCTTTGTAGCTAATGGTACCAGTATGTGCTTCTAGAAATCCATATAATGTATTACAAGCTAACCACAAACACGTGTGAGAAGAAATAAGAATGAATATGAACAATATGCAAGTTGGATTGGTAAAGTATGAAATATTTACAATAACAGAATTTTTTACTTACTTCTCTGCCGCATGACATATGGTGCCACACGTATCTGCCATATCATCGACTAGGATGGCAACTCGGTCTTTGACATCACCCACCAAAACCATTGAGGCCACCTCATTTGCCTTCTTGCGTTCTTTATGGATCAAAGCAAATTCAACATTAAGTCTGTCAGCAATTGATGTCACCCTGGAAAAAAAATCATTGTTAATATCATTAATGTTCATCATATTCTTTCTATTTTGTGTATAGTTATTGATTATAAACACAATATGGTTAACTTAATATGACTCAGTTTTAAATACACAAATGATATTTCTAGTCATTATTAGCTAATTAATTTACCCCACAAGCTTATAAGTGCATGCATTCAATTTGTATGATGTTGAAAATCTGTCATGACACCATTGAAGGCAAAATTGTTGTGGGTTGAAGTAAATTATGTTTGTCCTGATGGCGGAGTTTTGATACCAAAGCCAAAAAGGAAAAAGTTAACTGAGCAGAGTTAAACAAGACTGACTAAATTTAGTTTTATTTTTTATCTTCATTATCAGTGTATTATTCCGATGAATCGATTACAATTTGTGAGTCTCTTCCATTTCTTTCTATTTAAATACACTTATTCATCATTTATTTACTATAACTTAGATGGTAGGTAAGAAATATAATATTTTCTAGAGTTATGAATATTGGTTATATCTCCATGTAACAATACATTTAATTGATTATTTAAATGCTAGGACATTGTGAAATGAGAAAGCCAATTTCTTTTATTCTTTATACTCAATTTGTTTACGTCGTAGTTTTTGAGTTCATGGATGACATAAGCTTAGTTTTAGATTATCATAAGAGTCCTCTAAATTAAATAATAAATATTAAATAAATAATAGGTCTATCTTTAAGTTAAGCTTGACATTGCGATTCCCCATTAAAAATGGATTTTTTTTGTCAAGTTACATATAGATGCTTCTTAGTGGTAGTAGTTAAACGTCTCAGAGCATTATGTTTGTTACAATTTAGATTTTTATTGGTATACATTTAACAATGATACTATAAAACAAAAGAGACTAGTCAATTTCAATTGTGTACTAAATTAATATTATTTGGTTGTTCTCAAAACAATTAAAGATCAATTCAGATTCGAGAAATATAAGCTTAGAACTACATATAATTTGAACAAATTTAAAAGTGTGTGTTCACCTCTTAGCGCCACCAGCATCAGGTGAGACAATGATACTGTTCCTCCATTCCACAATGTTTTCTCGTATCCACTTGAGCACAGCAGGCTCCGCGTATAGGTTGTCAACGGGGATATCAAAGAAACCTTGGATCTGAGAGGCGTGGAGGTCCATAGTGATGATGTGATCCGCTCCAGCCACTGACAACATGTTGGCCACCAGCTTGGCCGAGATGGGCGCTCGGCTCTGTAAGCAAACAGGGGAGGTACACACTGTGTTACATCACAGCTCACCAAGGTCCATTTGCAACACACTTTTAATAAACTCCCTCCTGGCCCTTCATAAATGGAGAAAGTAACAATTTTTGGTATTTTATCTTTCTTCAAACAGATGAAAATAAAAGAATTAATAATTAAGAAAAAAAAATCGACATGACAACAAAAAACAAACGTAACCAAATACAATACTGCTTTATGTATAGCAGTGCTATTGTAAATACAATAAAAAAATCAAGAAAGAGTTGCAAATGCACCTCAGTTAGTTTCATTTGTAAGAACAAGCCAAAAAATTTGAAAATAGTAAAATAAAAATAAAATGAACTAAAATCATTAACAAGCACATATATGGTTAATTTCAGACAAACACAAAATTAATAATTATGCACAAAACACACAAACATAAGCATTTATGGTTATTTATTTAAAATATGGATAATGGACAAATCACAAAAACGTATATAATAGAACAATTGTATATTATTGTCTTTTCAACACTCTGGAGGAGTCAAATTCTTTACACGACATATTAATTATTTTTGATACAATACTTATATCTATAAGTTAATTTGATTTAGAAACATTGTGATTAGATATATTTATGTCAAAAACAATTAAAGATGCCACAATAACTTACTTAACACAAAATTAAAGGAATAAAATTGATAAACTACATCCATAGAACTCATCACAATAAAAACTCACAATCATCTTGTCTAATGAAACCAGTGATTCTTGAATGAATATACTAAATAAGTTGAGTTTAAAAATTCCCGAGTTATATATCCCTATCAATCAATATATTAACTTATTTATGCAGGTAGTTCAACATATTATTTTAACATTGGGCATGTCTTTAAAACTATTAAATTTCCTTGACCTAGTTATTTATTTTACTGGTACTAACTGTTCTTAGAGATTACATATTAAAATAATAGCTATGCAATGGCATGATGAAATGACGCAACACAAAGTGGATCTAGGAGAGTAGGGGTGAAGGAAGGTCTTTTAGCCTTCTCTCACATGATACTTGATTTTTCCTATTCAAAACCTTTACAAAAATGGTTTGAATTTAAAACACGCAACACATACATTTGATAATATCTATCTTTCTAATTATTCTTTGAGATAATAATCTGCCAAAATATTTTTAAAAAAATTTACCATTTTTTCCCACTTGCATACAGGGTCTATTTCAAGAGAAGACCTTTTAATTCATAACTAACGCTACATTAAACTCTTGTGTTATTTTAGTGCAAGAGTACTTATTTTTGTAGTTTTAGTTATAATCTCTCTTCCTTACCCCCTCCCCTGAAATAAATTAAGGATCTGACAATGATGTGATGACATATTTAAAACCTTGCAAACATCATGACACTGCATATCCCACATACACAAACAATGTTAGTTACAAAAACAAAAAAAGACGATTAACTAACACCCTCACTAATACTTGTTATTGTAGTTCCATGCTTGGACACAAAACCAGCATCAACACATGCATCCTTAGTTATGATGTGCATGATTTCAGCCAAGTATGATATTTTATTTACTGAAGAAATAACAAAATCAGAACTATTTTCACAGCTGGGAATGGGCATGTGTATTTGCTTGCAGTTATGTCAACATTGACCCACTAAACAAAAAAATACACAAAAATTAATGACCATTATGTGCAAGCCATTTTTAATTAAGGCATTGACATAATCTAAAACAAAACATATGACTAACAACGACCCGTAATTAAACGGGGACAAAGTTGGCTACCTATCATTTTGACAGGGGAAATTGAATCTTTCTCTCATGCATTTTATGTTTAGCAAAAATTAAATCAGCTACAACCTCAGCTAAGTTTCCATAGATTGTGCCTTCTTATCCTGGCATGGCCTGAGGACTTTCCTCTCCCTGTAAGGGTATCTCCCGATGAATGGATGCATAAGGTCAAGACTGGGCTGGTTGTCAGTTTCCAAATTCAGGCTGAAATAACTATCTAATGAAAAAAGAGCATTTCTAGTGATGTTTCAATAAATAGCAACTAAAGGCTTCTTGGGGTACTATTGCTAAAGAGGTACTGCACCAGCATTCACCAGGAGGGAAGATGATAAACTAAAATGTCAGTCAGGCGCGCTTCTCTATGTGGCCAAACCCTGCCTATAAAAAGAACAAGTTAAATCTATATCTTTTAAAAAATGTTTTAATTTTTATATAAGTTTGCTTATGTCCACATATTTGAGGATTTATTAAAAGTCTTAGATGAAGTAACATGACACACATACTAGTTATTAAAAATGTATGAGGAAAAAGCATAAACACAAATAATCTAAACTAAACACCATTAAATCACACCCAATTAAGAGCACTAATAATTTTGAAATGAAATAATAATCAGCACACACATTCCCAGTTAAAAATGGAAGCAAGAACGGGAATATTGAACGATTAATTTTGTGAACTGTACCAAATCAAATGGCATGAGAGAAATTAAAGTAAATTCCACTTTCATAAGTTTGAAGAATCAAATAGACATTTTTCTCCAGGCCAAAAGAAAGTTTTTGAAACAAATGAACATAGTTAAATAGACCTACACCATAAATATGTCCAACAATGACATCACCCATATCATATACATTTTTGTTCATTTCCAATTTATAATAACCATTTACGCTCTCCATCAAATAAAGTCTGTAAACTATCTAATGTGCACACACTACTAAACACACGAAATAATTGTTGCGACAAAAGTTATCATCAGGAAAGCATGTGCTGTTTAAAAATAAAATTTCCCACTACTATGCATATATTACTTTCATAATAAAAACTAAAATACCTTCCTTGGTTTGTTTTTGTCTTGGCTACAAAATAAAAATGTATAATTTGGCAATAGTTCTAGACCACCATATTAATAACTTAATGGGGTCTACTCAATACATACACGCTTTCTTTAAACAAATTACCCTAACAATGGTATGTTGTGCCTAAACAAACGTTAAGGAGCAGCAAAATAGAGTTGCAGAAAACAAGAGACAAAATAATATGTAATTATTTATTAAGTTTATTCCAAGCACGAATTTTAAAGTAAATATTTAATAATCACTGAATACTTTATAATCCTATGATATAAATCTTAAATAAAGTTAACGGTTTATGAATTTTACACATCAGAAAATTTAAGATCGATAAATTACCTATTTAGTCATGTACAATCATGCTCCCCACAGTTAAATACTCCCTTTCATCTTATTATAGTGATGTCATTTATGGACAGACCCAATGATACTCACTCGCTTCTGAATGTTATTACTTAAATAAATAAAGGGTATTAGTAACTACTTATCGACATATAGAACTGAACTGTTGCAGGACTACACATTAAAAAATGTTAATCTATAGATAATATTGACCGAAATTATAGTCTATCATGATTAATTTCTTAACCTAAAAACACGAATCCAACTATATGTAGAATAATCAAAATTAAGTAATGTCTCCCTAACAAAGCAAGTAGAGCATATTTTAAATATTTTTTAAACAGTGAGTAGAAATAAATCAAAGCCTTTATTTCTTACTAGCACCCTTCCCCATAAAAATATTGTAAATAATCCTGTAAAACAAAGCTCCAAATCATCCATCATGTCAATATAAAAACAAACTTTTTTTACTTATTTAAAAAAAAATACAGTCCTACCATCACTGTACAGCCCTCTCCCTCTTTTTATCCTCCCTCCTATTTTCATCTCATTCCTCTATAATTTTGTTTGCTCTAGGCGCGAAAGGAATTGTGTATACACCAATCAAACAAATTGCTAAAATCAAATTAATTTTTCAGCTTCCTCCACTTTCATTTACTCCCCTCTTTCCCCAAATTTTATTTTAATCTTTTTTTTTTTGCGCCTCGTCACTACATCTATTTCACTTTCCTCACCCTTACCCTCCTATCCCATTCACCAACCCCACTTTCCCTTCAACAACTTTTTTGTTCCAACGACTATATAATATACTATCAACATTTTTATGATGAATAAATTAAATTTTCAAAATAAAATTTAGCCTATGTTACTCGCTGATAAGGTAGCTTTATATTGGTGAAATAATTTTTAAAATCGGTCCAGTAGTTTTTGAGTTTATCCATTACATCCTCCCTCCTATTTTCATCTCATTCCTCTATAATTTTGTTTGCTCTAGGCGCGAAAGGAATTGTGTATACACCAATCAAACAAATTGCTAAAATCAAATTAATTTTTCAGCTTCCTCCACTTTCATTTACTCCCCTCTTTCCCCAAATTTTATTTTAATCTTTTTTTTTTTGCGCCTCGTCACTACATCTATTTCACTTTCCTCACCCTTACCCTCCTATCCCATTCACCAACCCCACTTTCCCTTCAACAACTTTTTTGTTCCAACGACTATATAATATACTATCAACATTTTTATGATGAATAAATTAAATTTTCAAAATAAAATTTAGCCTATGTTACTCGCTGATAAGGTAGCTTTATATTGGTGAAATAATTTTTAAAATCGGTCCAGTAGTTTTTGAGTTTATCCATTACAAACAAAAAATCAAATCTTTCCTCTTTATAATATTAGTATAGATAGTATAAATGATTTAAGAATGAAAAGATATGCAGTATTTTTGTAACATATTTATTTTGCACCATTTTATATGCTTATAAATCCTTTAAAATATCTTAAGTTATAAAACCTTATCACAGCAACTGTAACTTAAAATAACAAACAATATAAACAAAAAATAATGGCACACAGTCAACAGTCCAGTTCTATCAGAGTCGATGTGTCTACCAACATGAATGTTAATAATATTTGTGTAGTCCATTTTGAGCAATAGCATGTAGAAGTAGAGGCCTACTTTGTTTATGATGGCTTGCACACATTACAGGGCTGTGTGAGACACACTGGAATAGGATTATTTTTAAATATACTCACTGTCGTTAGGTCGGGAACAAAATCCTGAAAATGTGCCAAACATTTAGCCTATCAGATTAACATGGAAGTCACACACAATGTGTTCTAGCAAATTTTAAAAGTTTCCAACAGTTTTCAAAGTGAACATTTAAGGAGTACAATTTTATTTCCCTAAAATTCATTAGTACACGATGCAAGATAGCCAAGCAGAATATGAAATTAAATTTACAAATAACGATATTAAATATTAGTATGTTTAAACTATATTTGAAATAAGTTTTTATAATATATAAAATGGTATTTAAAATTTTCATCAATTGTTATTAAAAATTATATCATATTGATCTGAAATTCAACTGCACTTATTTCTCCACATGCCCCAATAAAAATTGAGTGTGGCCAATAATCACAAATGAGTGAATATTCCCCCTTCTTTTCTCCTGCACGCATAAAAATATTATTATTATTATTATTAGCACCGCGTCCGCATAAAAATAACAGTGCTTTTAAAAATATAAAATGTTTTAACTGCATTCTATTGACATTAGCTAGTAGTATTTTTGGTTGTGTTAATTTACTTTATAAGCCACAATAAGGCGAATTATATAATAAAACAAGTCATAGTGTTTAGAACTACTAGAACTTTCAGAGTGATCTCATTACAAGGGTGCTATTATGGTACATTAGAATTTTCAAATAAGGCAGTGTTTAGCTGACTCACTTTATAGGATACTGCAATGTGTTTGATAAAATTAAAAAGAATTATAAGCAAAAAAAAAAAAACTCCATGGTGTCAGTCTGCAAGCGAGTTCTAGTGATCGAGATGCTGTCGTATGTTGGCCAAGATAGTACCAACATTTGCAGAGAGAGGGTGCCATGCAGTCAGCACAACAAACCCTTCAACCGTTAATCTCAATTTTCTAGACCTGATCTGTTACTTTTTCACTCAAGTAGCTCCTCAATTGTCCTCAAGAGGTTGAGTTGACCTCGTTACAGACCCACTGCTTCACAGAAAAATCTGAAAGTGCCAGGGATTGAACCTGAGACCTCTGGATATGTAGCCAGGAAATGTGACCACTATACCACAAAAGGGGTTATTATAAGCAAAACAAAACGAAAAATCATAGTAATGCAGATATTGTGATCCTAAAAGCTAAAGGAGAAATATAAATGTAACTTTGTTTGAAAACAAAAGAATGTACTTGCGCGGGCACACAAGTGTTTTTCCCAATATTTTTGAGGGAAAGGAGTGCATATTCTTTAAACCAAGCTTGTTATCCCTCGCTGTGGCTTCGAGAGTAACTAACTAGTTGATGTCACGATGACGGCGACATTGTGTTCAGACACATGTGGGTAGCGGTAGGAAAAGGTTGGCGAGATTGTTCCGGTAACGTTAGTCGCGGTGGAACAGAAGGATGTTCTGGCATCGTGAATCATAGTGAAACATGAGGAAGTCCCGAGGTGGGGCAGTAGTGTGCTGGTCCTGGAAGCGTGAGTTGCTGTGACAGGTAGGGTGATTGTCCTGGCAATATGAGTCGCGGTGGCAGGTAGGGTGATTGTCCTGGCAAAACGAGTCGCGGTGAGAGAAAAAGGTATTGTCCTGGCAACACGAGTCGCGTGAGAGGAAAAGGTATTGTCCTGGCAACGCGAGTCGCGTGAGAGGAAAAGGTATTGTCCTGGCTACGCGAGTCGCTGTGAGAGGGAAAGGTATTGTCCTGGCAATGCGAGTCGCTGTGAGAGGGAAAGGTATTGTCCTGGCAATGCGAGTCGCGTGAGAGGAAAAGGTATTATCCTGGCAACGCAAGTCGCTGTGAGAGGGAAAGGTATTATCCTGGCAACGCGAGTCGCGGTGAGAGGGAAAGGTATTATCCTGGCAACGTGAGTCGCGGTGAGAGGAAAAGGTACTGTCCAGGCAATGTGAGTCGTGGTGGGAGGAAAAGGTATTGTCGCGGGAACGTGAATCGCGGTGGGAGGAAAAGGGATTGTCCCCACAATGTGAGTCGTGGTGGGAGGAAAAGGGATTGTCCCGGCAACGTGAGTCACAGTGGGAGGAAAAAGGATTGTCCTGGCAACGTGAGTCGCGGTGGTAGGAAAAAGGATTGTCCCGGCAACGTGAGTTGCGGTGGGAGGAAAAGGGATTGTCCTGGCAACGCGAGTCGCGGTGGGAGGAAAAGGGATTGTCCCGGCAACGCGAGTCGCGGTGTGAGGAAAAGGGATTGTTCCGGCAACGTGAGTCCCGGTGGGAGGAAAAGGGATTGTCCTGGCAACATAAGTCGCGGTGGGAGGATGACAGCGGAAGGTGAGGGAGTTAAAACAATATTGCTCTTTCGTAACATAAGACAATTTAATAGCTCTTTCAAACGGCGCACCCGGATTGGGTAGGCACTCTCCGACTGGCCTCTGACCAAAGAACCACTGTGTTAAATACCCTCCACTGCTGCCTGGCCTTGTCCAATGGGAGAAAAGGGAGCTTCCCATTGGCGCGGGAAAACGTGAGTGATGGTGGCCGCCAAGCAAGCCAATAGAAAGAGGACATGGACTGTGGGCTGTTCCAGGCAGTAGAGAGGGTGGGTGGCGCGGCCGATGCAAGTGCGGAGGAAAGATACAAGGACCGACTGAACAGTGAGGCACATCATGCTCAAGTTTTCCTATTTGTTTGACACCAGTATTGATTATCAAATACTTATAAATCTTATCTGAGAGGAAGGGAAACCCAAATATTAAAAAACAACCATCCCCAGTACACTTTTCTAACAGAATGAACTTGGACTACTCAAATTGAAATCCGTGTGGCCAAACGTACTGGTTTGAATGTGTAAATGAAATAATGTATACTACATACTGTTTTATTAGAGAGATAGTAAACATTTACATCACCCTATGCTTGCTGACCTTCCCATGAACTATTCTTCATAAAGTTATGCAACATGTTAGTAGTTCAAACAATGTGTTTTACTTTCCAGGTATGCTCTATACTGTAAAGTGACCAAACTGCCTGTTAGCCAAAATGTTTCCAAAGTTGTGAAATGTTGTAAGAAGTCAGGACCAAATTTGATACTCTCGGAAATGATTTTGCAACTTTATTATTTTTATAAATTAATAATCTTACGTTCACTATAAAAAGAATTGAATAGCCATTCATAACAATACAATTTTCAATTTTACATGATTATTTAATCAAATGGTTTTAAGTCGGTACAAACAACACTTCTTTAAGTCAATAGTTGGTATATTTCAAAATAAACACATCAATTTGGAAGAACTTTTCATGAGTGTCCTTTTTAGAACATAAGCCAATTGGAAACAAACATCATTTCAGATGAGATTCTTATAGAAGTTTTTTTCCGTCATCTTTCACAACCAGTTCGGGTTATTCGCTTTTAAACTAATAAGACAATTGTTATGGATGAGTAAGATTAAGATTGAACTTGAAGGGAGTGTACCTGCATTTACATAGAAGAAGAGTGGGAAACCATTTAGGAAAAAACACCCTCAGTACACCTGATCAAGGTTCGAACACCAATTTTCCTGTTATCTCTGGTCCGGTCTATTGCAATAGTGATGCCTTATACCATGTGGCCACAAAGGCAGGTTAAGAGTGAAGATTACTTCAGAAAACTAACACCCGAACAGGAATTTGAATCCTGGCCCTTTGGTTTTTTTTTTCTTTGAGTATGATCCCACTGTGGACTATCACAGATTACTCTATATGTAGCGAAGGGCATTCTTGGAGCAAGTAGTTTTATTATTTTCAATTTGAGTGCAATGGCAGGTTGAGATAAGTGATACACTAATTTGTGTGAGTTCCTGGATAGCTTAGTTGATAAAGCAGTCGGTGCTGAAAGCCAAAGGACAAGTTTTCAAATTCTTGTTAATATGTTATTTTTTCTGAGTTATTAAAATTAACTAAGGCACAGAATTTCAAAATTGAGTGGTAGTGATAGAAGCAAGTACTAATATTTCCAATAGCAGGCTGTGATAGATTTTTGGTTGAATCACTTTTTTATTCCATGTTATTTAAATGATAAACTGTACTGAATTAAGCATACACTTGCCAATATTTTCTATGTAAAGAATCTTTGCTGAACATTGATAAATGATTATGTGTGTTTGCATTGAACTTATGACTTAGAGAAGTGTAACAATGCATAAAACGTTGCTAACACAATCACAGAAAGCGATCCCTGCACAAGGAAGTACAGTTCATTCCATCACTAATACCTGTAAATGATATTGTTAAGTTAACTTATGACCAAAGAGATTTTAAAAAAAGGCTACAATCACAAAAAGCAATGTCAACCAGAGTCCAGTTCATTCAAATACCTGTAAGATAATGTTTAATCAAATTACAATTAAAGCTAGTCACAATCACAAAAAGCAATCCCAGCCTAACAGTCCAGTTTATTCAGCAAATCACATATACCTGTAAATTATAAACAAAACAGACCACAATATACCCAGCAGTGTCAAAAATAAATGTTACAACCTTTAAAGTTTGTTTCTATAGCAACCGATTCAAAAATTTCCAGATTTTGTTTTGAGTGGTTGTGAAGTGAACTGACTTTAAGATAAGAGTTTTGAAACTTTACCTTTGTTCTCAAATTACAAATAATTAATATTTGAACAAAAATACTAGTTTATATAATATATATTATGTGGTATTGAGGAATTCATTTGTAAACAGAAGGTATGAATGATTTCAACCAATAGCGAGGAAATGTTACAACTTGTCTGACACTGCGAAAGTTATGTGTAATACAAATCAACGAGGTATTCAGAGCACAAGCTGAAGAATCAAAAATTGATCATATTATCAGACATGTATCGATCAACAAGAATGTGGACGAAAACAACAACTCTTTCATCAGCCAATTAAAGTCTCCATTCAACAACACATAAAACGCACGACAGTTTAGTTCAAGGTCAAACCGCAACTTGACCTTTGAAAGTCTTGTGTGCGGGTTGTTGTGTGTTTTAAACCAATCCCATACATGTCACACTTTACAAAAGACTATCTAAGTTAGGTTTTTTTTTTAAATTTTAATGGCCAAAATGTGGCAAGTTCAACTTTGATTAGATAACAAGGTTATAGATAAACAGTGTGTGAAGGAGATTTTGCAACTTTCAAAGATTTAATATCAACCTCCAGCAAACAATTATCAATTCATATAAAATTATACTAGCAAAACTTGACGTCACTAAATAAACTGATTAGTGGCACAAGCAATATGTATGATGCAGAGCTGCTTTAGACAAGTTCCCATAAGCAACTTACTCTAAAGGGATAACTTGGGACCGGGGAAGATTATTTGGTAGAAATATTCCCTCCTTATATGTTAGATTTTCAACTTGCTAACTTATTCAACTACAATGACCACACCAAGAAAATATGTCCCAAAGAATTGCCTGTTCCAAATTGTACAGTAAAACAATTAATTTCCCAATCTCTCTTGTCCAGGAGAGGAGAGCTCAGTTTGTAAGTAAAATAAGTATGAATATGTCATTCCCAGAATCCATCTATAGTTTATTCTTAATTAGCATATGAAATGTATCAGAAATAATATTTTTCTAAGCTTAGGTGCTATAAATTATGGTAACAGCATTTACATTAACCATAACAGTGGTCATATGGTCAATGGAATCACTCTCGTAATTGACTGTTGACAAGGAAATCTGGGTTTAAATCCCAATTGGGTGTACTTAGGCTGTTTTTTATTTCAAGGTGTTTCGCTCTCTTTCTCTCCGAGTTCAGATCCCAGTTGGGTCTAATGAGGGTGTTTTTACTAGGTTATTACCTCTCTCTTTAACTTTATGTATCTCTCTGTGGGTTCTAATCCCAGTCGGGTGTACCGAGAATGTGTTTTTTTCCTCTCTCTCGGTCTTGTCTTTTTGCAAACAAATGTGGATTCACTTCCTCTAGGATGACCTGGCGGTCTAGGGGTAAGGTGTCAGACTTCTGTGCTGTAGGTCCTCCATTTCATTTCACAAACACCCTACCATTACACATTAGTGTAAGTGCATATAACCCACACGAGTAGTAAGACGCGGTGGTAATAATAACACTTCTCCTATATTCAAACTTCCTCATCCCTAACACAAGGTAATTTGTACATATGCATATGACCCGAATCTGACAAAACATTTAAAGTGTAAACATATACATGATAGACCAACATATAAAAAATCTTAGTTAGTCCTCAAAGTGTTTTGTATGCCTACAAAAATAGTTAACAAGTGTTTAATGTCTAGTCTGTAAATATTAACAAAAAAAAGTTTGTTTATTAGTTTTTTAATCACACGTTTATTACTTTTTGTTGGAGAAACTTAAATAAAATTTAATTTGATACGCACATTGCAAAACATAGCTAAAATTGTATTCTTAAGAGAGAAAAAAACTTTCTGCCGTATTAATCAAGAATAATGAGGTGGTTCATTTTTCAGACTTTAAAAATGTTTTCTCCACAATGATGTTCACATGACGTAAAAACCAAATCATCAACCCCACCAGGATTCCAACTCGTGTCTATTTGAGGTGATGTGACATTGTCTGAAGCACAATTCCTGACCAATGATGTTGAAAGTTGCTACCATAATTTATTAAAACAATGTATTTGGAAATGAGCCTAAATTTAGATAGGACTAGATAGTCATAACTTACTTTTTAATACAATGTTACCATCACGTTATTAAAATAATATATTTTTAGCAAAGATGAGTGCTGTCATTAATCCAAAACTATTTTTAAATGTTAAATTGCTAAATTTAATTTAATAAAATAAGAAACAAAAGCATAAAAACAAATTTTGAAACTATATGACACATCATTCTGACCAAAAAACTACAAATCGAACTCAACCTTCAACCCTTTTTGACAATGTGCTGTAGAAAGAAACAGAATTCCCAAACAACTCCTAAAATGTGAAGCTGTGTGGCAATTACCCGAAACTTCCACTCGTTGGTTTTCAATTTGAAGGGCAGTGTAATCTTTCCACCACCATCCCCGCCAGCCTGCCATATTAACAACACAAGAAGATACAGTAAAGCAATAAGAAAATACAAGTTTTGCCATAGAAAGACAACTTAAAAGTGAAAAATTAGACAAAAGAAGCATGGAAATAAAAATATATTTTTTTTTTACAAAAATTAAGCAAAGTTTCAAATTAATTTAAATAAACAGTCAAAGTTAAGATTAAAAAAAGAAAAGAACAATAATTATAATGGAATTGTGTATCAAAATTTATTTTGTAGGTCTAAATGATACATTTTCTTAAAGGTACACATATAAAATCTAAATTGTGTCAGACAAGTCATACTTTTACATATTCAGAGTCAAGTCATGTGATCTACAGCTGTCATTTTTACTTTCTCTTGACCCCTCAAAGGGAAATGTATTGTGATTGTCAAAAAATCAAACTCGATATTTTGATAAACGTAAATGTTTCACAACCTCGTGAAATTTAAAAAATGGTTCTCCCAATGCCGTCTGTCTGTGTGTCTATCTTTGCCTAGAGCCAAAACTATTTACCAATCTGTCTAAAACTTGGTATCTGGGATTTTCATAAGGTTCCCTAAAGAAATTTTGGAACTAGATATCCAACCCTAAATTTAAGGGTAGTTTACTTAAGGGCTCAAAGGGAAATATTTATTTTCTCAAAATCAGCTCTAACAATTTTGATTACAATTTGTATCTAGGAACTGTTTGATATTACAAATGAAATGGCATATCTCATTTTTCTGGTAAGAGGGTACATTTAGTAATTTACATACATGATTATATCAAATTTTGATAATATCTCCATATCTCTTTGAGATACAAAATAGCTTAAATTTGCAAAGATGTGGGAATCTAAAGATAAACATTTTTTATAAGAAATATATTTCTAAAAAACAGAGTTATACGCGAATAGGCTTTTTTTAAATTACGGTCTGGGAAATGAAAAACGGAGAGCCTCTTTTCTCAATATGTTTCTGTAGTAGTATATTATTCTCTTTTTTTTAAAGTATTGTGATTATCAAAACAATCAAACTAGAGATTTTTATGTATGATGGTTGACGTTTCATGACCTCATGAACCCGGCTATCTATTTTTGCAGTGCCGTTGTTTGTTACTGACACTAAAGCAGAAACCATTTTACTGATCGAGCTAAAATTTGGTATCTAGGATTTTCATAAGTTTCCTAAGAGAGGTTTTTGGAATTATATATCTAACCCTAAAATTAAGGGTAAGTAGATTACTTAAGGGTGAAAAGAGAAAAAATTTAATTTTATCAAAATTTGCCCCAATAATTCTGATTAAATTTCGTATCCAGGCAGTGTTTAACATTGCAAACAAATTTGCAGTTTCTCATTCTTTTATGAAAATGACTAAGAGTACCACTTTACATAAACATAAATTTACAATTATCAATTTTGATCATATCTCCACAAATCTTTAACACAGTCATTATTATTGTTGCATGAAAATTTTTTATTTTTATTTTCTTTACGTTTCTTCTTACCAAAATCCCACTCTAAGTTGAATGCAAACACACATTTTAAGGTATTCTTAAAAACAAAATTATCCAGGGATTAAGTAAACATATTATTTATACAACGACCAACATAAAGGAGTCATTATTTTACCTTGAGACTTCACAGACTACATACAATTGCAAACAATAAATTAAAATAGCTTCTTTTCCTTTTTTTAATAGTCTTAAGTAATATATTTTCAAATACTATTTACTATAAACATTTATGTAATTATAACTAAAAGCAATTAAAAAATAAATCACCATTTTCAAACCATAAATTAATGTTTTTTTAAAATGAAAAAAACCTCAATATATGGGGTTCAAATAACAATTTTAATTTGTTCTGCTCAAATATTAGGTAAATAAATATACAATTGTTTATTTTAAAATAAGGTAAGGGTTTAGGAGACACGATTATCTTGTATACAGCTCAAAAGATGTACAGTAAAAATGACTGAAATAGGAAGTGTTTTATTTCCTACAACCCGCCTCGATGGCGTAGTTAACTAACGTGCTGGTTTCGTGTTTCGCTAGACTGCCAAGGATGGGGAGATTGAGATTTGAATCTTGCTCGGGTAAATTGGGTGCGGTTTTTCCTAAATGGTAGAACACTCTCCCTTCACGCACATACGGGTTCACTTCCTCTTTATTCAAGCTTCCAAATTCTTAACCCATTAGCGTAATTAGTACTTAAGCGTACATCCTGAACGGGTAATAAGACACAGTGAGAAGTATTACTATTATTTCCTACAAGGTATAAGATTAAGTATGAAATAAATTGTGCAAAAGAACTTGTACAAATGGATGTTCACACTGCACTACCTCATGATCACATCTTGTATAATAAATTTAGTAATTACAGGCAGGGCTTAAAACAAATATGGCCAAATCAACATATATATTAAGAAGTATAAAAAATACATTATAGGTCAGGTATGAATTAGAATACATTCAGAAAGCTTATGCTAGCAATGATACATGTATTAAAAATATGTTCTTGTCAAATCCATGTTCATAGCATAGTTTTCAAACGAGTATTTATATTTTTTACATTTGTAGTGGTTATTTTATTTCTTATTTTTCAAAAAATAGATCATAGTAGGTATTAGAAGCCATATGTTTTATAATAAATTTCTCAAGTGCTGAGGTAGGAATATTTTGTAGGTTTTAGAAATGGTATTTGCTTAGAATAAGTATCTACCCAAAGCTGACCAAAACAATTTATTCCTTTGTGTAATTTTTCAGTGTAAATGTCAGATATTTATATTAATTTAAAATACCCCATATGCTAGGGAAATAAAGAGGTGTAACAAATACCCATAGTTATTATGCACAAGCTTTTATTTTACTAATAAATTACTTCTTGACTCATTATTAAAGTCAGATTCATTATTTTTTCTTAGCATTCTTTATCAAGTTTATTTTGTTACGGGTCAATAAAGACTTAAACAATCACAAGTCCAAAGTCTTTCCAATACTGAGGTTTGGTGTTTCTAGCACAGCTTGTGATTACAATTTGACGTTAAATGAAATAAATTAAAAATATTAAGATTAAATGTTTTATTATCACAAATAAATTCAAGATGCTAATCTTACTACTGTTGGCAAATTTAATGTTTCAAGAGCTCAGCTAAAATCATGGTTGTGTTGTGCTTTAGACAATGATCTTGTTAGAGAGGTTTTGATTTGAATCCTAGAGTGACAAGGGTGTAGAAATGACGGGGAGGGAAAACTTAAGGGCTGGCAGCCCCCCTCCCATATCCTATTTTTTTATTAGCACCATGCCTTTCTATCTGTTTCGGTTGTGCGTGAATATGCACGTAATCATTCTAATGAACTAGGGATGAGAAGATTGAATTTAAATGCATAGTGAGAGTGGAAAACCACTTTGGGAAAGCCACCTACAGTAGGCTCCTAAACCCGACCGGGATTCAAAGTCTGATCTCACTTGCATCGGCAGTCTGGTCTAAAACAAAGCAGGTGCCCTAGAAATTGTGATGGGCACTAAAAACACTTAATTTAGGTGCTTGGTGAATAATAATAATAATAATAATAATAATAATAATAATATTTAGTACCGCGTCTTACTACCCGTTCGGGTTATATGCTTTAAGTACTAATTACGCTAATGGATTAGGAATTGGGAAGGTTTAATTAGAGGAAGTGAACCCGCATTTGCGTGGAGGGAGAGTGGAAAACCATTTAGTAAAAACCACCCCCAGTTCACCCGATCGAGATTCGAACCTCGATCTCCCCGTCCTCAGCAGTCGAGCTAAACACGGCAAGCGTGTTAGCCAACTACACCACCGAGGCGGGTTGCTTGGTGACACCCACTGATTCTTCAGTTTAGATCAAAGTGGATTCAGATTAAATTATTTCGCGCTTGTATGGGAGATTCCCCTGTTAGTAGTGGTTAATTTGTAAAGCAAGGAAAATTTATTTCTGAGAACGCCACAAGTTATGACTCTAACCTGCCCTCACCCTTAAAAAAAATCCTACACCCTTGCAGAGGGATATTAGCGAGTAAGGTTCACTTTGCACAGTCCCTGTTGGCAACAATCGCAATCTTAAAAGGTGTCTTGAAAAGGATACACATTTTTAACAGTAAGCTTTAATAATTTGCAATACCTATTTTTAAAAAGGATTATACTCTTTAATTTTCTATCTTGTTAAATTGCATAGATTCAAAGGCTAAACATTAAAGAGTCAGCAGGCTGAGCATAGAAGAGTTTTCAGTTAGTTTCTTGACCCTCATATTTGTTGCGACCCAATATAAGTTACCAAAAGCTAGTTATTTGATATTAGTTCTAACAATAGCTAAAAGAATGAACCAATTAAACATTCAATGTCCATAATACATGTATTCAGTTATATTTTGCAACAGAAATAAAAGTTTTGAAAAAATGGTGGTTGGTTCCCTCTTGCAACTACACTCATTTATTTATTTCACTGTAGCTGGTCAGATAAGTAAGTGGTGTGTATATTATATAACCAGGCCCTATTGGATGAATAATAAATATATTTAATTTGATAGGTCTGCAATTAAAATCAAATTTCCTAAGACCCATGTTTCAAATAATAATTTCTCCTAGCTTATCTGAATGAGCTAGCAAACCTATAAAATACAGTAAGTAATCAGTTAATTTGTTACAAAAGTTTGTGTGTACCTAATCCTAATTGTACTTAAGCTACCATGTCATTTTTACAGGATTTTTTTTTTGCACCGTGTCTTACTATTTTTTCAGGTTATTCGCATAGGTACTTACTATGCTAATGAGTTAGGGATGAGGAAGTTTGAATTTAGTAGAAGTGTACCCATATTGGTGTGGAGGGAGAGTGGGAAACCATTTTGAATAAACTAGAGATGGGTCAATACCAGTTTTTTCGATATTCAATACCGATACCAATACCACCATTTTCTCAAGATACTCAATACCGATACTTAAGTCGATACCGAACCATTAGATTGGATTAACCACACTGACATTAATAATTATTTTTTTAAATTGTCTAATTTATGCACAATCTTAAGATGAGACGTATTATTACCATACCACAATCATTCACACATCTAGAAATTTGAAGATGCTTTACTAATATTAGGCTATGACTATTGAATAATACTCTGTCGCATGTAAATAAAACCAAGACAAATTTTTGAAACTTATATATGGTTGTCCTTAATGTCCAAAGTTTTTTTTAACTAAACTTTCTTTCCCAAAATAATGTGGTCTGTTTTCCCGCAGCGGGTACGTGAAGGGAAAGCACACAATTGTAATCCGCACACATTATTTTATTCGAATATCAAAGAGACTTGAACTGCTTCATGATGCGACATATGATGCATCACATCACACGTAGGCCTATGATACCAGGCAGCTGATTAGTACTATGCCAGTTCTACACCGCTGCCGTGGCCGCAGTTTTTGATGTATTATCGCCAAGCTTATTTTGTTTTTCATAATCTAGCATACCAATTAACTGTGGCGAAACTACAATCCCTATATTTTATTGCAGCAATATTGTTAGCAAACATACTTTTAATCAATTTAATTGAGATTTCTTCTAATTTTGCAGGTTTTTTTTTTTTTTA